>CAJJDM010000162.1:116619-235027 GCA_905182975.1 Paramecium primaurelia
AATATATTCTAATTGAATTTGAATCTAATGTTCATAAGTTTATAGATATATAAAAATTGTATATTTTAAATGTCTAATTTTCTTTCATAAATATATAAATCATCTCTAATAATTTCACTTTAACATGTTGATATTTTATAATAGTTATATTAGTTTAAATTCTAAGGAATGATTATCTTACTTTAATTTAATAAATAATTATAAATAGTTTTAAAAATATAATATTATGGTAAAAGTATTATTTTGATAAAATAGATTAGTTGGTTATGGTTAATAATTTTTCATTATAGTTTTACTTGGATAATAAATATAAGAAGTATTTTTTTATACTTTTTCAATGATATAGAGTTATTTAATATTTTGAAAAACGTTTATTAATATATTATATGTTTGTATTGATATATTTGTTAGTAATGGTAAGATGCATATAGCTCCCTTTAAAAGGTGATTACGATTAGATTGAGGCACTTGAAATAATGTCTGAAGATACAATGTCAGAATAGTAATTAAAGAAGGCTCAAACAAACTAGGTGTTCTTTTTAGAAATAGCAGATTACTTAGAAGGAACATCATTTTATAATTTATTGGGTATTTGTTTAAGTGAATTAGATCTTTAAAATAAGGATAATTAATCAAAGAGAATAATAGTAGCCACTGTGCTATCCATACTATTAATTGTCATATTTTGCGTAGTGATCCAACTTATATTGGATTCGTCAAAAAAATGTAAGATCAAGCTAAGCAGAGAGAGCACTCCAATACAAGCATGATAAATGAATGTGTTTGAATGTATTCATATATAATACTGAGTTACTGATTTTTCTATTTTTTCATTAATTTTATTATTAAAAATGTCATCGGAAGTTAAAAAGAAGGAAAGGTAAAACTTGCTTGTTTAAGTTGAAGATTTTTTGCATAAGCAATAGTTTAATGGTTAAATATTTTAAAAAAAGAATGAGATCGAAGAGGAAGTGGATGTTTTTTTAAATTTATTGGGAAATATTAATCCATCTGAAACTCCTTAGAACAAGGCTTAATTAAGTACAATTATTTCATAAGGATCATATGATTCAACTTTACCATCCTTTAGGGAAACAAAGCTTAAATATGTTGATTAATTTGTATAATAAATGCTGAAGTTTTTAAGAGATATAAAGAAAGAGATTTAAGGGAATGAATCAATTATTTAATAGTTGATAGATTAGATCTATTAATTTTATCTAAATTAGATGAACGATATTGATAAATTAATATAATATACTTATGATGTTGGGAACAGGAAACCTAATTTTGTTTAATTTAAAGATGAATTAGAATAAAAGGAATTAAAACCAACAATTTTAGAATAAGAACTGGAATCCTCACTTGTGCAAGCTCATCAATTAAATGTAATTATTAAGTTTATCAAGAGGATTAATTAAATAATTTGTTGAAGCAAAAGTCATCTGAAAATTATTATAAAGATAAATAGTGTAAGCAAGCATTGTAATCGATAGCTATGTTAGAGTCATAATTAAATTAATTTAAGGGTCAATTTTAGAAATTTAATCAAATGGTCAAAGTTATAAATGGTTAATTGAGTGATTGTGTAAATGGACCATCTTTAGATAACAATAAAACAAAAATTGGAAGTAATAATAAAACTGCTTATAAAACAATTAATTCTTATCGTACACATTTCACTAATACAACCCCAAACAAAAAAGGAAAACTAGAAGAGAATTATCGGTCAATATCACAGAATTCTTATAGATCAAGAAGAGAGGAAGTTGATAAAGTTTATAAATAGTTATTAAAAAATTATTTATGAATTGCAGATAATAGTTATGTGAATATATTAATGTTAAATTGTCAACCTTAATGTTTGTTAAAATAATCTTCGATATAGCATCGAATAGCATCAAAATCATTTAACATTACTTATCTAATTTATCTGAGTAATTTTAATTATTCTTTTCTTTCCTTCAATCTAACTCCATAATTTACCTTAAATTAAATCATAAATAAATACTTTAGCATCATCTGAACATTTAGATAGATCTAATAATTATTATTTCAAATTGGCTAATCTTTTTTCTTCATCTTTTTAATTTTATGACTCAGTTACAATCTAAGCATTAATAGAATCCTATTAATTTTGTAAGGTTGCAAGCTATATTATATAATCTTAACCATTGATTACTTATAAATTTATTGAATGCAATTCGTCATTAATTTAATTTTTCACTCTTGAATGAAGTTGCTCTCGATCATCTTCAGCATTATATTGAACTCTGCTAGTTTTATCGACTTAATCATAGAGTTATTAAAGAAGATTGACAATAGCATTCACTCTTTTGGTGTTAACAACAGCATCAGTTTATGTTGAAACACTCACGAATTCGTCTAAAATATTATCTTTAACTTTACTAATTATTTATAGAAAAGGTTAGTTGTTTTATAGTGTCTCCTTAGCTTCTCTTTATAATTGATTTATTTCTTCTAAAAAGTCTGTATTTTATTCATAATCTTGATTAAGATTAGATTATTGTTAAACAAGCACAGTAGTCTTGGGAATTAATTGCTTGATTAAATATTTTGCTCTTTTTAATAGACTGCAAACAGTAATGGAATCATCTCTTGCAATTTCAAAATGATCATGCTATTTTAGGATTGATTAATACTTCTTATTGTCTAATTTCATCTAGTTAAATTAACAATGATTAATATTCATTAACAATGTTTTCTTTTTCATCCATTAATACATCATACCTATTAGATTCATCTTAATATAATCTAATTTAGGCTCCAAGCGTGCTATAGTCATATTGAGATTTTGCAATTTATTCCTCAAGACTTAGTAATTATGAATAATCTATTTAAAAATAATTCGTTTTTCATACATTATTCAGAAGCATCTGATTAGAGTTCTAAATCATTTTATTAGTCTTCTGCAATTTGTTACTCAATTTTGTTCAATAAATGTTCAATTCTGTTGAATTATGCTTTTTGATCTGATATAAGAATGAATAATAAAAATACCTTAATCTCTTTAATATTCGGTTTGAATTGAATTTAATACATTTAAACCAAACTAATCCTATTATAATGTTTCTAAGAATGTTTAATCCTCAGGGGATATTTATTTGTTATCCTATTATGAATACACGACTAGAATAAATAATGCAATATAAAATTTCATTATCTGAATAATTATATAATATTTCCCATCGAAATGTATATCTAAATTAAAGAAAATAGATATTTTTATTAAAAATTTATAAGAATGGCCGAGAATATCATTCAATAAAAAACTGAAGGAGACGAGAGAGCTAGTGTGTATTTTGGATAAGAAATAGATGGAGATAGTATTTTTTATTTGTTATTTTAAGAAATAATCTATAAAAATGTAAGAAAAGCAAAAATTCCAAATACTGCAGATATTGCATACTGTGAGATAAGAATAACTGAATTGTAAGCCGAACTTGATGCTTAACGTGAATAGGTTTTCAAGTTAGAATAACAATAAGATTTATACGTAACATATGAATAGACAGTAAATATCACAATAATCATTCTATAGATCAATTAATTGTAAGAAAGAAATTAGATATTGAATGACGAAAATAAATAGTTGTCTCTATTATTGCGTTCAAGAACGAAAGATTTGGATGTAGCAAAATTTAAGATTCTTGAATATGAGTCACATTTAGAAAGATTAAGAGACGTAGAATAAGATTATAATAATACATATGATTAATTATAAGTGAGAGACAAAGAACTAAAAGAAGTAATATATTATTTACTAAGTAAAAGCTAACCGAAAAGTATGGATAATTAGAATTGAAGCATTCAGAATAGAAAGTACTAGAATTAGAGAATTTCGACCTTCGAAATAAAATAACCAATCTCTAGAATGATTTAAATGTATATAAAGATAGGAACATCAAATTAGAAGCAGAGAGAAAGAGACTTGCAGATCTATAATCTGAAGTCTCTACAACATCTAAGATTGAAGTCACAAAAAGTGAGGTCAACATTTCTTAAGTTGCTACAATATAGCCTGCATAAGATTATGCTAAATACAAGACACAATTATAAGAATAATCTGATTTATTGAACTAGATGAAAAACGCTATTCAAGAAAAAGATCATAGATTAGGTTTACTCAATCATGAACTTAATAAATTATAAGAAACATTATCAAATAAAAATGAATAAATATCTTAATTAGAATCATAATTAGATTAGTCTAATGCTAAATTTAAGGAATTGGAAGGATTGGCTCAATAATAAAAAACGAAACCAACTACTATTATTAAAACTGTTGAGAAAATAGTCAAAGTAACTCCAACTGATGCTGATGAAGAAAAAGTTAGATTGACAAATGAATTAGAGAGGGCCAACTTTGAAATAGAAAGATATAAATTTGAATTAGCTTAATTGTAATAAAAATTGGAAACTCAGGAAAAGATTATATCTGATGTAATATTTAATCAAAATATTTTTATAGTTATCTAGAGATGTCAGATAAATCATTTCATTAAATGAGGAAATTGAATTATTAAAGATAGACAAAGCTAATTTATTAAATGCTTTAAATCAAAAAGAATAGGATTAAGAATTTACATTGAATTTATTAAATTAAAAAACAATTGAACTTTAGAATCTAGATAAGATCAAGTTCAATTTAACATATGCTGAAGATCAAATATAAACTAAACAAAGAGAGATTATCTCTTTGAAAAGAAGAGTTGGTGATGTTGAAAATTCAAATAACTAATTAAAATAGTTATAGCCTGAATTAAGATAAGCAAAGAAACTAATTGAAGAATTAAGATCTGAGAATGATAATTTAGATTAGTAAATAAAACAACTTAAAGCAAATTTAATGGATGCAGAAGTTGTTATCAATTAATTAAAAAAATTAGAATAAAGAATCAAAGCACTATAAAATACCAATTCTTCTTTAAGACAAGAAATGACTTAAACACTTGCTGAATCTGAACAATGGAGATAGAAATACAATCAAGGTTGTTCTGAAATCACAAGATTATAGAGATTATTAGAAGTAAATTAATAAAGACAATAAATACTTAATGAATAAAATAAAAATTTCAAAAATGATTTTGAAGTGCCTGATATAAAAGTAGATCCACTTCCAATTCCTTAAAGATTAAGTAAATAAATTATTTAGGATGAATCATAAATTACAAAATTAAAGAATAATTTAGTAGCTGTTGAATTATAATTAGAATCTGTATATAGAAACAAAATACTAGAATAATAAACATATTAAAGTTAGATTGATGAAATTAATTCTAAATATTAACTTAAAAAAGGAGAGAGTGAGTCATGGAAATAAAAATACTTAAAGTCAGAATAAGAAAATGTTAAATTAATGAATATCAATGAAAAATACAATGTTCTATTATAAAGATATGAATCTTAAGATATTATAATTTAAAGTCTAAATGAAAAATTGAAATAATAAATTTAAGAATTGGAAAAGAGTAGAGCTGAAGTATTTAGTTTACATTTACAACTAAGTCAATTGGATGTATTAATAAAAGAAAGAGATCAATTTAAATAGAGAGCAGATTCTTATTATTAAGAAATATAAAATTAATATAAATAGATTCCACTTTTAAAAGCTTAAGTCTTAGATTTAACAAAATAATTGAAATTGGCAGAAATCCCAGTAATTCGTATTTCATAAAAAACTGATGCCATTGAAAAATTAAGACAATAAAATGTAGAATTAGAATAAAAGATTGATGATACAATGGAAGATTAAATTGATGAATTACAATAAACTAATAAAGTTCTTAGGTAAGAGTTGACTAAATAAATTGATATTAATACTTAATTAATTAAAGATTTATCTAATGCTGATAGAAAGAAACAAGACATACTTATAGAATTATAATTATTATAAGCTATTGAAATAGATTATTAATAATTAAAAATTGCATATTAAAACAAATAAAAAGAAAATGATAAAATCAAGATGTAAAGTGATTAAATTGAATTTAAATAAAGAGATTTAGAAAATGCTATACATTCTTCAAATCAATTAGGATTAGAATAAAAAAATGAAATCTAGAAATTGAGAGAGAGAACAAATAATTAAAATGAATAAGTAAACGAATTATTAATTAAACTTAATTCTTTATAATAGTTAAACAATGATTATAAATTTAAATTAGATATGTTCCCTGAATTGTAAGAGAAAGTGAATATATAAGCTAAATAAATTGATGATTTAACAAAAGCATTATAAAATTCTAATGAAATAAGAGATGAATTGACTGCTAAATGTACCTTATAATAGGTCAAACTTTAAAGTTTAGGTCCTCTCTAATCAAAGATTGAAAGTCTTTAATTGATATTAGATGAAAGATAAAGATAATTAGATTTATGGCAAACTAAAGCTTTAGAATTAGAGGATAGTAAGTCAAAACTTAATTAAGAATGGAGAAAGAAATTTGATGCTGTTGAAGTATAATTGAAAAATCAAAAAGAATTAGATTAATTATTAAAATAATAAGAACATGATATTAATGATTTAATTAGTTAGAATAATAAATTAAATGTCTAAAATAAAGAATTATCTATTGCAAATCAATTACTTAATAAAGATATTGATTAAAGAGATATAGAAATAAAGAGATTATCAGCAATTGAAACAGATTTTAGAAAATTAAATGAAAATTTATTAATTGAATTATAGAGAATTGCAGATCTTACAGATAAATTATAAATTGCATAAAATTAATATGATGCTGCAAAGAGAGATTAAGAAAGATTAGAAAATAAATGTGCTATGATGTCTAGTGAAATCGAGAGATTATCAATTATGGTTAAAAATAAAAATATTGAAATAGAAGGAAATAAAGCCATTTTACATTAAAATTAATCACAAATAGATTAAGTTTAACCAATATTTGTTGAAAATAAGAGATTATTTGATGAATTAAATAATGTATTAAAATCTAATGAAGAATTAAAAATCTAATCTATCTAATTATAAAAATAAATTGATGAATTAAAATCAACTATTAATAATGGTAGTAATTATGAAAATCAATTAAAAGATGATTTAGAATAATTAGAATAAGCATTTAGACATAAGGAAAATGAAATCGGTGAAATTAAATAATTGTTAAGATAAAGTGAGAATTAAGTTAAAGATATTAAAAGAGATGATTAATAATGGATAGATTAATAAGCAGAAAAAGAGAAATTAACAAATTAATTGAATTATATTAATGAATTATTGAATTCTAAAAATACTGAAAATGAATAATTAACTAAATAAAATCATGTTTTATAATCCAAATTATTGGATAATTAAAAATTAGATTTTGAACATTTAGAATTAGCATTGAATACTAGAGATAAAGTAATAGAAGAATGGAAAGGAAAATTCTAGAGATTATCTTAAGATCTATAGAAAATTATAGAAGACAAAGTAGAATTAGAAAATAGATTTAGTACAGTAGATTTGGAGATTGAAAGATGGAAAAGAAAAGCTAATTCAAATTCAGCTGAAATTGAAATGTTAAGAGTAACAATTGATTAATTGAATGATGAAATTGAGAGATTAAATAAAAATACATAAGATCTCCTAAATGTAAATATAATCTATAATATATTAGGAAAATGATTCATGGAGACATAAATATGGTAATTTATAATAATTGATACCTTAAATGGTACATCATTAACCAAATCCAGAAACATAAGCATATCAAGTTACTCCAGGAAACAGTTTCAGAATTCCAACAGGAAATGAAAGAAATTAAGGTAGTTTTAGAAATCAACCACCTCCTCTAGATTCTAGGAGATCTTTCAGAAGAGCTACAACCATTGGTCTAACAAAACCCTGATTAGTAATAATAAATAAAATAATATAATATAATTAATTAATAGACAATATTAAATGTAAATATATAAGAACAATAATATTAAAATAAAATATTTTTGCATATATTCATCAATCATCTGTAGCTATTCTAATTTAAAATATAGGATCTTTATCAAATTATTTTTTTTGCGTATATAGTGGCACTAATGCTTCAAGTTACATTCCTCCAATTGGCATTGATACTCCAATACCAAGAGATGATCTAAAATTTTATAATAATGATTTTGGATGACCAAAGGTTAATAATGAACCATACCAAAATAATTAATAAGATAGATTCTTTTCTTTCATTCCTTAAAGATTATGAATATTGTATTTCAAATCAAATTTAGCAAATGTATCATATTTTCTATTTTACAATTTGCTCATCTCAATCATTTAATTAAAACCTCTAAATTATAAGTTTTGAAATGTATCATTTAAATCTAAATGAGATTGACTAAAGGCAAGACCATAATTAAAAGATAATTAGATTGATGAATTGGCAACCAATTTTTTAATTTTTTTAATTCTATTTCTATGTTCATATAATGGAATCCATAATTAATGAGACATCCATACTTTGATAAATGGATTCATTGTTAATCTAGGTATTCCTAAACTACAATTAAATTTATTATTATGTCCTTCTAAAATACCTTAATCTTAGAATATTTATGATGAAAATGGTTTAGAATAAGTTATAATAGTGGATTAAGTTGGTAAAAAATCTAAATTATTAACATATTTTCTAAAAAGATACCTTCCTTATAAAGATTCTTCATCTTCAATTTTATTAAATCTATATTAATTTGAGATAGTTAATTAAGTAGTTGCATTATTATAAGCAAAACTAAATTCACTAAGATTTTCATCTATGTTTTAAATTTGTTATATTTATGCTTATCTATATGAAAATGAATAATTAGAATCTTTGTAATCTTTGTATGACCAACTCAAAGACCAATTTGATTTATTAGTACTTAGATTTTGATCATATTCAAAGGCTAATTAATCATGAATTCCAAAGAAATTTTTATTTCCAAACTTCATTTTTAATTAATATCCTTAAGTATCTATTTCATTAGATGCAGATAGAAAATAGGGTAATTTATCTTATATATCAAAATGAAGTATAATTCCATTAGGAAATTTTTTTTGAGATGGAAGTATAAGTAATCTAATTTGGGAATACAATTTAGTTCTTTCAAGAGCATCAATAAAGGAAGATGATATTGCCATAAAATTTTCTAAAGATAAGGATTTATCTTTGATTAGTTTTTTGTGTTCCATATAGTAATGATAAAACAATTTTCTTAAGTAATTTTATTGGGTTTTAGTTGATGAGAATGTGGTTCCAAAATAATTGAGTTTCATTTCTGATGCTGGTATTCCATGTTTTTATTAGAAATGATTTAGACAATCGATAATAGGTTCTTTGTCACCATCATTATTATATTCTTCTATAATCATAAATATATTTTTTAATTTGTTTAAATGACAACTATTCTTCCATTAGGTAATATTGATATTAAAGTTTAAGGATTATTGGACAAGGCAATTTCATCAAGAGTATGGATTCTAATGAAAGATGATAGAGAATTTGAAGGTACTTTACGTGGTTTTGATGATTTCTTTAGTATGGAAGTGAAGATTTATTAGATATGGTTTTGGAGAACGTGATTGAGTTAGATAATGGTAAAAAGAATAAATTGGAATAAATTTTGTTGAATGGTACTTAAATATGTTTGATTATTCCTGGAGGTGAAATAAGTTGAATAATATTTTTAATATGTTAATATTCATATTATTGTTTTAATATTGCAAATCTATAGACATTGATTGTTACAATGATTCATTGATTAATGTCGATGCTAATTATTAGATTTATAACTATAATATGAATTGTACACCACCAACAACATTAGAACTTAATTGTTTATCTACAGATTATTATGTAGAGTTAAATGTAGATTCTTCTATAATTTGGGATTTAATAAGTTTTACAACAAATTGTCATGGTTTAAAAATAAATACATCTTAAATACATATTGGTAATATAAATAGCAATTAAAAGAAAGCTGGATTTATTGAGAACAAATATATAATAATAGAAGCATCTTAAGACTTTTAATTTTATCCAAATACAACAATGAATATGAAGAATTATTTACTTGCATTCTTTCTTAATAGTACTCAAAATTCTACCATAATGGGATTGAATGTTACATCTAATAAGATTCTATTTGTATTTAATAATTCTGTGACATTTTAATCATCATCATTTTTGATGACTACTTCAACTTGTACTAATAATGTAAATATACTACCAGGAATGATAAGTATTTTCAATGTCAATTTTGAGTCTATTGAAGATTATTTATAGCAAAATTAATTTATCTACCTATCATAGCCTACTCGTTTTAGTACTTTCTTTCAAGTTTCTAATTACACTTTCTTTGTTTATACTAATACTTAGCTTTAATTAATTTCTACTACAGTGATTGGTAGCTAAATAGGAGTTTTAAATAATGGCACTATCATTTTATAAAATAGTAGTTTAAATACGTCATATTCTGGTTGTTATGTTAATTAGGGGTACTTTAATTAATTTATTTATTATATAGTAATGCAAGAGGTCCTGAGTTTATCAATTACAATTAAAAATGTTATGCAAATGGTGGGTCCAATTCTGGATATGGTGGTATTGGATTGAATTAAAGTAATTCATATTAAAGTGATTGTATATTCCTTACAAATTCAACTAGATTTATGTTTGATTTATATCCATATGGTTATTTACTAACAAATCTCTATTAAGGTTCTGGTGGAAGTACTGTTAACTTATTAGAAATAGTAAAAGAATTTGGAGATAATTTAGCTGAAAATTTATAATATGGATTTGGTGGTGGTTCTATATTTATGTATGCAAATTAATCAATCTCTATTACTTAATCACAACTGTTGGCAGATGGATCTCCAGGATATGTTAATAATACAACAAATTATAGTATTGGAGGAGGTTCAGGTGGATCTATCAAAATATATACAAGTTAAATAATTAGTGATGAATCCTCTCTAATTTCTATGTAGGGAGGAAATAGTGATCAAAATAGTTTAGTAGGTGAAGGTGGTGGAGGTATACTTTAATATAAGTGTTTGACGAGTCCTTTAGATATATATGAATCATAAAATTTAAGAGATTATTGTTCCTTCAGTAATTTTCAAGGATAAATCAAAAATGGTCCTGGTTAAAGAAATCCAAAACTTGGTGCAGGTTTACTTGGATAAAATGGGAATTTGGTTGAACCATTATGTCCTCCTGGTTATAGAGTCTCTAATTTTTCTTGTGTTTCATGTAATAATAAAAATAGTTCGAAAAGATAAAATTATACATTATGGTGGAGTTCATAATGTGTACCGTGTCCATATACATTTGTAAATAGTTTAATTTTTATCAATAGGGTAAATTTTCATCTGATAATGATAATACTTTTTGTAATTAAGCACCTGGTTGTTAAACTTCAGATTGTTGTATTGAAGATTTCAGTATACTTAAAAATACTGGAATTTAATTAGTAGTTTTTATGATGTTAATCATTATGGGTTATGGATTGAGAAGACAATATAAAAAGAAAGATTCTACAACTGAAAAAAACTTTAATTTTGAGAATGCAACTAAAGAAATTATAGCTGATAAAATAATTACTGAGAGTTTATAGGAAACAGATTAATTTGTTTTAGGAGATCTAATGTATCATGCACATAGGATACCTGTTATTGGTAATAATACTTTTCTTAATCCTTGGTTTTTGCATTCTGAACCACCAGTTGAGATTGATAAAGCAGTTAATAAAGAAGAGTATGAAAAATTTGCTAAGAACTTTAATGAACTTGCTTCTTGGAGTAAAACTAATTATATTATTTTAAATATTTTGGCAATATTATATTATCCATTATATTGGGGTTGGTAGACTAAAATAAAAAAGAATAAGTATAAATTATTATCTGCTTTATTAAATAAAAATGAAATACCAAAATTTTGGAAATAATCATCAGATCAAACTTATGGTAGATTTAAAATGACAAAAAGTGCAGATTACACTCTTTTATATATTGATATATTTAATTATAAGAATTGTGATCTAAAATACATTTATTTAACATGTCCTTTTATTATATATTTATCAGGTGAAGGTAATTATTTAAGACCTTTTTATTTATGTGAATCAGATTAATTTTTAGTCTCTCTTTTCTTTGCTGTAAATTAAACTACAAATTCTATATAAAATAGATAAAATATATTAACTAATTTAGTTTGTAAAGATGAAAGAGAAGAAAATTCAAAAGAAATTAGAAGATTTTTAAAGAAATTTAATAAAGTAGCTATGACTTTAGATTTTGGAGCATTAGATTAGAGTTTCATATCAAATTTTAAAAGATTATTTGATTTATTAGAGAAATGGAATAATTAATTCTTTAGTAATCATAATGTAAAATTGTAATTATTAGTTGCTCAATTTCCATTTGATTCTTAACATTAATCATCAACAATTACATTGATTGAAATGAAATAGGAATCTTCATTCAAAGAATTTATGAAAGAACTTCATAAAAATGTTATATTTCAAAAATTACAAGATGTCAAATTTGGTGTATTTATATTTAATACAGAATAAGATCCTGCTGAAGTTGATTAATAATTAAAAAATCAAAAACTCAGTTTTAATGATATTGAAGATTTTTCTATTCGTAATATAGAATATAATTATGATGATGAAAATTCTATTGATGTAGAATTGTTGAGAGAATAATTTCTATCTAAAAGTACTGAAAAAGATCATTTATAAATGGGACATACAAAACATTAATTCAAATAAATAACTAAAAAATAAAGTCAAAGACCTAATTCTTTTTCAAAAACTTATCATTTAATAATTAGAATTTTTGATTACATTAGATTTTAATCATTTTCTCATAAAAGAACATTTTTAGATAAGTATACACTTATTATTATGATTTGTATTTTAATCTTATTAGATAATGTAATTTTAAAATATAATATATTAGTTCTTATTACAAAGTATTTTAAGTTTAATTATTGAAAAGTATTCTCATATAAAATTATCTGGAGAAAGTAAAAATTAAGAAATTATGAGTTTGTAATTAATTTTATTCCCTTATCCATTTACAATAATACTATCTAATCTATTTGAATCAATATGGGTATTTAATTATATTATTTTTAGATACCAAGTTAATCTTATGGTATTCTTAAATTATATTTAATATTTAATGCTATGGCCACATTTTAGTATTTTGTGAGTTTACTTATATTTATAGGCCATAATCATAAATCATAAATATGCATTTAGGATGCCTTGACCTTTTTATCATTTTTAATAAAGATCACATTAAATCAATTAAGTGAGAGATTAATACCTATGAGTACTAAATTGAATTAATTGAGTAATGAAAAATAAATATGATTATTAATAATATAAAATATACTTGTATACGAAATGCAAATCACTTAAGATATGTTTAAATGGTTGAAATCATTAAATGTAATCTAGAATGGAATTCCAAAATAAAATGGTAGAATGGAATTAGATCCTGAAACTACATCAGCCTTTTACAACAGTTTCAAGATGTCAGAACTCTTAGATAAATTAACAGGTTCTTATAATTAACCAATAAAAACATAAACTAATCCTACAGCTAGATTATATAATTGGAATATAATCACAGAACGATTACATTAAATTAAAGTAGAATTGGATACTGAAATTAAGAAATTAATTATTGATGGTGATTTAGAGATGATTGTTGAAGTCTTAAAGGATATACAATCTAAATTCGTAAAAGAAAGTACTTCCAAAATTGAAAACCCTAAGAAAATATTCGATATAGAAACACTTAATTCTGCTAAATCAATAAGTTCTTGTGAAACTGTACTAGAATATGTAATTGTAGCTTTGAGTCAGAGTCTTATCTTAAAACCAAAATAATCATAATAATTACTTAATAATAATTTTAAATTACTAACACATGTTTTTATTAAAGGAGTCAAAGGATAGTATATTTAATTAATAACACTCCTATAAGAAATATATAATAATATGCCTAGATTAATTGAACTATTGAGGGATGAAGAACATCAAATTGGATTCTTTGTATCATTTCTTAAACTTTCCATATTCTCTAAAGATTAAGAAGTTGTACATTGGGGATTAAGATTACTTGGTAAATTAGCATATGATCTAGCATAATATGACTTACTATTTCATATGTATTAATGGTTATTAAGTATTTAATAGAATTCATCTCTTTAGGTTCTGGATTAAATAGTTTAATTATTACACTCTAAAGATAACCATAATTAGCTGAACCACTAGCAACTGCCTTATCTTAAATTGCATATTATGATTATAGTTAAGTATTTGGATAATAGAAGTATTTTGAGAATCCAAAATCATATATAGAATTTTATGGAGCTTTGATTCCTTATATAAATTGTGATGTATTTTAGAATACTATTGATTTAGCTTATCAATTACAATTTAGAATAATAAATATAGATAGCAATAAGATTAAGTGATAATCAAAGTACAAGAGATGAAAAGAATGTAGCCATATAATTTCTATGTAATGCATGGATTCATTATAATGTATTTATGGAATAAAATATGTAATATCAATAATCCATTTTGGCACTTCTTTAAAGAACTTCAAAAGATAATTCAACAATATTGAAAACATATTCTATAACATAGGCATTTAAATTATTGGATGGTCTAGCTTCAAAGAAAGTAGTTACAGCTGTATCAGTATATAAGAAATTGATTTCAATTTTAATTGAAAGTTAGAATAATGAATATATGGTAAGATAATTTACATATATAATTCAAAAATATCCTAGTATTCCAATAGAATTATTGATTGATGGTTTAATTAGGAATTAACATCCAAATATGTCTGATTGTGATATTTATTATGTATTGAGTGCACATCAGAATTTAAAAGTATAATCAGCAATAACAATGTTAGAATTATTAATTAGAATTTATAATAGTAGTGTTTTATTTTAAAGTGCATTATTTCCAACTATATAATAAATAATATAAAAATTCATAGAACTTTCAGAATTTTAAGAATATATGAATAGAATGACTTAAACATGTTTAAATTTATATGTTAATTCTGTAAGATCTAAAAAAACAACTAATACTCTAACAAATTATTAAGATGATTCTGTTTTAAATTCTCAAAGAAGAGCTTAAACTATTTAATTATTTAAATATATTATTTAATTGAGATGTTTTTAAATGAACAATATGATAAAACCATTATTAGTTGGAGCACATTTAGAACTTAGAAGTATTGAAAATAGAGACAATAAAGGAATTATTTAATTATTATAAATGTTAGGTGATCCTAATACTATTGTTGATGAATATGTTACTAAAGATTAATAAATGACATCTCAATTATTTCTCGAAAAGAAAATGTAATAAATGGAAGGTAGTTAATCATAAGCCTTAGAAGATTAATATTTATAGAAAAATAAGAAATTATTTGAAAAAGAAGAAGATCTAGTCAAATCTTTATTATTAGAAGAAAAGAATGAAACAAAGAATTTATAAATAACTAAAAAGAAGAAAAGAAATTATGACTTTGATGAATTTTAATGTGTTTATGAAGAAGGAGAATTAGCATATAAACCTTAAGATGTTGTTTTAATTGATTATTCATTTGAAGAAGATGTAGATAGAGAATCTATGAATATTGCAATTAAACATTTCTCTAAAACTTTCAGATATTTATTCAATAAATATGCATCTACTCCTTAAGAAGCTGCTAAAAATAGATTAAGAAGTTTAGATTAAAGCTAATTAGAATTAAGATCATCTGATATTGTTAAAATATTATAAGACTATGAGATATTTAATTTTAGTACATATGAAGAAATTATTAATCTTATTGCAACTGTTAATCATAAATTTAATTTATTTAGTTTAAGTTCTCAAATTAGATAATAACCATAAGATAATTAAACAGATAAATAATCATCTATTTCAGCTACTACTTCAAGAACAGTCAATTATAAATTAGATTTCGAAAATTTTAAAAAGTTTCTAATATAATTTGCTGTCATTATTTTTGGTAGACCTCCTAAAGATTTTAGAAAAATGCCATCAGGACATGTATTAGTTGAATTCTTTAAATATTTTTCATTTATTGCTAGAAGAAGGAATGACAATCATCTTATTTTTGATGATCCTGATGGTGTTACCACTGTAGCTGATAAAAGTACAATTTAAAAATGGAATGCTTAATTATTATAAAATCCAAATATAGAGGTACCTACTGAAACTAGATTAAAGAAGGTATAAATTGAAAGAGTATCTTCACATTATTAAATGAGAGATGTTATGAAAAATTTAAATAAATCTTATTTAACTTGTTTTGAAATTGTTAATGAACTTATCTAATCTAAATTTAAGTAATTTAATTGAAAATTTAATAATAGAACCAATATTGTTGAACCAACATTCAAAATCAATCTTATTTATGAAGTCAAACCTATTGCAGCCAAAGGAGTTCATTCAGATCTTAGAATAGACCCTTTGGTAGAGAAATAAGAACAATTAAAGAATTCTCTTTCTCTATTACCTATAGAAAAATAAGAGATTATGAATAGATCATTAGATTTATCTTAATTGTCTGAAGAGAAAATAATTAATAAAAGTATAGTTGAAAAAATAGTATCAATGTAGGAAGAAGCTTTAAAGAAAGAATTGAAAGATATTAAATGGCAAAAAAGAAAAGATTATCTTGATAAATAATAAGATAAAATATAATAATTTAAAGAAAAAAAAGAAGAAATAAGATTTAGTGAATCTTAAGTGATTGGAGAATAATTAAGAGAATAGAAACCAAAACATATTAATTATATGAATAATTTAAAGAAAGAATTTAGAAAGAATTAATCAGAAGTAATTATTAAAAATATATTTACATAATAAGATGAGAGAAAAGATTCTCCAAAAAAATAAATAGATAAATTAAAATAATAATCTTAATAATTATAATCTTAATAATAATAAACTTAATAATAATAATCTTAATAATAAAAATAATAATAATAAGAAAAGAAAATAACAAAAGAAGAAAAAGCTGAACTTAGATTTAAAGCAAGAACTGCTGAAATGGCTGCTCATTACAAAACATCTTTAGAGAAAAAGGAAAGATTAAATGAAAAGTTTTAAAATTTTTATAAAGATCCAAAAGTATAAGCAGAATTTAAACATTTTAGATCATCTGGAAGTGTGGTATTAATTAATATTATATTTTGAGGCATTTAATCATTATCTTAAGTATTCTGATGCATGGAATTATAGTAGTAAAAAGATAGTTTTATAAGGATGGTTAGATTTTTCAAATGCTTTCAATTTAATATAGGTATTTAATGAAGAATAATTAATAAAAGTATTTACGAATACTTTAAAATAAAAGAATTATGTAGCACATAGAGAAGCAGTATAAAAGAATTTAAAATATCAAGATGAAACAGGTTTAACATATTTTGAATTTGAATATATGTTATTGAAAATAGCCATTATGGGTTAAGAATACTTTAATGCTATTTAAAGTGGAAAGAAATTAGAAGATAATTTAAAATAATTAATTATTTATAAGGAAAAATAAAGTAAAAAACCAAAAATAAAACATAAATATGTTGAAATGTTAGAAGACAATATGAATAAAACTACTAGCTTCACTTTAGCAGCCTGTTTAGCTTATTTAGATATTCCATAGAATAAGGATCTATTTGCTGGTAAATTGAGATCGATTGAAGGAGATGATATAATAGAGGAAACAAGACCAAAACATTAATCTGTTGGTAGATATTTACAATTAAGGTTGATTAGACTTATCATCATTGAAAAAGAAACAAGGATTACCAGATAGTCCTTAATTAAAGAAAAGTAACAAATGGTCAGAACCAGGTACACATGGAAAGAGTAAAGCAGAAAAGAAATCCACGACAGATTCTCCACTTAAGTTACCTTATCTTCCAAAAGATGCTAAGAGTAAAGAATTAATAGAGATTACAAAGAAATGGGAAGAGTAGAGGAAGAAAAAGTGATTCAGTTTAATAAATATATATTAATAATGAAAAATTTAAGAAGTTGTTTATAATCAGAATAGGCTTATAAGGAAATAAGAGAATATAAGGAGAATATTGAGGATGAGTAAATATATTATTAATCATTGTAGTACTACTTTAAGATATGTATTTGAGACAGTGGAAGAAATAATGTATAGTAAATAATCTGAACCTATAGAGATGGTTTTAGGAATGAGAGTAAATTTATTGGTATGATTTAGCTGATCAGTTTATAAAAGAACTAATGGATCTACATTATGAGTGTGTATTGGATGGAGTAACAAAGAATTTAATATTTATGATTGAAGAGATCATTAAAAGGGATTCTAAGAAGAGAGAGAGAGGGAAATATTATTTCAGTGAGAATCCAGGTAGTTTAATGTAGAGAATTAGATTAAAAATTGATGATTTTGGGGAATACTCTAGTGAGATTATCATTGGAAAGTATATTTGTTTGGAATTTATGGCATCCACATAATACAGTGATCAATTAAATGTATGGAGAGATCTATGAGTTAGATATTTAAGATTGAAGGAAAGTGGAGTAGAGTTCCCTAAGTTACACTATTTTAATGCTTAGAAAGTCAAGGAGTATTATATGGTAATCAAAGAAAGTTCAAAGAATGGAAGTTTATATAGATAATAATCATCAATGCTTAATGAATAATGTTTTGATTAATTAAAAAAGGTCATTGAGAAAAGTTAATTTAATAATGGGAAATTACATGAGATTAATGAAGAATTAAAATGTAAATACTGAACTAATTATAGAAATAAAAATTGTTAATGAAAATCAGAAAGTTTTTATAGAAAATTTTGATAAAGCTTATTAAGATTATTTAGTTAATAAATAATTGGAGTAATTTAATAATTAAATTCATTCAATGTAAATTTGTAAATTAAGTTAAGTTGTTTAGAATATGATGAATTCCAAAGTTATTAAAATAAAAATAATCAATTATGCAGTTATTCTACAGATAAATAAAGTAATCATATTTCAAGAACTGTTAGTGTAATTTTCTATTTATATATATTATAGTATTAAAATTCTCAACATAAAAATAATTAATCAATTGAAAAATTACTTTAAGAAAATGATATAATATAAGCTTAAATTCAGAGTTTTGAAATACCAAAAACTTCTACTAAAAATCAAGATTAATATTAATGAGTATATTCTATATTATTATTAATTTTCTACAATTATTTATGATTAGTGAATCCATGTCATTTGAAAAAGAAATGGAAATTAAAAAAAAAAGAGAATCTAGAAGAGAAAGATCTAAATTTGAAGATATATAGTATTAATTTTATTTATATAATTAGAGAAGAGAATGAATCTTAGAAAATGACATGTTATGAAAGTATATTAAATTGTATGGGTTCATGTTTTGGAACATTAAGAGCATGGATTCCATGTTGTTTTTGTTGTTGTCCTTATCCATATTATCTTGTTACTTAAGGTTAAAAAGGTTTACTACAAAAATTTGGTAAATATGTAAAAACTTTAGATTCTGGGCTTCATGAAATAAATCCGTATTTTATTTATTCATTATTCTTAGATTTACTGAGAGAGTTATACCTGTCAGTACTAAAACATTGTATAATATTCAGATTATATTTCAGTATCATAGATTTAGAAAGATAACTTGTCTTAACTAAAGATAATATAACTGTCAACATAGACACTATTGTTTATTATAGAGTTGTAGATGTTATGAAATCAGCATATAGAGTTAAAATGATTGTTGAAGCAATCAAAGAAATCACTTATGCTGTAAAACATAAATCACTCTATTTCTATAGACTTTACGTACCATTTGTGGAGAACACACTTTATAAGAAATTATAGAAAATAGATAGAAAATAGCAGATGAAATTGAAGGATTCATTTTTGATGTTGTTTCTGAATGGGGTAATCATTTCTTATTATTAAGGTATTTATTTGGAACATATTTTCATTAAGGATATGTTAATGAATGAAGAATTATAAAGTTCATTATCTAATGCACCAAAAGCATAAAGACTTGCATAATCTAAAATTATTTCAGCTTAAGTAAATATAATAATACATTTATAGAGTGATGTCACTGCTGCAAAATTATTAAGAGAAGCTGCTGATATGTTAGACTCTAGAGCTGCCATGTAGATTAGATATTTTGAAACTGTTTAATTGATTGCTAAGAATCATAATCCAAAAATACTTTTTCTATCTATGGATTAATAAAATCAAAAAAAATGATTAATATATATATATTTTAAAAAAATACATGTTAAAATAGATTATTTTACTCTTATTTATTACATCCATTCTAACTATCGATTGTGATTATTGTAAAGCAGAATTATTAGATAGTCTAAGAGTAATTTCAATTATTGATATTAGGTTAAAACGGATAGTGTGATTGTTAAATGTTTAGATTCTGATTTCTCTAAGAATCCTGTTGGAACCATTTTTGGAAATTGTTTATCTATTTAAGGAGTTGATTCCTATAAAATTAAATAACTAGTATCCTGTATAACTTCAAATTGTTGGGATCAATGGATTAATCAAAAAAATGAATAGTTTTTATTCTGAAATTGTTATTAATATATTGTTTACTAATTTAATTTCTTTATTCAGACCTATGATCTAAAATTATATTTAATAATATCTTAATCAATGAATATTCAAGATAATTTAACAATCCTAAACCATCAATTACACATTTCTAATAATAAACTTTAACTTCAAGTTGAAGTACTCTCACATCAAAACAACTTATTAAATAAGAAACTTGTAAAATAATAAAACATTTCCAAATAAATTTAATCCTTACAAAATGAAAACAATCAACTTAAATAGGACATCTTAGCATTATAGGAAACCTTATTCAATCTATAGACTCAAAAAAATAATGAAATTGAATAATCATATTCCTCTATGCTTTTAGCTTATTCTAAAGAAAATGAAAAAGAACTTACTTACTTAAAAAAAGAATATAAAGATCATATATTTAGATTACAATAAGAAAAAAATTAATTGTTTGAATAAGCAGTTTCTATGGGTATATAAAATTAAACAGCTAAGAATTTGGAGTTGTAAACTACTAAAATCATATAAATTGCATAAAAATTAGAGTAAATTATTTGTTGAATTAATTATAGAAAAATATTATACGAATCACCATAAAATTAAGAAAGTAAAAAAGAGAAAGTCAATTCTGCTAGAGAAATTTACGATAACTTAATTAATTAATTAAATACAGACTTAAATAAAAATTAAAAAGAATATGAAAAAAATGATAAATTTTATCAGTAATCTATTCAAAATCAATTTATTAGTACTTTAGCAGCCTCTAAAAATTCCAATTCAACCAAATCAAAAGATAGACCAATTAATTTTACTAAATTGTTATCTATGACTAGAACTAATGAGTCTCCTAGAAGTTAAGCATATTTAAATGCCCTTTCATTACAAACTGGAAATAAAAAATAATGATTACATTATAATAATTATTATTGTATTTATAAGTTATTATAACATTTCTTATTATTTATTGAACAATAATTATATATATAATTTATAGTATAAATATTAACTTATTACAATGAATTAATCTCAAATATAAACTAATCACAAATCAATTAAAAAAGATTCAGGGGAAAACAATAATAAATTATCAAGTGGGTCAATAGTGGCAACAAAATTTAGATTGATAGATAAAGTTGGTTAAGGAAGTTTTGGAATGATTTATAAGACAGAGAATATGGAGACTGGGGAGATATTTGCAACAAAATTTGAGAAGAGAGAAGAAAATTAAAATGGAGCAGTTAGTTTGTTAGTAAGGGAAATAAAAGTATTAATTGAAGTGCAAGATTTTGAGGGTATTTAAAAATAATTGAATTAATAGGATTTCCTTAAATTGTATTTTATGGAAGGGATGAGTATTACAATTATTTTATGTAAACATATTTGGGATACAATTTGGAATAATTATTAAAGAGATGCAATTACAAATTTAGTATTTAGAGTGTTTTAAAGATTGGAATTATATTAATAGAGAGAATAAAAATGTTACATTAAAAAAATTTAATACATAGAGATTTAAAGCCTGATAATATTTGTATAGGTTATGATGATATCGATTAGATATATTTAATCGATTTTGGTTTAGCTAAATATTATAGAAATTCTTAAGGTGATCATATACCTTAAAGTGATAGAAGAGGAATGATTGGAACAGCTAGATATGCTAGTTTAACAGCACATTTAGGTAAATTATGATTTCTAATTTATAGGAAAGGAACAATCACGAAAAGATGATATTGAGAGTTTGGGATATGTTTTAGTCTATTTAGCTAAAGGTCGTCTTCCATGGATGAATTTAAATACTTCTACAAAGTCAGAAAAGTATTAAAAAATTAAAGAATTTAAACAATAAATTACTTTAGAGAAATTATGTGAAGGATTGCCTAAAGTTTAACGTCATATTCATCATATAAGTGTTTCTTGAATCTTTTTATCTATGCACGTGGCCTAGATTTTTAAGGAGAACCAGAGTATTCGTTTCTAAAAGATCAATTTTAGAAATAATATTAAATAGAAGTATAATCCTCATAGAACCATGTTCCATTAGATTTCGAGTGGGAGCGTTTACCTGAACTTAAAAAAAGGAAATAAAGAGTAATAGCTAATTAATTGAAATAAAAATTAGGTACTTAAATATAATTGTATAAGAAAAATAAACTGAAATTAAGCCTGAATTAGATATAAAGAAAAGTTATGATGAAAGACCAGAATAAAGAGGAAGTTCATTTTTAAATGTACCTGTTTAAGAAAATGAATAATAATAACTTTCACCTGAAAAAAATAAATAAAGCAGAGTAAAGATAATAAATTTTATTAAATTTAGAGATGTAGTTAAAATGTATCTAGTATGGGTACTAGTTAAATTAATAATTACAATTAATAAAGTTAGAAAGAGAATTTTAGAAAATTTGCTTATGAAAAACGAGAGCAATCTTATTTCTCAATTGAAAAAAAAGAATAAAATTAAAAGAATTTCCTTAAATAAACATCAACAAAAGCTGAACGTTAATAAGCATTATAGGATATAGATAATGATTATAGAGATTTTGATGATCTAGATTAATTGGCAGATGAGGAAACCAATATTGCCATTTTTAATATTACACCTCATTTATCAAGAAGAAAATTTCAATGATCATTTAAAATATTAATTCACACAATTTATTAAATATCTGATTTAAATTTCTAAATATATTTTTATTACAATAATAATAAATAAGTAGTAGTATATATATATTATTATTATTATAACTATTATTGTCTTCATATTCTTATTAATAAGAGAACAAGTATAATAATTAGATTATGAGATAGTATTTTAGAATTAATTAAACTTATATGATGATATATTAAATAATTATGTATAATAATCATTTTGAACTAGTTGGTGATGATCTATTTGTTAACTTTTTGATGGATTAACCTCAGTACTCTTTACATTTTATATCAAGAAACAATTTTCCTCATGTTAATAGTAATTCCAACATCCATTACCCAATTTCAGATTATGAAGGTCAACCTTAATAAGAATTCCTGATAGCCAATTAAATTCAGCCATAGAATCTTAATAAGAAATAATAGAAAAAAAAGAAAATTGATGAAACAATACTCAATAACAAAAATAACCTAAAGAATACATATATAAATAAGATCACGAATTTAATTCAAGAAACTAAATCAAATGTGGCTCCGAAATATGAAAGGAAAGCTTCTACTTACACTGAAGATTCAGCTTAAGCAAAACTTATTCGTAATAGAGAGTGTGCTAGAAATTCAAGAAAGAGAAAGAAAATCTATATTGAATTATTAGAGACTAGAGTTAACTCTTTAAATGAAGAACTTGAAAAATGTAAAAGAATAATCAAAGGACAAAATAGTTGTTAATAATAATTAGGTTCAAATCAATAGGTATTTTTTAATATATTAACTAAGTTATAAAACTTCATTTTGGGTAGATAACAATTATTTGAAAAACTTGAAAATGCTATTTAAAACCATACAGATAATAATGAAATTAATCTTCTCTTAGATTCTATGAGATTTAGAGTTGGAGGAGGAGGCAAAGAAAGAGTTAATGCTTCCAATTATTTCTTTTAATAAATTATGGAAATCTGTTTTCCTATACATGTAAGATACATGTTATGGGCAGCTACTTCTGAAAACCAAGAACCAGCTTGGTTTACTAATTTATCTAAAGAAATCAATCTCACTGAAGTCTAAAACAAATCTTTAAAAAAATAATATAAAAGAATTTAATAAGATAAAGATAAATTGGAATAGTATATCAATATATATATATCTTATAGATTAATCAAATAATTCTAAACTGTTAAAGATAATTTGTATTCGAAAACTAATCAGTTAGAAAATTTCATAGATGAACTCAGAAATATACTTACTCCCACTTAAATTGCTACTTTTCTTATTGGACTTGAAAAAGTATGGAACTTTATTCAATTTATATAATAGAACAAATTTTAAAAAGAAATGAGTATTTCTAATCTTTGGAAAATATTTGATGAAGAGTTCGAAACTGAAGTAAAAGAAGAAGATTCACTACAACAAGATATTTAATAAAAGAAAATACATCTATGATCTAATCCTAACTTAAATCATTTTTTTACATATATATTATTTATTATGTCAACTGTTTTACCCATTTTAATACCAAAGAGCAAAAACATATTATTACTAAAAGATGATATTGGTAAACCAAAACCAACTACTCGAAATCTTCCAAATGACAGTTTTAGATATGGAAAATAAAGTAAAAGAGACCCTATTTAAATTTAATTTTCTACTTTAGAATGTGGAAATGAAATCTCATCATTCATGCGAAGAAATCATAGAGTTTAAAAATCAGACATAACTTTAATGACCCATGGAATCAAAAATAAGTATTAATATATATAATTTAATCTTTAGACCCTAAACTCCATTAGATAAAGTCTTAAAATATTAATATGCTACCGAAGCAAAAGAACAATTAGATAAGATATATTAAAAAAGAATGAAAACAGAACCTAGAACATAATCATTTAATTAAAACAGATCATTTTCATTAAGATAATAACATAATACAAAAAAAGAATAGAAAAAAATGTTTAAGCTTTAGTAGTTTTAAGATATCAAATCTAAAATATTTTAATGAACCCCATAATCTATGCTTCATTTATGAATACCATTTATGCTATTTTAAAGATAATCAAAAAATATACCTTTAAAAATAGAAAACATCTTATCCATATAAATTTGTTTCAATCTATATAGTCTTTCCATTTTATATGTCATTATAATGTTAGATTCACTCAATTATCTTAATCTTTTTTTTCAACTTTCATTTAAAGATTCTCCAAATTTTTGATTCTCTTTATGAAATTCATATGATGTCTAATCCTAAATGATTTAAAAATATCTGTATTTTAGTGTATACTTATGAGTTACTCAAAACAAGTTTATTAAAAATGGTTTTACTCTTAAAAAAAAGTTTAAAATTATAAAGTGTGAGTAATCCTATAAGATATTGAGTAAATAGAAACTATTATATTAAGTAGTTTGATAAAGTTTATATAAATAATCTAATAAATTGTATAAATATATATATATATGATATTTAAATTAACAAAAATAATATACCAAATAATGTAGAATTAATACTTAAGTAATTGTAAAAATGTAGATTTATCATAAAATTAGTTTTATTGAATAGAATTAGTATTTTACCAGAAATAGAGTTGAAATTCTAAGTAGATTTAGTTGTTTTGATTTTATTTAGTTAATAATAAAGAATATTATTACAATTTTTTGGATAAAGAATGAATTAAAATAAATTGAATTCCATTTGTTGATAAATATTTTAATCTTGATATATCCTTAATGATTTAATAAAAAAATAAGATTACATCTATAAAATGAATGATTAAGTTGTATACATTTATAGGTATTTGTAATGAAAATAATAAATGATATTATATCATTAATTTTTATGTAGCCACAGAATTGGAATAAGGCAGTCATCCAAAACCTTTAAGATATGATTATTAATCAAGCTGACATGAGTATATTCTTGAGACAAAGTCAAAAACTTAGAGTATTGCTTACAATTCCACCAAAAGAAAGAACGGATGATCATATAAAAGAAATAAGTGTTTTAGTGCAGGTTTGTAAAAAAAACCAAATTTAATTTCCACTTAGGGAGTCAAATTTTTATCCCGATATCGAGACAAGCCTTATTACAATGAATTGTGTCGTAATTTGTATGTAAAGACTTTCCAATAAAGAAAAACAATATTCAAGTAAGGTGATAAAGGAACATGTTTTTATGTTATTTTAAGTGGGATTGTTAAAATATATGCTAATGAACCCACTTGTTTTCCAGGATAATTCAAAAAGAGAGAAGTAGCTGTATTAGGTAAAGGTAATTGTTTTGGAGAAATTGCATTATTTTTTGGTTCTTAAAGAACTGCAACAGTAATAGCAGAATCAGAATGTGATTTATTAATGTTAGATAGAGATGTGTTTTAATAATATATATAAGGAGATTCAGAAACTTTGGATTTATAATCAACTAATTTGAAGGATGTTAGACATTTCCTTAAGAAAGTTTAACAATTCTCATATTTTACTTCTGAAGAAATTACTTAAATAAGTACAAAATGTCTTAAATAAACTCTTAAATAATAAACAATAATTTTAAAATAAGGTGTTGTACCTAAATCAATATTCATAATTAAAAGTGGAAGAGTACGTGTAATAAAGAAGATTGATGTTGGGAATTATGAATTAGATGAATTAGAATAAGGTTCTATTTTTGGAGATTATGCTTGCCTTACAAATAATATATCTGATTATACATATATTACTTCAATGCCAAGTGAAATAATTTAAATTAATGGTTTTGATTTAAAATAATATGTCTCATAAGAGAATTTAAATAAATATATTGAGTCTATTAGATTTTATCCTGAACCAGAAACTCTATGTTAAATGTAAGTAGAAGATTAATAATGGAAAGAATACAAAAAATAATTAATTTAAAATGTTGTAAATGATAAGTTAAATAGTAGAGGATTTGATAAAAGAATGAGATTACCTGAATTACGTTATAAATTAATTGATGCTCCAGATCAGTAAATATTTTAAAGAACTTTGTAAATATATATTGTAATTTATGTATTTAGTGTATTAAGATAGAGTTGTAGAACTCCTTAACATAAGCAATTGTTTCCAAGAGAAATTGAATCTTTGCGTAATTAGATTTCTCCAAAGAGGATGAAATAATTTGAATAAAATTACTTATGAATTATAATAATATACGAAGTTTTGGGAGTAAACGTCGAGAGTCAATGGCTTCAGTGAGTAAGGAGCAAATTAAGATTCAAGAAGATGAAGCAACAAATGTTTAGTTATTCATTCTCCAAACAGAAAAGTTAAAGAAACTATTGTACATACAAAAGGATTAAAGAGATGAAAACATTCTTTCAGAGATTGCATCAATAGCAAAAGTACCATTTACTACGAATCCTAGCAAATAGGTTTCTTGAGTAAATATAAGGATAGACCTTACTTTACTGCTTTGTGTAAACACCTTTACATGTAGACATTTCAACCTAATTCATGTATTTTCAAATAGGGAGATGAGGGTGATAAATTTTATGTTATTTTAAATGGAAGTGTGAGAGTATTAATTGATTAAGCTACAACATTAAAAGATGTTATGATTAAAAAAGAAGTTGCCTAATTGAAAAAAGGTGAATTCTTTGGTGAGATGGCATTATAGTTTAATTTAAAAAGAACTGCCACTATCATTACAAATGAGATAACTGATTTGATTATTTTAGAGAATGAAGCATTTTAATAGTTTATGTTAGCAGATCATATGTAAACAGAAAGAGTAAAAGAGACAATCAATTTTTTAGAATAATTAGATATTTTTTAAGGATTCAGCAATAAAATAATGGTAAGTTTAAGTACAAAATGTATATAAAATAGACATAAACATTAAACAATATTATTGAAAGCAGGCACAGTACCAAATAAATTATTTATAATTAAATCAGGATGTGTTACAGTAATATAAAAATTACCAGGAGTTAAATCTGATTACACTCCATAAGTAGAATATGGATTTCCATTAAATGAATATTTTGAATTAACTGAATTAGGAGAAGGTGAAATCTTTGGAGATTTAGCTATGTTAAAATAAGAGAAATCTAAATATACTTATATGACAGCTATTGAATCAGAAATTATTACATTAAGTTTGTTTGATATTAAATAAATTGTACCTCCAGAATTATTAGATCAATATTTAATTAAGTTATAGACTTATCCAGAATAATCTGAATTAAAAGAAATGATTATAGAAAAAGGTAAATGGGAAAAATACAAGAAATAACTTTTTAATAAAATATAAAAAGAAAAACAATCTCGTAAGGGATTTAATTAAGGTTTGAGATTACCTACTTTAAATGATTCTTATATCCAACCACCTAACAAACATAATATTAAAGCCTTGTATATATATATATTATTATTATTATTATTAGTGTTATCAATGACAAAAGACAAAGACTTACACCTGTAGAGAAAAGACTCTTCGTTAATGAATTGAATTATATTCGATAATCTGTTTCTAATGAGAGGCTAAAAAAGTTTTTACAAAGTTACTAGTGATTTTCTAGAATAATTATTTTAACAACAAATATTATATACAATTTTGAAGCCAAAGCATAAAACAATTATTTATTTTACATTAATAAAAATCACTTGAAATAAATGTCAAAGGAAGTTAGCGAATTGGTTATCACAAGGTTAAAAGCAGAACGTAGAGCATGGCGAACTGATCATCCTCATGGATTTGTTGCAAAACCTACCACTAAAGAAGACGGAACAGTTGATTTACTTAAATGGGTATGTGAAATACCAGGACCACAAGGAGTATAATCCTCTTTACAATTAGTGTCCTTGGGAAGAGGGTACCTACACTTTACATATGGATTTTTCGCATGATTACCCTATGAAACCACCTAAATGTTAATTTAGACCTGTTTTACCACATCCAAATGTCTACCCTTCTGGAACTGTCTGTCTATCTATTCTCAATGAAGAAGAAGACTGGAAATCTAGTATTACAGTTAAACAAATCTTACTTGGTATTTAGAAGTTACTCAAAGATGAACCCAATATTGAAAGTCCTGCTCAATATGAACCATGCAATTAATATAAGTAATTCTACTTCATTTTATTCATAGAAATAATCGCCAAGAATACTTAAAGAAAGCAAGAGAATTCGCTGCTTCACTTAAGAAGCAACCTTAATGATCATATAATCAGTCAATATCTGTATCAATTATATAGTGTTAATTGCACAGATCCAATTTAATCATTATAGTTTTAACATTTATATAATTTTACACAATTCTATCTTCTATTTTCACTTCTCATTAATACTAACATTAATCTTCTTTTTTTACAGAAATCCTTAAGATAATAAACACCAATTATATTATTATTCATATCTAAATATTTATATGTATATTCAAACCTAGTAATTAATTATTTTAACATCTTTTATTACAACTAAATAAATAAGATTATGTTTAAGATCATTCTGTAATCAGTCAGTAAATCTTGGATTATAAATATTGTAAAAAAAACATTGTAATTTCAATCATATTAATTAATAAAACAAATTGTATTATTTTTGAAGAACAAAGGAGGTCAATAAATATGTAATTTAGATTGTATATTAACTGAAATCTATAAACTATTATTTTCATATAATGATAAAATTTGTTTAATTAAGATTCTTATAATGATTATTATAAGTTTCTCATCAGTATTATCATTCATGATAAATCTATTGAAATCAAATACACATATTATCCTCTTGCAATTATGGGTTTAAACAAAAAAACAGTAAATGTTATTATGAATACTGTATAAAGAAATTTAGAATTTATTAAACTGAAAAATTTGGGAAATATACATCCATTAAATTGGATGAGTCAAATATGAAATATCCTAAAATCTTATAAAATTATCTTAATTAATTTTGTAATGAGTATAATAAAATAGTTTATAGTTTCAATAGATATACATCATATTGAAGAATTATAAAAATTTATAAAAGAACACTTTTTCTAATACTGAAATCAGTATAATTAATAATTATGGATTTAGTTTATGATTCCTTTTTGATTTATCAATAATATTATTTGAACTTAAAATTACAAATGGGGATCTTAAACAAAATTATTCAGATTATTATATAAATGAATAGTAAAAGAAGAAATTATAATAAATATTTATTCATTAATTATTGATTTAAAATATATAAATTAAAATATTGATGAAAAATAAAATTATTATTGAGTAAATGAAGACTTAAAACTTGAATTGAGTTCTTAAATTTAAATTCAATAGAAGTCATTGAATGCTTAACTCTCTAAATGTGGATCTTACTTAAAAAGAATAATGATTAAATTATTAAAATTTGTTTTAACATATTATAAAATCAATCTTTTATACTTTCTAAAAGATGTAAAATGTAATATTAATAACGCTTTAAATAATGAATTACAATCTTAAATTTGAGTGTACTTTCAATACTAAACCTGCTTATTTGATTTGTGATAAATTGAATTTGGAAGTGAAAACGAAAAATGAAAATTTTAAGTTTATCATTTCACTGAAGCTTCATTTCTAATGGATTTATTTTGAGAGTTAAATTCATGAGGCTAGAATTTAAAATTGTTCTTTAAAGGGTTCTACACAAAACTTAGAAAAATTAAAAAACTTTTTAGATTGTCGAGTTATGTATTTAGGTGCTGCAGAATTGTATGAATAATATTTGGTAATTAAAGAAGATGAATCAAAAAAAGTATTAGTGATATTATTAATTATAGGCAATGATTGTTAAATCAATGGTGAATGGATAAAAATACTTTTGTAAGGTATATAAAAAAGAAGTTAAAGAAAATGAAAAATAATTTTAAAATGAAGTAAAGATCTTGAGAATGTTAAAAGAGAATAAGTATATTGTAAGAATATTGGAAGTTTATGAATCATAACATAATTATTATATGATTATGGAATATTTAGAACATAAACTTGAATAAGATTATACTCATGAAGAAAATTAAATTATAATAAAAGTATTTATAATATAATGAATTGATAGGAAATATTAAACATTTTAGAAGATTTGAATAATAAATGTATAGTTCATGGTTAAATTAGACCAAAAAATATAATGTTTGATAAGGGGAATGTTATAAAATTAATAGGATTTAGTAAAGCAAGAATATTAGATTAAGTGGATGGATTGGATATGTTTGATTTACATAAAATAGTTTTGTATTTAAATGGTCTTAGTCCTAAGACAGTAGATTTTGTAAATGGAATTTATCCAGATATTCCATCTCATGGGACTAACTTTCTAAAAAGTCTTTTGAATAACACTTAATATAGAATGAATATCAAATAAGCACTTAGTCATCCTTTTTTAAAATGTATTGAAACAGATCATTAGATTGTAAGAGCAGAAATGAATTTGAAATTCAAACATAGTTTTAATAATTTTTAATGAGTTGTTTTTTATTTATAATTAATTAAGGATGTATAAGAGAATAACAGCAAATCTACGTAGTAAAGAAGAAGATGAAGACTTTTTTGAATGGAATCAAATGTATGTTCAATAAGAGATGGAAAGTGATATTGAATGTTATAGTTGTTCACTCTGTGATAGACAATTTGGTAAAAATGAATATGAATTGAATGCTCATTTAAATTCTCATGATCATAAGAAATTAGAGAAAGAATTTAGAAAACGATACAATAATTTGATTATTGAATATAGATTAAGCACATATTCTTAAAGAATAGGAAGAAAATTGAAAAAACTATAGTACTTTAAGAGCATTTATGAATACAAATGATTAATTAAAATATGAAATAATTATCAAAATCAATAAGATATGCCTATTGGAATACAATTAAGGATATCAATCCACTCTTTGTAGAAGCATAATATGCTGTAAGAGGATAAGTCCCTTCGATGGCAGCCACTATACAAGAAGAAATTAATGCTGGCAAGAAATATCCATTTGATTCAATTACTGAGTTAAATATTGGTAATCCATAAACATTTGGTCAAAAACCCATAACATTCAATAGAAGTGTTCTTTCTTCTATGTTGGATCCAAACATCTTGAAATATCAGTCTGGAGATGTTCAAAGAAGAGTCAAATTTTACAATGACAAAATTGGATTCCAAGTTGGTGCTTATAGTTAATCTCCAGGTTATCCAATAATAAGAGAAGCAGTTGCCAAGTATATTTAATAAATTAACTTATTCTTAAAGTTTCATCTAAAAAAGAGATGCCACCAAAAATAAACCTTCAATTAATGATATTATTCTTACTGATGGTGCATCATCAGGCATTACATTAATGTTCAACTTATTACTCAAAGATAAAAGTGACGGTGTTATGATTCCAATCCCTTAATATCCTCTATATTCTGCTGTCATTGCATAATGTGGAGCATAATAAATACCTTATTATTTAGTTGAGGATAAGAATTGGTCTGCTGAATAAAAATAATTAGAAGGTATTAATAATTAAAATATCATAAAGAATAATATTCCAAAGCTAAAAGAAATGGAATCAATCCAAGAATATTAGTATGTATAAATCCAGGTAATCCAACAGGATAAGTATTTGATAAATAGAGTATTGTTGAAATGATCAAGTATTATTGATTATTTATATAAGATTTGCTGCAGAAAAGAAGATAACTATCTTTGCAGATGAAGTTTATTAAGAAAATATTTATGATCCAAAAAAAAAGTTTATTTCATTTAGAAAAGTTGCTAATGAACTTAATTTAGATGTTGAAATTTATTCATTCCACTCTATTTCTAAAGGTATTACTGGAGAATGTGGTTTAAGAGGAGGATATATGGAAATCACATCTAAAATTGATTCTGAAGTTCATTTCCAAATTCATAAATCTAAAAGTATATATATTATTCATATTCTATAGCAATTATGTTATGTTCAAATACTGTAGGATAATTGATGACAGGATTGATGGTAACTCCACCAAATGCTGAAGAAGGTTGTTCTGAATCTACTGTTTAATAATATAATGAGGAATGTAAGGCACTCTTCACTAGTTTATAAAGAAGAGCTAGTATTGTTACTCAATATCTTAACTAAACTAAAGGTGTATCTTGTTAACCAATTGAAGGTGCCATGTATGCCTTCCCAAGAATATTTTTATCAGGTATTTCTACTTCTAATTTCTTTTATTAGATAAATTTATTTCACATGCTAAAAAATTAGGTTATGAACCAGATGTTTTATATTGTTTAGATCTTCTTAAAGAAACTGGATTAGTTGTTGTCCCAGGTTCTGGATTCTTACAATATCCAGGAACTTATCATTTTAGAATGACAATTTTAATATTACCTGAAGAGAAACTCTTAGCTAAGATGAAAGTATTCTAATAATGGCATGAAAATTATCTTGCAAAATTCTAATGAATGAATGGTTTTTATATTATATGAACAAACAATAAGTAATTATTCAAATAATGATTGAGTGCTTTTCTTACTCATTATATTAAGATCTATTAAAATTTATTTATATGAATTAAATGAATAATTTAATTATAGATTAGTATATAATAATATACTTCATATAGTAAAATTAATTGTTATAATAATTATGAATAAAAAAGAAATTACTTTTAATATCATCAAATCTATGTCTATTATTTAACTTTTGAACCTAAAGTTGATGCATAATCAGCATATTTTTTAGCATTTCCAACTACTCTCTTAATTCCCATTACTTTTGTAGGTAACAAAAGTAATAGCACATATGGTACAAAATCATACCAAACTGATTCAGCTCCTATTTAATTATTATAATTAATATTTACTAAACATAGGTTTCTTAGCAGATATATTTGGGTCAAACCATTTAAATTCGTATCTTACAAATTCACATCTTCCATAAACCAAATAATTGAATAAATTTATAATTTTACTTCCTATTAATTTATAATGATCTAATTATATAAATCTTTTTCTTTAATCAATATAAGAAGCTGAAAGTAATTCCTCTATTTTATAATATGAATTCAAATAAGGAACATATTCCTTATAGACAGGAAATTCCAATACTAGTCTTTTTCCTTATTTGATTAAATTCTAAACACATAATCTTGTTTCTCTTTATAAACCTGTATATCCTTCATTTTTTATCAATTTAGCAAAACGTTGTATTCTATCAAAGAAAAGTAATAGTTAAAAGTTCTTTACAAAGAATTCTTTCATAATTTTATCGGCATTCTCATCTTTTGATTCTGTCCAATGTATATATGGATTATGGATATTAAATTTATTACCCATAAGTATCCAATCTCTTGGTTTGTATTCTTCAACATAATGTTTATCTTTGAAATCTTTTAAGATGATTTCCTTGTACTTTAGAAAAAGCTCATTTTATTTTTATAGATCTATGCTATTGATGAGGATTACTTTTTTCTTTGGAAAGAGCTGCAGTGAAATATTCAGAGGCATCTATTATTTTGTCATCTACGTATTAAAATAGACATAATTTTTCTAAGAATACTTCAACACTGTACAAGTACATCAAGGAAAAAATGATGCTTGTTGATCTCCTTCGAACACAATTCAAAGTAAATTTGAATAATAATGGATACCATTTATATGCCCAAGTTTGATTATAAACGTAGTTGTAGTAATCCATCTCTGTGTAAATGATCATTTTATTGAATCGAGTAACATTATTATCATCTACTTTAAACAATTATCTAAATTCATTGTAAGTTAATAATAAGTATGGTTTGTATGTAGGATTATTAAAAAGTAATCTTCTATTCTCAGGAGATTCCTATATTTTTTTTGAGTTTAATAATTCAATTACCCTATCCATTAAGAAAATTAATTAAGGTTTTTAATCAGTTTTATAAAATACATCTATATACATACATATATATATATATCAATAAGATTTTTAATATATCATTTTTTTATTTTATTCAATATGGTTCCAATTTACAAGTAACTCTTTAAACAATTCATAAATTCTTAATCTGGTTGAAATTCTTTAGGAGTATAAATATATTCAGAATCATATGATTCTTCTTATTCTTCTTATTCAATCTCATCTTGATTATCTATTAAGAATTAAGTGTCTGAATTAAATTTAACAATTTAGAATTGTCCATCTTGATTTTGTTGTACACCAAATTAAGCCTTTTAAATTCTAAATGCTGATGGATTAATTATTTCCTGACTGGAATCAAACTTCTTATACATCAACTAAATCATGCCCTGTTCATAATGTTAAATTGCTTATGTTTAATGTGATTCAATTTCTTCTGTAATTTGAATAGCTTGTAAATAATTTGTTTAATTCATATATCATTATAATTCACTTTTGTTTCACGTATTTAAAACATGATAGCTGGTTAGGTTTTATCTTAAGCAATAGAATCAAGATCTTTGTATTATCTCTATTATACTCTAGGAGCAAAGTTGATTGGCAATTAGACTCTAAGAAAATTAATATGAAATATATATACTTATTTTCTTATAATTATGCTTCTTCTATAACTCCTTTGAGAAATATCTATCTCTATATAGTGGCTTTACTAATTCTCTCAATTTTATGATTATTAGCCATTTATTGATCTATAACTTATTATTTTAAGGATTGTTAATGTTCCCAATATTATTTCTCATGTTTAAGAGAAATATGTTTAATTAAGAAAGTTCCTCCTTAGAATTATTTTTCACAGAATATACAAGGATAAGCATCTTTCTATCTAGTTTTTATTTATTTCAATCCCATTTGTATAATTTCATTGTCAATCAATTCATTTAATGGTAATTCATCACTACTCTCTTCTCTACGACGATTACATAAAGCTTGAATAATGTCTTACCACTCTAAATTACACTTCTTTTTTTAGTCTAATCTGAAGAAATGCTAATTTTATAAATGAGTCCACTTACATAGCCTACTTTAGAGACAAGTAATCTATAGTCAGAGAATTCAGCTCCACTCCAATAACAATAATTATGTATTCTTCTCAAATATAAGGTTTGAATATCTAATTGTCTATTGAATGTTGGATCATCTCTATCTTTAAGTGGTCCCTCAATAAGAGGATTACCACTTATACCTTTTTCTTTATCTAAGACTTTAATAAGCTCTCTTTATTATTGTAAATCTTTCAATAACTTATTATATTCAACTGATTTAAAGACTCTAATAAATTTCCTAATAGAAAATGATAAAAATGAGACAATACCTTTTTTCTTATTGTTTTTAAAATTGAAGTTAATGTCCTTTTATTGTAATACTTTCATCATTTACACAACGATTACAATATTCTTCACTATCAAAACTCACCCATCCAATTCTAGTATAATTTTATAACTTATTAGGTTCTGATAATGTTAAACTAACATAACCAGCCATTTAAGATAATGCCTTTACCACATCTGCTCTAGAAAGAGGTAAAGGCACATTTTTTAGAAATACACTATTTTGATTAGGATCTGTGCCAAAAAAAGGAGCTTTGGTTATGTCAATAGATTCTAAATTTTAATTAAGTTTAACTTACCTTTGAGTTAAAATTCCCAAAATGGTACATCTGGATCATCATTATAGAAGTGATCATTTAATTCAAAGAGGTCCATTAATTACATTTCTGTCAATGTTAAATTGATATTATTGAAACTTCCCATATTATATTGCTTCAAAAATTCATTGAAGCGATTCTATGCTAATTAATTACGTTCTTCTTAAAACTCTCTTCTATTTACAGGATTATATTTATCTTAGATCCAAGGTTCATCCTTATGTTAATCAAAGAATAACTCTTTCTATTTATTTTCCCATTTCCTTTCATAGGTCTAATAAAGAAGGCGCAATTTCTCAGTCGGAATATCATTGCTTACCTAAATTTATAATAATATGTATATCATACATATAATTCTTAAAATTAATCAAAAGTAAGCAATTATTAATCAAGTGGAGGAAATTCTACAGTGTGTTTAATTCGTTTCGTCTACTTCTTTTTATTTCTAAAATTTCTTTTTTTTGAATTACTTCTACTTCGGTCTTTACTTAGATTTGAGACCGATGATGATGCCGATGAAAAGCTATGATTATTAATTTAGTTTTACCTTCTAGAGGATGCTCGTTCATTCATTAAATAAAATAATCAATCACTTCGATAAAATTATAAACATACATAATACAAATATTGCAGGGAAGAAAATATACATATAAATTATTTTCTCACTATTTCATTTTGTACTATAGAAGATATTCACCTAAAAATCTAACTGCATTTTAAGGTCTATCATTAATATATATATTAAATGAATACTTTTATATAGCAATCTCTCTTAAACCACTTTGTAATGCTTATTTGAATTCTATCTAATAATACTCATTCATAGGTAAATTCTAGAATTTAGGTAAATCTGAATCAATTTTAAATTCATAAGACTTATCTTAGCTGTCTTAATTGCTCATTTAATAATATTTTATTTATATAACACAACATATATATATATTATGATATTGATTTATTTATAATACATTATATTCTTTACTATTAATTTTATTTTAATTGAACCTATTATTTGTTTGAATTATTCATTTATAGATTGATCATGTTAAATATTTTCTATCATTATAATCATATTATTAATAATTATATATAATAAATTAGATGAAAAAGAACATAGATGAGGAGATTGAACTAATTGGAGATTAATCTTAAGTCCATAAAGCGGTTCAAAATAAAAATTCTAAAAATTCTGACTAGTTAGTGATTCTTACTAAAACTCAAGATATCTTACCATAATTTAATGAATCATCTTATCAAACATTTTCTCATGGATCTGATTCTTTTGATTCAGAAGAACATAAATAAAATAAGTAATAGGAAAAACCTAAGAAAGAAGAAATAGAAAGCGTTAGCTTATTTAATTCAAATATAATATCATAAAATAACTAAAATTATATGAAAGAATTTTTTGAAATGTAAATAGAATAACATCTTCAATTATCAAAAGAACAAGCGGAGAAAATAGTTAGATATATACATAATTGTTTTCCTTAAGAAAAATTGTAATAATTAAATATATCATCTGATATGGCTTCGTTATAAAAGAATATAAATTCCCTAGAAAAAATGCTAGGTTTAGAAAATCCATAAGATATAGAAATTATTACTATGTTATTTATGTTGTTATTAAAAATTGTTCTAACAGAATAATATGAAAATGCAGAGAACTTTTTTGAAAAGTATTATGAAGATCAACATTTAAGTAAATTATATGAAATTTATGATTCTTGTCCATTAGATTAACAATAATCCTAAATAAGTTAAAGTTTAAACTAAAGTTAAGATGAAGATGAAAATTAATATGAAAAAGATGATAATGAAGATGAAGAATATATACCTAAAATAATTGAAATATCATTAGAAAAAGACTTTAAAGAATCCTTATTACAAAAATTGAATTGATTGATATCATTTTTTTCAATTATTTTATAAGTACAAAATTTAATTTTTTTAAATAATCAATATATTTTATATTAATTTTAGTGATTAAATTAATATATTTTTCTATCATTTAATTTAAAGTTATTAAATGATGATATAGACTCTAAATATAACCTAAGTTTAAAATATGATTGTAGCATTTAGAGATAGATGTTTTATTATATTTATTATTTTCATAATGAATTCTGAGATGATATTATTACAAATCAATTAATCTAAATATTCATAGTGTATATCAATATATATATGTTTTATTATTATAATATAATTATGTTATATGCAATCTAATTATGTATAATATAAATGGATTTTTATATAATGTTTGTTTTATTTATTATCTATTAATGCTATGCACAATTTAATATATTAACCACAATTGGAGGGAAAAATATTTCAATATATGAAAATGATGTTTAGAATCATTAATTTAGTGTTTAAGAATAGTATCAATGTCATCCATCTGAGTTATTTGAAGAGGATTAGAAATAGGATAGCAGAATTTTTTATATTTAAAATTTACAATCTTAAGCTTTAAATTTAAGCATCATACCTATATCACTAAGACCTAGAGATATGTAATTGATAAATGTGACAAATTAAATTGAGTAATAAGAAATAACAATTGAAGGAAGTTCAATATCAGAATACAAAATAAATTATGAATGTTATTAGAATTGGGCTTTTGTTGAATTACATGTTAGATATGGAAAGAATATTTTAAATTTTAGATATATTAAGTTATGTGAAGAGAAATTGTATTATCATGATTACCCTGATTTAATATTGGCAGTAATGGCTTTGATTTTAACATATATTGGAGCAATTTATGGATAAAAGAGATTTAAATTGAAACAAACATAAACAAAACAATAAATTGATGAATTAGAATCAAGTGAATCATTTTATAAAGCAAGATAAATATATTCTCCTTAATATTCATAACCAGAATAAATAATAAAGATGGGTGAATTTTAAACAACATCTGATTCTGCATAAATAATCTCTACAAAAGGTAAGTAAACTAATTTAATAGTAAGAATAGTATTGTATATGTTTTTTGTAATTGGATTATTGTTCACTTTATATTTATGTGAAGAGATATCTATATTTGAGATTCCAATATATGGAATATATTTTGTTTGTGTTTAAATAGCAATGACAGATCTCTTTATATATATTGTATCATCATCTATTTCACCCTATATAAAATTACCTTTATATGGAAGAGTAAAATTGATAAATTTATTTACTTATATGTTACAATTCGTATACACTTTCTTTCTTGTATTAACAGACAATTGGGTATTAAGAAGTTTTAGTTCCATTTGCTTATTATTTTAATTAATTAGAGTATTAATATTATTAATTAATTTAGTTTATGAAGTTTTACAATCTTCAATAATTACTATCAGTCTATAGTGTTATTTTTGGAATATCATATATTATATAGTATTAATTTTAGATTGAATTTCCAAAATTGCATTTTCCAAATACATTTTTTCTTGAGAATCCTAAATTAACATGTTCAGATAGAAATTTATTGTAATTAATGTTACCATGTTCTTTATTAACTTATACAAGATATTTTAGAAAATAAACTAGATCACATTCAATATTATTTAAATTGGGATATTTAAGTTATATTATTGGAGTATGTTTGAGTCTTAAATCAAATGGAAATAAGATACTTTAGAATTTGATTGATAACTTTTTACCATCAATAATGATCTTACTTACTATAAATGTGTATGGAGTTGCAAAAAGAGAAATGAAATAATTGTATTAAGGAATTGAACCTGGATTACATAATAGAGCAATTTAATAATAATATAGTTATGAATTAACAATTGATAAATATAATAATAAAAATTAGTGAAAATTATATTATCATATATATATACATATTATTTATATTAATATTAAAAATTGAGATAATTTTTATTTTCATATTATCTTAATTTGATATATTGAAAATAAAAATATTGATTATTCATATTATACTTTGTTTATCTTAAAATTAGAGTGCAGTTTAATAAGAATTTTAATAGGATACTTTAGTTTATGAATAATATAAATTTACTATAAAATTTTCTTTTTATTTATTAATTATTTTAATGTAATAGGGTTAAATGGATTAATGTAAGATTCATAATTGTGAGATCACTAGAATATATTTACAACTAGAATCTCAAACAGTTAAATTGGTATGTGAAGAATGCATTGAAGATTAAGGACTAGGAACTAAACTTGATAAATTAGTTTTATTATAAAAAGTACTATTGATTAATTACTTTAAAGGTTAAAAAATAAGCAGAAGAATTAATTAGTAAAACAAATATAGATAACAGTATTAAATCATTTTTATCGAAAATTCTAAAAGCAACTGGGGATGATATCAAAATTACCAAAAGACGATGGAATGATCGTTTATAAAATATGAAATTAATGATAGATAAACTTATAAATGAAACAGAATCATATTTTGATTAACTAAAATTAGAATTAGACAATTTTAGAAAAGGATTAGTTAATGTATAAAATTATATTCTATTAGTAGATTGTGAATTTTAGTAAATTTGACTAATTGATTAAGGATGATTAATAATTTGATAAAGAGACTTAAATAATAAATTATATAAAAGAATTAGAAAATGAAGTTAATGATTAAAAGAAAACAGATATTCTTAATCTAATCAAAGATTATAAGGATAAAATAGCAAAGTATTCATATTAATCATTATTCATTAGTACAAAGATTCCTTAGATTTCAGATAGACTCAATTCTATAACATAAGAAATGAATGAATATCAAAAAATTGTTAATGATTACTCAAAATTATGTAATCCTGATAATACTCTAAATATACCATATCCACCATTTATATCAAAAATTCTATCTTCTCAAAATTTATAGAAATTATTATCAAGAATTTCTAATCAAAATAATAAAATTTAATAAATATACTATGCATAATAATTAGGAATAAATGTTGACTCTTTTTGGAATAGTGTAAACAATAAGTCCAATCTATTAATGATATTTAGATCCAAAAACAAAATCATTTTTGGTGGATATACACCTTGTTAATGGAGAAAATTATAAATATAAATGTAATAGGGAATTAATGATGAAACTTATACATCATTTTTATTTATTTAAAATGGTGAAGAATTGAAGTTCTTTCCAATTAAGAGAGAAATTAAACCAGCCATTATCTTAAGTTCATAATCTGGTCCAAATTTTGGAAATGATTTAATTATTAATTCAGATTTACAAACAGGATAAATTAATTTAGGTAATACTTATTAATCTGATATCCTACCAGTATAATAATAATAATTATTATTATTACTAGGTGGATAGAATTAACTAAATATAAATGATTGTGAAATAATATAGATAGTACATTGATAGAATATTATGTATTTATCATTCATTATATTTCATAATAAAAGTAATATTCAAAATAAATATCAAAAAAATATAAATAAATAATATACAATTTCATCTAACAACAGAAAATTCTAATTTAACATTCATAGCTGCCAATTCATTTACAAGATATCTGAGTACAAATGGTATGGCTACTTTAGAACATTTTGATTTTTTGCATCTCACACAATAAGGATGAGAACTCTACACAGATTATATATTTTCTAAGGATAATAATTGCACAAATTAATAAGTAGCTAACATATTACCACAATTATCACAAATATATGCTAAAATTAATATAATTTATAATACTTTCAGAATAATCTGAACATTTCAATAAACGATCATTTATACAATAAGCAACACCATGAGCAATCAAAGCATCTCTTTCCATTTCACCAAGTCTTATACCTCCTCCCTTCTTTCTACCTTTTATTGGTTATTATGTAAGAACATCAACAGGTCCCATACTTCTAGCTTAAGATTTATCTGAAACCATATGTCTCAATCTTTAATAATATACAACTCCAAAATAAATATCAACTTTTAAAGGAGTTCCATAAATACCTGAATATAATGTCTCATTTCCATGATAATTATAACCATGTTTTATTAATTATTTACCAAAATAATCAACAACATTATCATTCTCATAATTCTAAAATGGATGTGTTTCAAACATCTCTCCTTATAATACATTAGCTTTAGCAGCCATACTTTCTATTAACATACCAATAGTCATTCTAGATGGAAAAGCATGAGGATTAATAATAATATCTGGTACCATACCTGATTCAGAGAATGGCATATCAATTTATGGCCACAATAAAGACATTACACCTTTCTATCCATGACGAGATGAAAATTTATCACCTATTATTGGATTACGATTAATTCTATATTTGATCATTACTGATACATCATTCTCAGATTTATTTACTACAGCTACTTATTCTATTCTAGAAGTCTCACTATCTTTTGAATAATGAACTTTCACTTATTATAATTGACTGTCATAAAGAGCCAACACAGCAGTACCTTTTGTAATCACCTAAGATTATTCAGGTAAACCATAAGGTAATAAACTTACTGGAATTTAAGATTTAATCTAATTGTATAATTATATAGGTATTTAACTTAGTAATTTGTATTTGACTTCTTTATCATCATTTAAAGAATATTCAGTTGATTTATAAATTATACCATGTCCAAATCCTCTCTCATAACTAGATTTACATAAGATCATAGCATCTTCCATATCATATCCAGTATAACTTATAACTGCTACTATTGCATTAGTTCCACTTGCATAATCAGCAAATTAGTAATCATCATAACCAAAACATCTTACTACTGGTTTTTGAGGAAATAGTATACGATACATTTTATTATCAAATCTATAAGGATAATTATGACATGGAGATCCCATAGTTTATTTAGCCATTTGACATTAATACATATTTCTAGGACTCTAATTATAATTTAAGAATGGAACATTAGAAGCTAGAATACTTAATATATATGCAGGATCAATTTCTTAATATTAAGTATCTGTACGAATATCTGCTTAAGTGCAAGCTATACTCATATTAATCTATTCCAAAGGACTGATCCATTCAATTGAATTCAATCTCAAATTTATAACTGGTCTCATCAATCTAGCTACAGTTGTATTAATATAAACACCAGGAAAAAGTGGAGACTTATTCTCTTATCTTGGAAGACAAGCAACTTCAGTTGTTTCTTTAATTTTACCATTAGATTTATATACTCTAAGTGTATGTTCAAAAGTAGGTAATAATTATGAATTTAAATAACCAATTAATTTACCATTCAAAACTACTGGGAGATCATTTTTAGAATAAATTAAACGTTAAGATTAAACTCCTAAAGGAAATAACAATTCTTCAATATCTTATTCATCTGGATGTGTTAATGGTACACAACTCATTGTAATATGATTGAGTAGACCACAAGGTCCTCCATCTGGTGTATGGACAGGACAGACAAATCCCCAAACATCAGGTAGTAATTTACGTACTGTAGTTGTTTTCATTTATGCAAAATAAGATCCTCTATGAACAGATCTAAAATGAGATAAAAATCTCATATTATTTAATTTATCAGCAATAATAGTAAATCCACTTGCTTCCATTAAATCTAATCCAGTTTGAGATCTCAAATTACCAGTAGCTAAGAAATTTTCCAATTTTTCACCAACAGTAGTTTATAAATCAAAACATCTTTTAAAATAAGCTAAATCTTTTAATTTTGATTATTCCTTAGTTGAATCTTTCAATATTTTTTCTCTGACTCCAACTAACAAATCTTCTAATTTTTCTCTTAAATATGCAGTATAGAGATGACCAGAGAGGAGAACCTCTTAATTAACTAATGAATCCAAATTATCTGGATTAATTTCATCTATAAATAGAGCATACAACTTTTCAATGCACAATAAGAGAATTGAAGCTTTATCTTAATCATTTTCTAAATGTACACATATATGTTCTCTTAAGAATATACGTCCAACTTAAAGATCAGTAGTCTCTGGATTAAATATATTAAGTTCTACTCTAAGTAATCTACCAATATATTCAAGTGCATCTTTTTAAGTATTAATTCCTCTTGATTTAGCATCTGCTATCATTACTTCTACTCTATCAGATATATCTGACTTTTCTGCTTATGAACGTACTATCTATTAATAAATTTGATAATCATTCATATCTGTTAATGCTCTTAATAATATTATTACAGGCATTTGCAATTCCTTCTTCTTTAATATGATACGCAAATAAACATTGCCATCCATTAAATAATGTAAAGTAATTGTTCTTGCATATTAATCTGATCTCACACATTTCATTTATACTGCATAAGGAGAAAAATTAAATCCTTTGTTCTTATAACCTGGTCTCTTAAATGCAATTGGATAATTTCTTTTTTAAATGATTAACATTCTTATAATTTTCTCATTTCCATTTATTATAAAGTAACCTCCAAATTCATTACAATCCTCTTGCTATTACACCAATTCTTTCATTTAGCCAAATCAAAAATACCTTCTGCACTCAATCCATTTAAGTGACACTTTTGGCTTTTCACTAATATTGGTATCTCTCCTAAAGACAAACGAACAGTCTCTTTTGGATTATCATCAATCTCTCTACAAATTGTGGCTAACATAGGAGCTGTGTAACTCTTCTTCATTTATCTACATTAAGTTGGTAAGACTCTATTATCTCCTAACATTCCTTATTATGTTGGCATCCCTATTTATAATTCCTCAATCCAAATCTTCATATTCTTAAATGGTAATCGAATGTCTCTATTTCCAGGTACACAAATTTCTACAGGACTTAGATGTCGACATATCTCAACCAAACCATGAGTATATAAATAATTAAAACTCTCAATATGATGCTTTGCAGCTACTCTCAATTAATCCCCTTATTAAATTTCCATAAATTAAAATTTTATATATAAAATATAACATCACTTCTATTAATCTACATAACGACCCAAACTAATTATAGGAAATGAACGAGCATAACTTGGATATTGCAAATATAATAATCCTCTATGACCAGTACCAACAACTGAGATATCCTTAAATTCACCATCTCTCTCAAATGATTCTAACAAATATTCTACTGCTCTCTAGATTGCATCCTCCACATCATAATGATCTTCCACTGCCAATAATCCTAATAATCCCCATGATGTTTAAGTAACTGTTGATATTCCTATTCCATTATACTTCTTAGGATCATTATAACTCAAAGTAGTCTCTCCAAATCCTCCATCTGCATTTTACTTACTAATCAACCAATGCACAGCCTTACTAACCCATTATTCTGTTAAAGAGTATTTCATTTTCTTTAAAGCTGGTAATACAGCACCTGCTGCATATATGTAATTTATTCCCCATCTACCTTCCCAAGATCCAAATTATTCTTGTGTCTCCATAAAGTATTTCAAAGATTTAACAATTACTTCATAATTACTTCTACCAGAACTTATTAAACCTTCTAAAATATGAGCAGTGACATCTGGTGAAGATGGATCAAATATTTCAGCTGAATCTGCTATTCCTGCTATTTAGAATGCATATTTATATAATGGATTCTTTCCCATTTTATCTTTATCAAATGCAGGGAATCCACCATCTATATTTTAAACACTATAAACAAATTCAGCTCCCTTATCTAATGCATGTGCATAATCATTTCCATAATATGATAAAACTTATAATAATAAACCAGTATCATCTGCATCTGGAGCATAACCAAAATCATAACCATATTCAATTCCTCCATTTGGTTAAACACCTTTTAATAACATATTCTCAACAATTGGTCTAACTTTTTCTTTATCCTCTCCTGATTCTAACATAGCCCAAGATATTAAAATAGTATCCCACCATCTACCATCATCCAAACTTCCATGATAAGCTTATCTAAAATTGAAATAATTGAATTCAACAAAGTCAAATCCCATTCTCAAAGCATCATTAATCTCAGTGTTATATTTATTAGTCCTTCCAGAGTAATCATGTAAAGCCAACATTGATAATAGTGTAGATACAGTATAACCACCAAAACTACCCATAGGTTATCGTAATTTTAACATTTCTTAAACAAGATTGTTAATAAAGAATGAAGGTCTGCCTTTTTTCTGATGATTTTTTATTTTTGGTGCTTTATTTTTATACAACTCACTAATATTTACAGGCATATTGAAAATGATCCTCTAATTTTATAAATAAGCTAAAGCAGTCATATGAGGATAAACCCATTGAGCAGTGATTTCTTTTATATAAAGAGGATTAAACTTTTTATAAAATAATATTAATGGAATTTTGAACAATTTCTTCCATGGGTATTATCCAAACATGGCTAATTTAAATTTAGTCATGGTTTGAGCTTTCTCTATTCCTCCATGAGCCTTAATCCATTCCTAAGCCTTCTTCATTGTATCAGTGTTAATATCAATTCCTACTGCTTTCAAATACCAATAATTAAAAATGGTGGCATCCAATTACCCCGTTTAAATGAAAGCATCTTCCACTTAAACCCAAGAGCCATCAGATAGTTAAGAATCAAGTAAAATTTAAGTGAATTTAGATTCTTGAAATTAAGAATTCTATATCCCAAGTGCCTTGAGTTCAAAATAATACTCACTTAAGAAGAGAGTACCCAAATAAGTTGGATAGACCCATTCATTATCTGTTAATTCATTCCAACAAATTTCTCTGGCATTTTGAATAACAGTCTTAACTCTCTCAATGTCGACCTTAGAAGTAACAACCACCATTAAGAATATGAGTACTAGTATCTTTTTGATCATGTTAATAATATTATTTAAAAATGTTAATTAACTACCCCGTTAAAAATAATTAAATTTTAGTATAAATTATTATAATCAATAAGAAGGTATAAATTTGTCATCTATATAAGCAGCTCCTACTCTATTTGTAAACTCTCCTACTTTATCTAAACCTTATGCCCAATCATATCCAGTTGCATATGCAAATATTTGTCCATCTTATGAAACTTATCCTGCAACAATAGGACCATCTAATTTGACTCCTAAGATCTTGTTTTTTTTACCAATATCCCAAAAAGCAAGAGTACCTTCAGATCCACAAGTACCTGCCCAATTAGATGATCGACAATTAAATTAAAATGTATTGCACATATACATACGAGAGATCTTTTCTGTTCGATATTATGATACTTTTTATTCTTCTTCTTCTTTATAACATTTAAATTAGAGTTTGCTTGATAATTCTCCAATACTATTTATAAATTTAACTATAGCTCTTCCATCAACTGTTGCATATGCCAATTATGATGCATTTTCAGTGATTCCTATACATGAAATCTATCCTTATAAATAATTATCTTCCATATTAAAGAAACTTCTTGATGCTACACTATTCTAATTACCTCTTAAAACACTCCAATTAAGCCATCTAAATTTATTATCAATATCTGCATATGCAAAAAACTTTTCATTTCCACTCTATTCTCCAACTGTAGGTATATGTTATAATTCTAATTAAAATGCAGGCTATGGCTTTCCTAGACCATTAGCTTATAGATTCCAAAATCTTAACTTTTTATCTAAACCTAATGATATAATTAGTTTTAAGTCTTCATTCCAAAATACTTGTCTTGCAGGACAATCATCATGCATTCCAATAATTGCATTATTCTATGTTTTTATATCATATGCTCTTATTGTATTATCTGCTAATGCAGCAAATACCATTGTCATGTCTTATTTCCAACAAACAGATAAAATTCTAACTAATCATATCAATACTATACGGTTCTTAACAATCTATCGCTGTCTTAAAATCTACTTATATGTTTGCCCTATAACCAGATTATAGCTAAGTCTAATAAAACCTGATATATCCATCCCAAGATGAAGTCACAAAAAGATCCTTATTCCATCTAATTTCTGATACTGTATCCATTAAACCATCATTCAGTACTCTTTGTGACTAAATTATCAACTAGAATTACTTGAACTATATTTTAGAAAGTGGGTTGAGAATTATACATTATATTTATTAAAGACTTGATTTTAAAATAATATTTAAATAATTATGTTCTAAAATATATAATAGATTTAATATATCTTAATATTATTATCTTATAATAATTTTAATAGAATTAATAATAATATGAAAAAGTATGATTCAAAGCAAACATTTTAAATTATTAACAAACTCTAATTATTACAATTTTAATCTAACATCTAAACGGAAGAATAATTTCTTTAAGATTGCTTCTTACTTTCTAAAATTCAATTTAGGTATTTATTAATTATTAACAATTATGGTTGGTTTTTTACTTAAGCTATTATTACGTAGAATGTTGACTTATGATGAACATTAGACCTTTTTAAGTCCTTTATTTTGATCAAAGTTTTTCAATTATTAAGTGATTGATTAATCAAAGAGTTTTTTAGCACTTTTTAAATCTAATTATGATTCTTGATCTTATAAAGTATTTAATTATCTAAAGTTATGAGAATCAAATTGAAATTAAGAATTTTAACTTGATGAATTGAATGATTATTAAGTAATTAATTTTTAAGATATATTTTATTTTGAGATTCTTTTAGGTAATTTAAATGATTCTTATTAAGATGTTTCACTAATAACAGATGATCTCCTATTTTTTAATGGAGTTATTTTACTTTCTGGACGTATCAATGCAGATCCTACTTATATTGGAGGTGATATCATTCTTATACTTGATTTTACAGTACTAATAGATTTTGAAATTTCAATATTTTCTTTTTGTTTATTTATCATATTAACCAAGGTTTCTAAATCTTATTTTGCTTATTCAATATTAGTAGTACTTCTTTCAGTAATTAAAGGATCTTTAGTGGATATTTTATTTGGTGATCTATTGCTTTATTGAAGTATTTAATCCTTTTTAATTGATAATCTATTTGTAGTTTTTGGATCTTATTCATTTTCATAAGATTGAATAGTATCCAAAGTATTTTTCTTATATTTATTAGATTTATCAAAAGGTTATAATTATAATGGTAAATCCTTTTTAATAGAATCAGAATCTAAAATATCAATAAAACTATCTTATTATTAAATAAATCCACTATTATTTTGTAAATCAATACCAGATTATGCTGACATACTATCTAATCTTTTATTTGATCTTTAAATACCATTTTATTATTTAGATTTCTTTTTATTAAGAGTATCATTAATATTAGTGAATTAATTATCATTTTAAAATGTTGGTAATGAATCTTATAATTCTTATTTATTTTATATTATTAATAATTAATCAATAGGTTTTTCTGGTTTATTGACATGTATTTTATTAAGTAAATTATCCAATTTTATTGGAGTAGGATTTTAAGGTAAATCTTCAACTTAAATTTAATGTAATTGAATAAGACTTTTTTATCGACAACGATCTTATTTATCATTATCAATTTAATTTTATTATGGTTTTTCAAAATTTAAACTCTCTCTTATTGTTGCTAATTTTTAAGCTAAAGTTTATCCCTCAGATTCTATTTAAGGTTGTTTATCAAGAGTAGTAGATCTTCTAGAATCCATAATTTTCTTTTTACAATCCCATTCTTCAAATAAGGATTACTTCATTATGAAAACATTACTCTTATTTTGAGTTAAATTAGTCTTATCAGTTAGATTGAGACTAGTATCTAATATTTTATTTTCTTTAATATAAGCAAATGAACATAAGGAATATTCTGTTTATAGTATAGATATGTGTTAAAATTATCTTGATTTGTATTTGAATTCTACATCATTACAATAATGCATTTTTTAGAAAATCTATTAATTAGTAAAGAATTAATGTGTTTGAATTTCTTCAATAGTAAATTGTAAAATAGTAAGATTATTTTGAATAGCAAATATGTACTTATCAGTAAAGAAGAAATCTTGAATGTCTTTGATTTTAACTCTGATCATTTTTTGATTGAATAGATAGAATTCTCCACTTTCAGTTATAGCCACTCCTCCAAATGAGAAAAGAATTGATTTCTTAAAATATGTATTCAATTTTAATCCATTAAGTTATTGTATTGGGATTGTTTTATTATCAATAAAATTGAATATTTTACCACCAATAGTAACAAGAGTAATTCTATCTTAATAATTAGAAATGTGTTTGCAATGACTATAAATCTATTTATTTGTTTTCCAAATAAAACCTCTATGAGATTAATCAATAGCTGCTACAGGAGATATCCATTTATAATGATGTCCACTTTTAATTAGACGAGGTGGTTATTCAATTTAATAGATGTCTCCATTCTCTAATATAATTATAAAATGGTTGTTACATAATAAAGAATATATGAGTTTACCATCTGTACAAATCATAGATACTTCAGCTTATACTATAACACTATCTGTACAATTATTATCAATAATACTGACTTTACGAAGGAGAGAATTCTCTAACTTATATTACAGTAATACCTATATAATATATGAGTTTGCCTAAACGTAGAGCTTGATTAAATTGAAATTAGAGATAGTGTAAATTCTAATTTAGTTGTATGTAAAAATACCTCGATGTCTTCAAATATAACAGACATATTTATTCGTTAATATATATTAATTATCATTAGTATTGTTGATTTATATTAACAGATGGACGCATACTCAATGGATATTAAGCTGAAGTTTCTCCTCCAACTGACATAATCTCTAGAACACCCATCTCTGGAATCTGTTCATCTTCAGGAAATCTTAATAATTTGGAAGCTTTAAAGATAGCTTTCACTTGATCTCCTAAGAACTATTTTAATTTTCTATTTATCTTATAATAATAACGATTAGATTTTCTATTTTTAGCAGCTATTGCTTTATATGAATTAAAAACATTCTCGATACTAAGATGTTCTTTAGTTAAGAAAGTTGTTTTTAATTGTTTCTTAATTTCTTCTGCCACTTCTATCAATGTCATTTATTTAAGAGATTATTATTTAGAATAGTGTAGAAAATCAGTTTCCTTATCTTTTTCATTAACGGCAATCACTGGTTTAGGTGAATAATTAAATAAAATCAATTAATCTCTATCTAAAAGGATTTTCTTTAATTTCTCTAATTAATGTATTCGATTTAATATTGAGAATACATCTAATTCTTATCTTACTGATGTTAGTGCTTTAGATAACACATATAAATGAGGATCTTCTTTTGGATCTGGTTTTTGACAAAATAGTTTTTAAAAAAAGTATTTAAGACTTAATTAAATAGATTTCTTCATTAATATAGTTTATTAGAATGTTGCTAATAAAAAATGTTTTCTACTTTTAAATTAATATTAATCCATTATTTGTTTCTATTCCTCTACAACTTTCATTACTCTTTCTTTAAATTAAGGATCTTCTTCCATTGAATCCTCATCTGGTTATTTAATAGTGTCTGCTTTATCTTAAGTTTTCTTCTTTTTTTTAAGTGGTTATGAGGAATCTTAATGAAGTTAAACACTAAAATGTAGAGGATCAACTAAACCTGAACCTTTAGTACCTTAATCATGTTCAATATTAAAATCATAATCATAAAGACGATTAGATATATCCAAATAAACTAAAATACTACTTTATTATTTACATTATGCTCTATTATAATAAGTAATTATTACTCCTACAATAGAAATCACTGATTAAGACAAACCTCCAATTTTAGATAATAGATCAGTAACTGTCTAATATTCTCTATTATAATTAGTTGAGAAATTGCTTCTCATAAATACTATACGAGACCATACAGCATTGTTTTTGCCTTCGTAAATCTATTTGAATGTATTCGTCGAAAAGATACTCCACTCTTATTCATCGAGTAATCCTCTAATATTATTGGCATCTCTACTCTATTTTGATTTATCCCTGATAATCTTTAGTAATGTGCTTATGAAATTGGTAATCTATTCTCTACAAATCTCCTGGTTAAAAATACAAACTCATCGAATTGTCTAAATAATCTTCTGCAACAAATTCATTATTGAATGGATTAATGAACTAAGATAATATTTATATATACTGTATTTTTTGTAATCATCTATAATTTATAACTGTCCTTTAATGTTCTAGTCTAACATTCACTACCCCAAGAACTCTTTGATTTACATTCACTTATCTCTATCACCAGATTCGAAAATTAAGAAGCTATCTTCTTAGCTAAATAAAAACATACAAAATGGTGTCCCTTCTAATTCAATTGAAAATTCAGATTTTGGACATAACCAAGTGTCAACTTAATTTGCTTCTAAGAAATCAAGCACTTAACTAGAGTTTAATACATTAATGAATTGCTAAAAAGTGCATTATTACAATTCTAATGAAACTTCATTATTATTTTAGTATTATCTAACTTGAATATCGAATTAAGGAAACTAATAGAAATTTTCTTGCTCTACTCTAATGGCAAATATGAAATTCTTATTATTAAGTAAAAGAACATCAGGATCATAATTAAATTTTGTCTATATCTTTAAAAATCTAGAATACTACTTCTTAAGTGATTTGTATGCCTCTCTAGATTGTATATCCTATGATCTCATTAACACTGTAGCCAATCAAAAGAAAGACAATAAACATTGAAACCAATCCTCCCAAGAAAGTCTGGTACTTAGATCTCAAATCAAGATTCAGATTTATTGGCTACCCAAAGATGTCCATCTTTCTAATCACTATAAACTATCAAAATTTGAATTATTACTTCTTATAAGCATGTTAATTTAATTATTTATTTAATAATTATTATACATTTAATACAGAAGACTCTACCAATTACCTTATTTTTATCATTAAATATTAAATTAATTTAAATACAATGAGCACATACAATCAATATTATTGTACATCATGTTACAATGTTTGGGATTAAAATTAATGTATACCCAAACTTTTAAATTGTGGACATTCCTATTGTCTTAAATGTCTCTAACGTCTATTCAAGAACAATCAAATAATTTGTCCTGATGATATGTATATCATTTTATCAATATCTCAAGGTAATCCATTAAAATTGACTCACTCAATTAATTAACTACTAATCAAGAATTATTACATCCCCCACTCTAAATAACTTTACATACCTCACAACATGATGTCTCTATAATCCAATCAGATAATATAACATAATCTACAACTCGCCTATATACTAATATTCCTGAAAATTCAGTTTACATCCAATAACAACTCTATATCAATCAAAAAGAACATATCCCATACACTAGACTATAATTATAATAATGTCATTAACAACTTCAAGAATCTCATTAATAATTTGAATTAAACCAGTAAACTAATTGTAATGAAGCCTATAAAATGATCACTCTATAGAAACGAACCTTAATTGAATAAATATAATAGAACTTTTTAGATTTTCAAATTAAACTCAAGAATCTTGAAAATCAACTCTTAAATTAAGTTAATATTATAGCCTTAAAATTTGAAGATGATATCAAATAATTACATATTTAATTTGATAACAAAACAATTACTGAAATCTTATCTATAAAAGAAAGGTAAATCTCTTTATTTATGAATAGTTAGAATTGAATAATTGTTACTCTTATCTAATGATAATCTAAATACAAAAGTAGATTTGGTTAACTCCCTAATTCGATAGACTGAACTTACTATTAAAAATTTAGATAAATAAACTCCTCTTCTAATTCAAGACATTGCTACTTAAGAAATGTAAATCAAATTTGATCTAACTATCTATGATTACTTGCCTTTATTTTGTACTATAAAAAAATACAATAAAAACAGATCAGAAAATAAAAGCAAAAGCAGAATCAATACATTAAATGATTACGATTCTAATAATTATACTATTAATCACTCTAATTAATCTCTTACTTAATATAGTCCAAAACCTAAGGAATATGACAAGTCCTTCTCAAAACCATTTTAATATTCAAAAAATGCTCATCATCTTGAAGATACACCTTATTAGAGATTGAATCCAAGAGAATTAACTTTTGGAGGCTATATTCAACAAAGAAGATCTAATGATTCTAAAAATTAAAGAAGTTTATCATCCAGTAAACTTTTCTAAACCACTGGTATCAATCGTATTAAAGATCTTCTATTTAAAGGATTAACTATTGAGAAATTAGATTTAACTAATCAAAGTAAATTATTATATTTCATCTAGATTTAAGTGATCCAGATATACAAGATCTTATTATATTAATTCAAAAATCTAATTCATAAATTGAAATTCTTAAATTAACCAAAAATAGGATCACTGATATTGGATTAGACTATTTACTCACTCTATTAATGAAACGAAGTGATATACATACTCTCAACTTATCCAATAATGATTGCACTGAAAAATCAATATATATGATTGAGAGAAGAATATAATAACTATTTGGAAAAACCATCTATCTTTCAAATTGCAAACTCAATAACTTAAAGTAATTAAAATAGAAATAAACTATATTTCAAAATAAAGGTGTCACTTTGTTTTTATGATTTATATAAGTTTTATAATTATCAAATACAATTTTTATCTATTATCCTAAATAAATAAAATTTATGATAAGACAATAATCAATAATATCAGGAGAATACTTAGTTTTCGATACTTATGATCTAATTAAAAAGGGATAATATAGACAATGCATATAGAAGATTAACAGATTAGTCTTTGATCCTTAATTGGCTAAAGGTTAGCCATAATTTTTATAATTACAAATTTAACTATGTAGAAGACTATTATTTTGTTGCAATAAAATACTAAAGAAGTATGATTATTCTATAATAATTTTTAGATACTTCTAAAAGTTTTCAGAAAAATCTCACAAAGTTTAATCGTTACTTAATCGCACCATTGAATTGAGTCTCTTTTACATTGATTTCTTAGAGATCTATGCAAAAGAGAATAATCAAACAGATGCTTCACCAGCTGCATCTCCATCTCCAACAATCAAAAAAAAATAACTTTTTAAAGAACTCTATTCAGAATAGATAAGTCTGGCTCATAAAATGGAAATGTTCTTTTCTCAAGACATAGTTAGTAATTATGTTCCAAAATCCAATATTTGGTTTCATTCCCAAAGTCAAAATTGCTATTTTTTATTAATGGAAACCCTCTTCAACACTTATCGTTTTCACAAATATAATCGAACACCTTATGCCACAATATTCCTTAATCTTATTACCTAGATTGTAGAAAATGTAACAATAGCCAATACCAAATAATCTCTATTTAAAGGAGAATTACAAACATTGATAGGAAATGCATACTTTGAGTTGTGTATATATATTCCATTTTAATTAAGATGAATATAATAAGGCTGATTAGTATTATATCTAATCAATTGAATAAGCTATGGAGGCTGTTAGAATAATTTTGGGTGAAATTGAAAAAATGAAAAGCAATATAGATCTTAATGTGGTTAAAGTGCAATTAGCCAAATTAATCAGTTAGATTTTAGTTAATTTTGAATTATAATCATTGGTTAATCAACAAATGGAAAAGTAGTAAATGACTTTTAATATAGTTATGATCGTTGTTTAGAAATTGTTTAAATTGCTGTGTATTTCAATAGAATTTTAGAAAATTTCAAAATTTGTAAGGAAGTATCATTACAATTTGAGACAAGGAGTACAGAAATTAAAGAAAATTATAAGGATCATGTTGATGAAATAAATGAAATAAGTAGATTACTTTCTCATGTATTCCAAATTTCATTAAAAGACCATTTAAAAAATAGCAAATCTGCATTTGATTTGTAATAATTAAGTTAAGTTGAGTAATATGAACAAAAAATCTTTGAAAAGTATTAATATGCAAAAAATAATTAAACCTTTTTTATAAAAAGTAGAGAAGTGCCTAAATAATTGATTTTAGACAATATATTACAATAATAATAATAATCTCAATATTTTGTTAAAAATCAATCAATAAAAATATTCAAACTTAAACATAATAATTCATAACATTCAATTGAATAACCTTCAACCAATTATAATGATAGTCAATTGTAATTGTCAAATAATAAAAATGATTAAAGTCATCTAACTTAAATTGATACATCACATAATTCATCAATCAAAACTCAATTAAATAAGACTTTAAAAGTCAATTCAAATCATAGATAGAGTTTCTTAAGTGAATTAATACATTTAAGAAATTAAGGATCTAAATCAGATGAAAAAGAAAAAAACATTGAAAGCGAAGTTGAAAAGAACTTTAGATAATAGAAAGAATTACTTTTTAAAATTAGCAATAAAAGTTACTATATAATTAATATATTTTTTAGATGCATATTAACCATTAGATTAAGTTGTTAAATCATATATCAATTAAAATCTTGTTAGCTATTAAAAATGTTAATCATTAGATGAAGTAAAATAGAATGCTAGATAAATCTGTTAAGCTGAAGCTGAAGTACACAAAGAAGTACCAATAACAAAAAGTTTATTGCAAGCTAGAAAAATGACTTGTCCATAAGGTGTTATGGTAAAAGATAAATAAGCAGAACATGAATTCAATAAATTACTTGAATTTAATGTTATAGAATATTTTGATTTTGTTTAAACAAATAAAGATTTGGCAGTTACAAATTTAAAGGCTTAATAAGAAAATAAATAAGTTCGAATTGCATAATAGAATTTGTTCTCTGATAATTTCATTCCTAAAAAAAAATTAAATTTTATTGATTAAGAAGAAATTAAATAAATTGAATAAGCACAATAGATAGCAGAATAAGCAGAGAATCTATTAAAAAAAACATATGATAAAAGAAAATCAACTTAAAAATAATCTAGAATAGCACTTTTAAATTTTATGCAAGATAAAACACATAAATCCTAGAAATAAGATACAATAGTACCAATGTCTTATGATTAATCATTAGACTAAGCTCGTAATTCAATTAAAAATGTTTTATAATTGAATGAGAAACAAAAATAACGATTTGAAGAGGAAGATTAAGAATTAAGAGAAGTAAATTTATAAATTAATTATTAGACTGAATTACCTTATAAATTTAAGAGATCTTTATCTGGTAGCTCAAAAAAGAAATCATAATCTAAGAGTATTTTAATAAAAAAAGAATTTGGACATTTATGTTCATCAACAAAAAATATTAGAGAAAAAGATTTTGGATCTTCAAATAATACTGAAACAAAGATAAGAGGGATTTCTTTAGATAGAATTAAATGATTATTTCGTTTATTTTTTATTTATCTTATAAAAAATTATAATATTAACATCTAAATAATAGATTTTATTGTAAATTTAAGAATAACTAATTTATAATAAATTATTTATTAATTGAAGATTGTATAACATGAAAGATTTATCAATTTGCAAATATGTTTAAAATATTCAAAATTAAATCATAGTAGTGAGTATTAAAATTAAAAGTTTCAATGTTATTATAATTTGAGAATCTTTTCAAAAAGTTAATTGTGTTTCATGTCAGCCAATTTAGCATGTTCTCTCTGAATATTTGAAATAGTATTAATTTTACCAAATTTTTATTCAAAATTATCTAATTATATATTAATCTAATGTTTTTGAGGAATGGATTACACAAATAAATTATTATGATTAATCTATATTAAATAATTTATATAATACATCTTTGCATTTAATATTTTTTAAGGCAGCTTTAAAATCAAATCCTTTATCATATATTTATTTCTTTTTTCCTTCATTTAATATTTTCTGAGATAAAGCTTCCTAAACTTTAATACAAAAACAATAAAGTTATTTTACATATTCATATTCAACCTATATTTTATAATATGAGTAAGCTTCATTTAATAATGATTCATAATTTAAACTATAATACTTTTCAAATAATTATTAAATTAGTTAGAATTCTTGTTGATTACAATTCTAATTTAATAATATCTTCACTATTTGATGGTATAATTCCTAACAATCTTTTGGTTATTTAATAATAAATTTAACAACTGAATTCATACTGATATCAATTAATTCAGATTAATTAAACAGTATATAAAATAATTAGAATGGAAAAGTGAGAGATCGAAACTTTTGACATTCTTAATCTTCAAATAAAAGTTTCTCTAAATTTTAAGGAATGAAAGGTTTAAGAGTTTTTAACAAATACTTTGGAGTCTTTAACATTTATTCTAATCCCTAATTTATAAAAATAATTTACATTAATGTTTAAAGGCAAATTGGTTAAATTATAAGTTAAATTCATGAATCCTGCAAATTATTAAACATTATTCAATAGATTTTCTAATTTATTTTCTTTTCGAATAATTTAAAGCATATAATCAAATGCCATTACTAATTTATAACTATATTGCTTATATTCTGATAATCTAATATTAAAAGTAAGAATACTTTTTATCCTTTAATTCCTTTTAGCTTTCTCTTCTAAATGATGATTAGGTTGTATATTTAAAACCCTATTCTAATGAAATTTCAGAATTTTAAGTCTAAGCATGCATTAATAATTGAGATCTAGTTAATTTAGATTTTATTATTCTTTCTTCCTTTTTTTAATCTTGAAAAAGAAGACTTTAAAGAAATTATTAATCTTTATCAAAACTATTCATATGAGAATGTGTCTTAAGATTTTTTATTTGAAGATTTTCGCAAGATGTTTGTATTTTTTTAAATGGTACTTTAATTATTTTAATTTTCGAAGATTATACAACTCCTGAATGATCTTATTCTTGAGGTTCTTTTTAGAAGATAAAGGTTCTTCTTTTATTAAGTATATCTATTCCAGTTTAATCTGTATTGTATTCTGTAATATTTTTTATACCATTAAATTATGATGATCCTAGATTAGGTTATGATGAATTCTTTGTTATCTGTTTAATAATCATCCTCTTACCACTCTAAGATCCAATACTATTGTTAGTTTAAACTTAAAATAAGTAATCCTTGCTTTTTTCAATAACGTCGTCTCCATAATAAAATTTTTATGCATTCATAATAATTATAATTATATAATATATATATATATATCATTCTTTTTTGTTTAGAACATTCAAAAATTCATTATTATCTTCTAATAAACAAATCAAATCTTATATATTGTAATTGAATTTCTTTATTATTTATTTAGTAATTAAACTTGCTTAATTATCAGACATTTATAATTCTTTCATTATATGTTATTTCATTAAAAACTTTATGATATTAATTTTTTGATCATCTTTTAAAGAATAAAATGATTCAAAATTATTCATAATTTCATCTAATGTTGAATATTATTAAATGATTTCTGAATATAAATCTAAAATAATATTATTTTCAATTTCTTCTATTTCCAAAATAAATTTAATTGGATCTTTGTAAAGTTCAATAATATCTTCAAATTTCTAATACTTTTTTATTATTAAACCTAATATTAACTATTTTTCATCATACATGATATTCTTTTTTAATCTACCAAATTTAAATAAGATTAATTAGCAACAATTTAATTAATTAATTACTATTCAATATATTTTTAATCCAATTAACTAAGTTACTAAAAATGATCAAATTCTTTAATTACTTGATCAAAACTATAAAAATGTTCTTTATTTTTTAAAACATTACTTTTAATCTCAATTGTTTAGATTTCTTTTTTACTGAAAACTTCTTCATATAATTCACTTAATATCTTTTCATATTCATTATGTTTATAGTGAAGCTTTTAAATTTTTATTGGAGAATCTGAAATATTAAATTTTGATTATTAATATCCAACTTGTATATTTTCATATTCATATAAAATTTATTAAGCATCATAAGAAGTTAATGCTAAAGTAAAACATACTTTAGTTTCATCTTTAACCTTATAATTTTATTCATTCCTCAATATCAATGATTTTATTAAACCAAATTATTAGAAATATTCTTTCATTTATTCAATAGTAACTGTAGATTTTAAATTTGAAATTACTAATATTCTATCATCATAATAATCTTAAGTATTAAAATGATATCTACAACTAAATTATGAGAAATTTCCACTAAAATAATCTTGGTTTGCTTTATATTTCATTTATTCATTTATTATTTAATGTTATTAATGAAATTGTTGAAATGTTTAAGAAATAGATAAATCAACAGAATAATTTTTATATATTGTTGGAATATGATTAAAATCTTATTAAAAACAAGGATGTCCTTTAAATAAATCTGTTAATTTCATAAATTTAATTGTGTCACTTAATGTTGGAAATACTAAAATTATATATGGTTAATCGTTTTTCATTTTGACAAAACAATTTTTCATTTGTAATTTTCTAGAATTGAAATAATCTACTATTAATAATTCCCATGTTAATTCAATAAATCTTTAGATTCCAAATATATAAGATTCTGCCTAATTTAATTTTCTACAGAATCCTTAGATTATCATTTATATTGACACTCTTGGTTAAGTCTTATCTATAAAAGGTTAAATGATTAGAATTTTTCCATTTATTTTTAATGGCTACCTTAAGTAAATTTCCATCAAATCTATAGTAGTCTAAGGATTCTAGTATTCCACAAAACCAGAACTACTCTTAAGGTATCAATTACAATTAAGGTTTTTGGTTGAAATGATTTTATTTCTTTATTTTACAATTGAAGACTGGTCCAAATTATTCAAAAAAGATTGACAATTATTGTTTGGAAATATCTGATGGAATGTTATTTACAAATATATTAGCAGTTCTAAATTCATCTTAATTTTAATAATCATGAAGTGAAACTTTTAGGAAGTGATTATTAATTTTAAATTCTTTCTATTCTAGTTAAATGTAATTAACTGATATTGAATCTGCAAATTTAATTATAGCACTCTATTATTCATAATATTCCTTTTTGATTTTTATCTCAAGCATTTTGCCATATACTCTAAATGTCTCATACAACATTTCCTCATTAATATCCTTAGATAAATAAAGAAATTACTTATGGAAGACCAGTTATTGAAATCATTATCAGAAGTTATGTGATAATTATTACAAGAAAATAATATATGGATTATTTATTCTATTCAAATTTTTCATTCTTTTTTTTTTCCACTAATATATAATTAATACTAATATATTATCAATTTTCATCTTCGTATATCAATATATCATCTTCGAAGTACTTTGTTTTCCTATCAATCATAACATTAAATACTCTATCTTGCTATTATTACAAGTAATTTTTGTAGTAAATATTCCAGTTTTTTTACCATTCTTAAATTCACCTTCTTCAATAGTTTCAGTCACACTCTATTTTAGATTTACTATTTAAACAGTTTTTGTTATTTCTATACACTTTCCGCATAATTAATCATCTTTAAAGGTACCCTAGATCCTATCTATTAATTAAATATACTATTTCTCATCAGAAATCTTAAGTGTTCCTTATCCATTTTTCTTCCCTTACTTAAATTATCCAATATATGTGGTTTTATTCACAAAATCCTCTAAGATGCCATGTCCATCCATTAAATTATCTTTATAATCACCCTCATATCAATTATATTACATTTTTCTTACTTCATTTATGCATTTTAAAAAATAGCATATCCATTTAGTTTACCATCCTTAAAGATCCCTTCAACTCTATTGATAATTTTTTAATTTATTTACTATCCAAACTCCTCACTAATTAAACATCCCTATCCATCATATTTCCCTTTCTTCCAACCTCCGCAATAACTAAAATATAATTTATATAATAAAATACGAATCTTTATTTTTATAATGACTTATTCCTTCTCCTTCTTATAATTCATTTAAAAAACTCCCATCATATCTAAATAACAATAATCTTATACCTCTCTATATTAGCCTTAATCATGATTCCATTTTAATCAATATAATAATCATATTTATTATTTTATTAAAAATTTCCTTAAAACAACTAATTCTATTCTAGCTTGCATTTTATACCATAAGTGAAATGACCTTCTATAAATGCTCCATAATAGATTATATTTTAATTTTCTATCTCTAATACTCCAATTCCTTATAACTAATTATTACACAATTAACCAGAATATGAGACTCCTTACTCTAATTTATAGTTTTAACAATATGATAATTGAGGATGATTATTAACCCTATATTCATTTGGAATTTGAAGATTAATGATTTACTATTTAAATTCATTTTGTATTTCATATTTATAATTTAAGTCATCTAATATTTATTTAAATCTCGAATCAAAAACTTCATTCATATTTTTTTTGATTTCTTGATGAATTTTCTTAATCTTCTCAATAGTAAATGATGCTTAAACTTCTAATTTTGTATATAGAGATGCCTTTTAATTCACTACAATAAATAGGTATTTTGAATTTTCTTAGCTAAAAGAGTCTAAATTATCAAATGAAAAACCATTTAAATAAGTCAAAAAATCAAGCACTTCCTTATATTGAATTTCAAAGGATTATTTTAAATAATTTATAGATTGATTAAAAGTGTTTGCTGCTTATTATAGAGCTTCATTAAATTGAGTTTGAAATATATTGATTAATTTAAGACAATTATTATTATTTATTTCTTGAATTGATTAGTTTAATACTTTCTATATTTAAATAATTGGCTTAAAGCTATATTTATTTTTGTATTATTCATAACATTTTGAACAACCCCATAAAATTTCCTTTGGTTGTATACAAATAAATTCAATTTACCTTTAATTGTGACCAATAGTTTGGCATTTCTAATTCATTTTATATTTATAATATTTTTAATAATAAATAAGATTATTATAAAATAACCTTTTGTAATTTTGAATAAGTCTTATATTAATAATTGCATTAATATTAAATATATTTATGGAGATCACTCTTTTAATCACTAATAAGATTAAAAGAGCGATCATACATATTTTTGGAAATCTACAACAAATAGATATCATTCTATTAATGCAAAAAAAAAAACAAAAAAGATAAGGTTAAGTCATCAGCAATTGTATTTTATTATAAATAAATTATCAATCTATTTGAGCACCTAAATCCTATTCTTTTTTTGAATTCAGATGTAAATAAATCAGGTATAATTATATTTAAATTAAATTCTCAATCATCTTTTAATTATATTTGTAATAAGCTTTTGTCATAACATTCTAAAAATTAATATTATATATCTTCTAATATATTATTAACGAGATTCAATAATTAATAAGTTAATCTGGAACTTTCTATTAAGTCTATAAAAAGCTTAAAAAATTTCCAGTATAATAGATTAAATATATAGTTAGAATATTTAAAGTAGATTTTATAAATTTTAACATCTAAAATTATAATTTAAATATATATATATATAAAATCTAAATGTAAATATATAATAATATTGATATAAATTCTAATTTATATTAATATTAAAAAGCTTTAATTTATTGTATTAATAAATTAATTTTAATATATATTTATTTTTAGCAACTCAATAAGATAATTAATCTTTTTTAATTAAGAGTTTTAAGCTAAAATAAGGATAATTATTAGAATTGTATTTTGAAAATTTTATGCTTATTTAGGTAAGAGTTTATAATTTAATACTATTTTATTAGATTTGATAATTTAGATTGTAATTGATGATAAAATATAATAATATTAAAAATGATTAAGATGTTTAGAATTAAAAGGATTAATTAATACAAGATTAACAATGCTTTTAAATAATTTTCATTATTTTTTTCCTTTATTCCAGATGCCTTCCGTTTAATTCCCTTTTTTATCTATCATAACACCTTTTCCATGTTATTTACCTTTCTTCCAAGGTCCAATATATTTGTTTCCATTAGGCCATGTCATTTCACCATCTCCATCTTTTTTGTCTGCTTTGAAACTGCCTTAAGATCAAATAAAATTTGGAACCTTTATAAACTCTGCCATCTGGATAAATCATTTCACCTTATCCACTCATTTCACCATCAATCCAATTACCTTTATATATTTTGCCATCTGTCCAAAAATATTCACCATAACCATCAAATTTTTCATCTTTGAAATTGCCATCATAGTATTACCCATCATTCCATCTGAATAATCCTCTTCCATTCTTTCGTCCATCTATAAAATCACCCTCAAATAATGAACCATTATCCCACTTAATTGTACCTCTTCCATGCTTACAACAATAATAAATATAGATACTGGTGCATTGTTTTCCATATCCCCTACATAAACTCCTCCATCTGGGTAATCATAAGTTTCCTTAACAATCTTATTACTTGAACAGCAAGATCCCATTTTATGATAAGTTTTTATTTATATTGAATTTATTTATTAATGATAATAAGATCATTCTAAACTATATTCTATAAGTTGATCTAATTTTAATCTCTATGTATTAAATACTCTTATATCTTCTTAATCAGCTGCTTCCATTAAATAAGTAGCCAAATATTTAAGTTCTTAATCATTCTAATCATTATGCCATTCCAATATAGGAATACCATTTTCTATTTAGAATCCAAAAGAATGAGCCAAATTATCAACAATCACCATATCCTTCAATTATTTATTCCCAACAATTCTCAAATCCTTAATAAAAAAACCATTCTTAGTTTCCATACAATTTCCACGAGATAGAATACCTAAAATCCATTGTCTTTTTGGATCCAAATAATTCACTATAGCATTAGCATAAGCAGATGAAGAGGCAGTAAAAACATATATAGTATACAATTGACTCATTTATTATAAAAACCAAGCACAAAATGGTCTAATATTGAAATGAATCTAAATATATTGAATAACAATATTACTTTAGCTTCTTCACCATAATCTCCAAAGGCAGTAACTGTAACTTATGGATTTTCTCTTAAAGAACAACTATGAATCAAGGTTTCATCCAAATCCAATAATAAAGTTTTTGGTTTCACAATTATGCATTCTGGTAATTAAACCATTTTTGACTTAATAAATTTATCAGAAGGACCTTTTAGACATTTCTTAGCATATACTAAACCTCTTTAAGTGAGTTATAAAAATTTATTAAACGAATTCTCACCAATACTTGGACCATATATCAAATGTCTAAATGGATGATTCTTCAATTTTCCTTCCTATTATTATTTATTTTTCATCTATTCAACATCAGAATTAACATCCATAGTTTATTGTGTATTAGAATGTCTATATGAACATCATATATAATATATACTTCATCTTTTATTCCTTTGGTTTATCTGCTTTTGCATATTTTTACTACATCTATTTGGCTTATTACTCTATATCATATTAATCATCATTTTATTATTGTACATGTTACATTTGTTATTAAATAGTAGTTGGTTTGTCATCATCATCATCATAATTTGGATCGTCATTGTCACCTTCTATTTTTTTTGTATTCACAAGATTACGAAATTTAGAGACTTTCTGATCTAACATTTTTTATGATTATTTTACTTGATGGTCCTACTTTATTATTTCGAGGCGTCTCTTTATCAGAATCATCAGTTTAGTACCCTGTGGCATTTTTACTGAATTGAGACATTTTACTAGGAGGTTTGCTAACTTTTTTAAGCTATTTCTCCTCCTCTTCCTTTTTACTAGTTTCCTCTTCAGAATAAAACTATTTATCATTATTCAAATTCTTCAGATGTCCCACCGAAGAGCTCGCCTTGAATTTGTATATATTATCCATCCTTATGTTAAAGCAATTTTTTTATTTTATTTATTAATTTGATATTATTTATTATTTAATATATGAGTCAACTATTTATCCACTTTTCAAAATCAAAAATTATTATATATTTACTGATAAAATTTTTATTTATTAATCAATATTATAATCATTACATCTCTCTTTATTTATTTTGAATAAAGTTAATTATTCTATATATATCAAATTAAACTTATATTGATTACTATTCTAATCTTCACATTACTTTCATTAAATATAGCAATACAATTTATCTAAATTATTATTTTTAATCTTATTATTATAATTCATATATTATAATTAATATATGAAAAATGTTTTTGTTATAGATAAATTAACATTATTTATTATTCTAAACTAAATTTTAAATTATGAAAGTAAATATTTTCATCATATATGAGAATATATCCTAATGTGAGAATTATTAATTATCAATTATTTTATATCATTTATATTAGTATTTAACAAATAATAAATATTTATATAAATATAATTATAATCTTTAAGATAATTCTCTATATTAATTACAATGTAGTTATATTGATTCCCTTTATTATTATTGTTAATTTTAATTATGAAGTTATTAAGATGTCTTTTATATTCTATTTAGATATCCAATTTAACCCATAAAAATTGTATTTTTTAATTCGTTTTTTGATAATGTATATTCTAATTTATGTTTCTTTAATATTTAAATATATTTAAGCAAAATCATTAAAACCAATTTAAATGTATTTATTATATAAAAAACAGTTAACTTAACAAGTCCAAACTTTACAGAGTTTAGATTAAAAAATGAATAAACATAAATAAACATAAATCTTATTTCATTAATCTTATTTTTTACTCAATCTTCGTTAGTATTAGCTGATAAATTTGATGGTTAATAACGATGGCTTTTTTATTCTATAGCAAACTAACAACAAATAATGCACCTACATTTAAATGAGTAGAAACAGCAAAGTCCCCTGCAAATTCCATACATTATTATAACTCCCAAAATTACTGGACCAGACATTATACCCATTGTTCCAATGCAAAATCCATATCCAAAACAAAGTACTTTTTTAGATTTTTGTGGTTCTTTTTATTTTCTATCTCTCTTACAATAAACATAAAATGATATTAAAAATTCAAAGCCTACACAACTTTATGTAGCGATATTCTAAGTAGTGAGAAGGGATTTTAATGGAATGTTTTTTAAGTAAAACATAAGTATAATACCACCACCTGTTACTAGCATTCCAAAAAATTATCCAAAACATAAATATCCACATCCCCCAGGAGAATCATATTCCTATGAATTGTCAAGATTTTTCATACAAGAAAATATCCTTGTACATAGTTGAAATAATAATTCTAGAATTTCAATTGCTGTAAAAAATACTAGACAAATTATTAAAAATTCAGGCATCTCAATGTTTAAATTTTTAATATTCTCCCAAATATTTAGTAAAGATGAGTCTTAATGGATCACCCATAAACTAATTAAATTAACAGCTATATTCATTAATCTATTTGCAATTATTCTATGATATGTGTAAGAATATCCTTAATATATGTATTTTGATTCAACTAAAACAATAAAAATTACAAAAATATAGTATCCTTAAATCAATAGAGATGTCTATATAGGATCTAATTTATTAAAATCGAAATAGTATATTATTTGTGTTATAAATAAAATTATTTTTCCTAACTACCCTGAAACAAAATCATAGTCAACAACATCCTATTGAGAAAGTTTATCCTCTTCCTTCCCATCAAAAAAATATGAATACAAGCGATGCAATAGAGAGAAAACAAATTCGAATAAATCAAATGTTTGAGTGGTAATTTTCATTATAATATATAATTTATAAAAAATAGACTATCCTATTGTAATGAAAATAATTCTAGTAAATATTATTGTAATGAAAATAATTATTCTTTCTAATATAAATTTTCATGAAAAAATAAATAAATTGATTTATACAAATGGAATAAATATGAATGATAATTAGTATATCAAATTCATTTGATATTTTTTAAGAGTTTATGGATTTTAGGATCTGATAACAATTATAAAATAAATTTAATTATTAATTAAATCTTTTATTAAAAAAAATAATATATTAATATTATTTATATTCTAATTTCTTTTTAAATCATTACATTCTAACAAAGAAGAACTTAATCATAAATTTTCTAAACGTAAAAAATTTATTCATAATTTGATATTGTATTATTCTTATTTTAATGATTCAAATAAGTTTAGTATATATATTTAGAAGTTCTTTCAAAATTTATTATTTTTCTACTATTGTGATTAGATAGTTCTCAATCATTAGAATCAATTATTTTTTTTTCATATAAATTGATATAATTAGATAATTATTATTTATCAAATACAGTTAATTAAAAATATAAAAACATTCTATGAAATCATTTTGAATTGAAAAATAACACTTAATTATATAATATTTATATTTGATTGCATTGAGTTTCATTTAAGAATAGTTTAATTAATATTTTTATAATATACAGTTAAATAAATTAATAAGAACTCTTTGTATTTGATTTTGATTATTTTAATATAACCATTAAAAGGATTATATAATTGATCTTAATTAATAATGAATTAAGATATAAAATTTTATTAATTAAAATCAACCAAGATATTTTCAAAATATAATTATTAATAAATAGTAATAATAAAAGAACAGACTTTAAATGGAACAAATAGATTCCATTCCAGGAAAGTTATTATGTGCAATCTATATGTTATCTAAAAGCTAATAATTAAGTATTAAACAAAAAAATCATTTGAAAGGTAATGATTATGTTTATTTTATTTTAGATCTAGTAATATAATAAGATCAAAGAATGATTGATATCATCTAGGAATATCTCGAAAATAAAAACAGCAAATAGTTATTTGGATAGCTATTATAAATATCTAATGAAGAATCATTTATATCTGATGATTGTGTCTCACAGACTAGTAATTATAAGTATCGTCGTCCTTAAATGATTATTTTACCAAACAAAAAGTTTGAATTGAATTTTAGAAAGTTTAGTCAAGGGTACAAGGTGAGCTCAGAAAAGTCATTAAGTTATAACAAATAAAGACATTAGAATACACATGAGAGTTGAAAATAATATTTAAATTGTATCATTTTATCTATTTTCTGATGTCACTCAGCACAATTCCTTAAGTTGAGAGGAGGAATACTTAATTAATCTCCATTAGCTGATTAAGCTCTATGGTGCAATGAAGATTATTTAAATGTTTAAAATTCACTTGAAAGTTTATGTGTGTATAATTTATATTAAACACTTCCATTTAAATTTTGAGATTAATCTACTTTCCTAATCTAAAGTATAGAATTATTTAAAGGACTAATTCCATTACTATTATTGTATTTGTAAATGTCTTGATAATTTGAATCCTCTATTATGATAGATTAATGAAATGTCCTTTCTTTCTTTAATTACTCTATAAGATTCTTTGAAGTAAATGTATTTTAATTTTATTGTATAGGAGTTGATTTTTTCATATTCAAGACAGATTTTCTAATTACTATTTTATTCTTAATAGGATTTGAATTGATATCATTTTTACTATTATTATTGTTGTTGTAACAAGCACAAATTGGATTTATATGTGGTTTTATATAAATCTTACAAAAATGATAATGAGACATATTTTATTAGAATTCTGCATTCAAATTGGTTAATTCTTCATACTTATCTTTAAGTACATTAAAAAACTCATTATCTAAATTATTATTGCATTGACTACTTACCATCATTGTTTAATTAATACATCTTTCAATATTATAATAATTCATACTTTTTTGAGATATATTGATTATAATCCATAACTGATTATTGTATATATGAATTTCTTCCTTTAATCTTATCATAAAGACTTTCGAAATTAAGTTTGAATTCATCAAAATTTTATTATTATCTTTTTATAGTTTGATAATCTAAAACACAAATATTTTATTCATCTAAATCATCAAGATTAACATTATTAAATAAAGAGGCAAATTAGTTTTTTTCAATATTACAATTTTAATATTATTAGTATTTCAATTTTAATTAATACACTGGTGATTCTAAAAATATTATCTCCTAATTTGCTAATTTTGGTTATAAAACAAATCTTCTTTATTATTATTTCAATTTCTCTTTAATAAATTGATATTCCTTCTTAATAGGCTCTTCATTTTGAATTAAACTATTTGTCATACTGATAACTGTTCCATCTTTTTTTCCATTTTATGTTGATGATCTAGTTCTTAAGTGCTCTATTAGAGGATCTGGTACAATTTTTTTAATAATCTTTTGTTTTTCAGGTGATGAATCTTTATTTACTAAATATGCTAAATCATCAATGTTATCTTTGAGTATTTTTCGTGAAGATGCTAACAATGCTTTAATTAAATCAGTTATCAAATTAATCTATATTAAGATATTAATATTCATTTACATTTCCTTATTTGATGGCTTATTTATATTATATTTTTATTTGATATTCTTAATTCATTTATTAAAAGAACCATTAGTGTAAATTGTAGTATTATTCCAAAAATTGAATAAGACTATTTGGAGTTGAATAAGGATATTCAATATAAGATGTACTAATTAATTTCATGATATCATTAGTTTTAACAAATATATGACTATGTTTTATTATATATATATTTATACTTCATTTGTTCTTCATTATATTATTTAGTATTTCTCATTATACTAACTATCCAATTCTCCTTTTCAGTTCTATTTTTTTCTTCTTCTTTAAGTTTACGTATAATTGAATATATTGTTTATCTTTCAGATTAACTTATGGCATCTATTATTATTTATTTTAATTAATACTTTTAACTTTAGCTTTTAGTATTGTTTCAATAACTTCATTTATCTTTGATTTTCTTTACATTACAGCACTTAATAATTCATCCATAAGAGTTTTATAATACAATTTTATAAATTTTATTAATAATTTTCATTATAATAACATAAAGAAGAGATCAATTATTATATTAATAAGTATTTAAAATTAAAATAATAATTCTATAATATTCTCTTTATGAATAAATCATTTTTGACTATTCTTCATCTCTTCCACTTTCATTACCACCAATTTTAAATGTTTAAAAATTATTTTATTAAGATCATTATCCCCAGTTGAAATATACTTAAGAAATTTATTTTTTTTTTATTTAGATTTGGTTTTCATTTTTCTTTTATAATATTTAAATCCTATTTTAATAGATTAAAATATTAATTCAACTTACTTTTTAAGTTCGTTATTTTCATATAGATTATAAATATCTGTAATGTTAAAATCTATAGTCTTTTTTGTAAATTAAACTTCTTTGTGTTATTTAATTTAGTCTACTAAAATAATTAAGCTTTCTATATATTATTGTTAATCAATCTTTATAACCAATTGATTGTTAAGTCCATTGTTAAGATTTTCAAAAGATTCGTTATGTTTATTTTCCAAATTTAAATCGATTTCTCTATCTTTGCATAATGTTTTAAAATCGTTCCAATGTAATGATAAATTATATGTTATTTCTAATACATTTTTTGTTTTAATTTCATTAAAATATATTGGTTTAATTTAGCTAATAAGTTTTTAATAATCTTCTTATTTTAATTGAAGCTTCTTCTTTATAAGTTTTATTGGTGAGTTAAGGCTTAAATATTTAGGCCATTATTCTACCTTATCAATATACTGTTTACTCAATTCTTCTACTATTCTCTGCCATTAAACATTATTCAATTCTTTATCATAATTACAAATTAAGTAAACTATCAAATTAGGAGCTTATTTAATAATATCATACCACCAAGACTCTTTTGAAATAAATTAATAGAATTGTGTATAAAGTTCGATAAAATAAGGATTCCAAAACTTACTTTTTTTCAACTTTGAATATTATGGTTTATTTTTTTTTTCCTCTTTTAATTTAGATAGTTTTTCTTTGTTTTTCTCTCTCAATGTTGTTTTTTTTATTTTTTTATTGATATTAAGTTATTTACATATTTGTTTAGAATCTTCCTCATTATTTAGATTGCCAGTAGTAATAGAATCTTATCTAACTTCTTGTTAATATTATTAATTGTTTTAATCTTAATACTCTGTTCTATATTCATAATCAGAGAATTGAGTTGGGTATTTTTGATTATCTAGCATCAAAAAATTTTCTATAGGGATCATTGGAGGAGTTGGAGTTACTTTGCATAATTATTATTCACTCGTAGTTAATTGCTTTTAATGTGATTAATCTCCGGAAAAGTTATCTTAAACTCTATAGCCATTCTATATTTCCTCACAAAAGTTATGAGATTCAGAGTTTAATTCATTAAAGCCCTCTTCTTTTTGTTCTTCTTCAAGTTATTAATTCATTTTATTTAATACACTAAATTAATATAAAACATATAATACATCATCTCAACTTTTTCTATATTTACATTTTTATTGAAAAATTTATAAATTTTAATATAAAAATTTGTTCACAAACGTCATTGACTTAGAATTATAAATGATCTAATATTTCTAAATTACTTATTATGACTAATAAAAAGCATATTTAACAATAAAACATGGCTGTAGAGTTTCAAACTAAATATTTCCATAAAATGTCCTCAAGATGGAAGATGGATGATAATTATCTTTAAAAATATTACCAATATTAAAAGAAATATAGTAAAAAGTGAGGAAGAGATGAAGAAAATATCAGAACCAGATATTAAAAACCATTAAATTTAGTATACATAATAGGTTGAAAAATGAAACCGTTAAATTGAATTATCATAAGAACAAGACATCTTTAAATTAGCATAGAAAGAATACTTCAAGGACTTAAAGTGATAAAGAATTGACAATTTATACTATAAGAGTAGCATGAAATAAGTAGTTTAATTGATATCCCTTTAATTTTATATTACAATATATTGTTAATAATAATACTTCAATCTGAAGTCTCTAAAATGTTATTGCTTAATAAACAAAGCAATAATGATCATATATATAATTTCGAATAATATATTATTCAAAATCAAAACAAGTTTAGAGTACATTTTCTTTTTATCATTGTTAAGAGTATAAAGATATCATCAATAAATAGTTTAGTTATTTATTTTTGGAATTTCCTCTTTAAATCCTTCGAAATACAATACTATTTGAAAATAAAGATAGTGGTTTACAATTTAAAAAAAATTGTTAAAGAAGTTTTCATAATAACAGATATCAAAGCAATGATTTTGTTTTCTCTAATATAAAGTCCTTGAAATAGTGTGATAATTATTCCTTAATATTCAAGTTCTATGAGTAATAAATGGATATGTTTGAATACATAATATTATTGAAGATTGTTATAACAATATATAGTATAGTTTAATAATTATCTAATTCCATATCTTTTTTGTAATTATTTACCAATCATAGCCATTTCTATTTATGAGAATACCAATTACATTATTGTCAAAATAGAATGACATCATCTCATCTTATCCATATATTCAAGAAAAAATAGAAGCTATAGATAATCTTAATTCCATAAATGTTCTTCAATATGATGGCAACATCATTCTTAATAAATAGAATGGATCTTCTATAATTACTTTATATATTCCATATGAAGGAATCTAAGAAAAGACCAAATATAATAGTGTTTGTATATCAATGCTGCTCTGCATTTGAAAAATATCTAGTATAGTATGTAAATATAATATAAATTTTCAATCTTCTCTCTGGTTCAATTAGAATGATTACAATAACTAGGTCTCATATAATAGAAGATCTTTGTCTCTTACATGACATTAAATTAATAATTTTGATATTCACATCTTATTTGTTTTAATTTTCCTTCACACAAAGTTGTGAATTATATTATTATGGACAATATTTAATAAAGAGAAACATTAGGTCTATTTTTGAGATTTACTAGTATCTGCCAAGTTAGATGTGGTGTATTATCTTCAAAAGATGATGTTTTGACAAAAGAAAATCATTAATGTCTTGGTATATTCTTATATTTTAATGATAGAGAAATGCACAAATCATCTAATCGATTCCTTCAGGAAGGTTTAAGATGCTTATAAATGATTGTATCAATATATACATATATTCATATAACAATTATAACTCATTTATTGTAGATCTTAAATATCATAAAGAAAGGGAAAAAGATAATATATGTAATTATCTAATATTACACTATATATATATATATTATATATATTATATCAATATATTATATCAATATTGTAATATGTTGACACTACCATTCTAACTTGCCAACACTAATGCTTTATCTTATAATGACATTTTTGTAAACTACTAATCTTAATTTACCATCAAATCTGGTTAAGTCTAATAATCTGTGAATAGATGTCCTAATTTACTCTCTAATAACATAGAAAATACTGCAACATATCCTTTTTTTGTACCTTAATAGATTATAAGATATTATTACTAACAACAAGATATTTCTCACGATCTATTAATACATCAGTTATAATTCCATTATTTTTATCTATTTTAAAATCCAATAATTAACTAGTATTGTTGAACATCTTAATTTATGTATCACCTACTACAAGCAAACTTGTTTTAAAAAATAGTAATTTAACTATTTTCTCTCCATTAATTTCAAATTGATTCTATTATGTCCAATTACTGGTACTTATTGTAATTACTTTACCATCAACATCTCCAACTGCAATCATGGATTCATCATCAGTAGCAGCAATATGAGTAATCTAAGCTTCCCAATCATCAATCATTTCTTCAGTATCTTATTTAATTTAATTTTCTGAACATTCAAATTTTTTTAATGAACAATCCCATGATCCTGTTATCAATATTTTTTTCTTTTATAAATAAACAAGAGAACTGACAGAATTATTAAATCTTTAAACAACTTATACTTTGCTTCCATAATTTATATTAAAAACATGTATTTATGATCCCCAACTTCCAATTGCAAATATTTCATCTTATTTTAATACAACTATCACACTTAAACAAAATTCATCTACTTTAAAAGATTTTAAAACAGTAAATTCTTTTAAATCAATAACTTTTAAAAAACCATCTTAACCTATTGTAACTAATAGATTTTTCTTTTCTAACACTACCATATCTGTGATATTACTTTTTATATATATTAAGTAAATACGTTTTATGTGCCTTGGAAATAACTTTATTTGTAAATTAATCTTTCTTATCTAAATTCTCCCAAATNGTATTATCTTCAAAAGATGATGTTTTGACAAAAGAAAATCATTAATGTCTTGGTATATTCTTATATTTTAATGATAGAGAAATGCACAAATCATCTAATCGATTCCTTCAGGAAGGTTTAAGATGCTTATAAATGATTGTATCAATATATACATATATTCATATAACAATTATAACTCATTTATTGTAGATCTTAAATATCATAAAGAAAGGGAAAAAGATAATATATGTAATTATCTAATATTACACTATATATATATATATTATATATATTATATCAATATATTATATCAATATTGTAATATGTTGACACTACCATTCTAACTTGCCAACACTAATGCTTTATCTTATAATGACATTTTTGTAAACTACTAATCTTAATTTACCATCAAATCTGGTTAAGTCTAATAATCTGTGAATAGATGTCCTAATTTACTCTCTAATAACATAGAAAATACTGCAACATATCCTTTTTTTGTACCTTAATAGATTATAAGATATTATTACTAACAACAAGATATTTCTCACGATCTATTAATACATCAGTTATAATTCCATTATTTTTATCTATTTTAAAATCCAATAATTAACTAGTATTGTTGAACATCTTAATTTATGTATCACCTACTACAAGCAAACTTGTTTTAAAAAATAGTAATTTAACTATTTTCTCTCCATTAATTTCAAATTGATTCTATTATGTCCAATTACTGGTACTTATTGTAATTACTTTACCATCAACATCTCCAACTGCAATCATGGATTCATCATCAGTAGCAGCAATATGAGTAATCTAAGCTTCCCAATCATCAATCATTTCTTCAGTATCTTATTTAATTTAATTTTCTGAACATTCAAATTTTTTTAATGAACAATCCCATGATCCTGTTATCAATATTTTTTTCTTTTATAAATAAACAAGAGAACTGACAGAATTATTAAATCTTTAAACAACTTATACTTTGCTTCCATAATTTATATTAAAAACATGTATTTATGATCCCCAACTTCCAATTGCAAATATTTCATCTTATTTTAATACAACTATCACACTTAAACAAAATTCATCTACTTTAAAAGATTTTAAAACAGTAAATTCTTTTAAATCAATAACTTTTAAAAAACCATCTTAACCTATTGTAACTAATAGATTTTTCTTTTCTAACACTACCATATCTGTGATATTACTTTTTATATATATTAAGTAAATACGTTTTATGTGCCTTGGAAATAACTTTATTTGTAAATTAATCTTTCTTATCTAAATTCTCCCAAATTAATCCTTCCACATTAATTGGAACCTCTTCCTCATTTTATTATTTAATCTATTCAACTGATTTGTATATCATTTATCCACTTCTCAATGCATATTTAGGTGGATGTTCAATCTTAAATAATTATTTTGGACATTATCCAAATTCATTTATTTAACATGCAATTGCTTATCTTTCAATTGGATCTGTCAAACTACTAATCTATACTGTACCTTCATATGTTAAATAATGAAATACTAAAATAAATAATAAATTATTATATTACTATTAGCTGCCTCAACAGCATTAGGTCCTCTTTATTTGTATCCAAATATTAAATCAATCCAATGATGCAATTAATTACTAACATATTCACTTTCTAAAGCCATTCTATTTAATCTCAAATATTCTTTAGCATTACTAGCCCATTTAGGTAATTTAACATCACCTACTTTTTTTTAATTTTATCTAATCCCAAGATCCAAATTAAACTTATTGACCAAAAATGAATCATCATCCATAAAGAATTCAGGTATCAATTCTTTAAGTGATGTAGGATTATTAATAATATTTTTAAAATCTCCCTTTATACTTTTAAATAATCTATCTGGTTTATCAAATTTTCCAGATTACAATTTTAACATATATTATGGTTTCTATCTAACCAAATAACCTATCACATATCCAGGAGTAGAATAATGTGTTCCATAAAGAAATTTAGGAGTAGGCATCTCTTAATATCTATTCCAGAATTCCTTTAATCTCTTTTCATTTAAAGCTCCAATAGGTTTTTTTAAATCACGAAATGTGGCTGGATTATTCAAATCCAATTCTGAAGATTCATAATCAACAATAATTAAAGGAAAGACAGGATATTAAGTTAAATCACTTGTACTTCTATTACCAGCTTAATTTAATCGCATCAAATATTCAAAATTTGATATTTATCCACTTTACCATAAGTATTACATCTTTTCTAAACTAGTTTCAGCTTCAATAGTTACTTTACCTAAAGATATAAATATAATATATAACCTATAAGTGCTTTATATACTTCTTCCATTCTTTCTTGATTTTCAAATGCAAAATAGATAGTTTTGCCGCTATTCAAAATAATTTCTAAACCAATATCCATTAATTCAAATCTTCTCTTATACAAGATCTTTATCTCTTCTATTGGAATCTTCTTACATGGTTTTAATGTCACTTTGAAGAATGGTTAGAAATAAATAATTTTATTAGTTATGTACAAAATACCTAATATGATGCACAATAATAATTACCTTTAGTTTAAATCAATGGCATAATTCGACGTACTAACATTTCCTTTTGAATCAAAGGTTTCTCACTTACAGATTCTACAAAACTCATATTGAATCTAACTTTTTGCAATTTCTCTGAATCCAATTTTTCAACTTCTCCTTCAACATCATGTTTTTGTTAATTAATTTGTAAGATTCTCTCAATCAATTCAAATACTATCTTAATATTGTCAAATAATGGTTCAATTTATATTTCCATATCGATGTCATCTAAATAAACATAAGGAGAAGGTGGTCCTTAAGTATGAATCTCTATTATGCGTTTAATTCGAAAGCTGATGCAATTAGATTACTTTAAAGGTGTTGTAATCATTTTATAGAACAATTTCTGAATAGGTAATTCCTATCTCTCTGGTTCGAATATTAATGTCCTTGAACAAATATGCACTTTTCCTCTCTCTAATCTATTAAAAATATTATATATGATTTTACCGTTCATCACCTTTCATCATATTGATTTGTCGTACCTTTGCAGAAAGATCTTACAAATACTTCTCACTTTCTTCTAAATAATATAGAGAGAATCGACTCTTTGATTATGAAAATGTAATCATTAATTATTAATATCATTCAGAATTTGCAATTTCTTCCCACTTCTAGATTGTTTCATCTAAATAATCTACCTACTATTATAAACTGTTATCTAGATATTTAGACATCGATTGCCATAATGGTCTCACAATAAATTTAAAAAATCCAGCTTCTTATTTTGCCATCACAGGTAACTAAAAATTATATTATCTAATTTCCATACTTTATGTAAATCTTTCATATATGGTAATTATGGATATCCCAATTTACCTTCTAATTCATATTATTCTTCAAATTCTTTATTCACTTTAAATGACCATTATTTAGACAATTCAAATTATTTAGCTCCTCCTGTAAAATCAGATGTATGTATAATCATACCACTTAATAATTTAATATCCTCATCTTATGATCCAAAATTTGATTCTTATACTTTTGATTCAAAATTCTTAATCAAATTAAAATGCTCTGTTATATCAGTATATAAAATATTTGATATGAACATTCTCCTAAATTTACGAAACTCTTCCCCTTTAAAACTTTATAATATATTTGTTGCAGGCACACAAAGTAATTTCAAAGATTTAGCTGCATGATGTTATTCTAACACACTTCTATCATGATATCTTATAGCTAAATTAGATAAACTATTTATTTCAAAGGTATTTGTTCTCCCTGTATGAGCAACATCATGACATAATCCAGATAATAATAAAGCAAATTAATTGAATAATGATAAAATAGAAGCATTATTTGTTTTATGCAATTATAATAGTATAGCATGAACATTCTACATAACAGAAATACCATGATCATAATTATGAAATACATTCTTTTTCTTATTATATTTATACTCTATTTCACTTAAAAATTTACAAAGTGTATCTAATGGAATATCATATTCTTTAATTAAATTATGATATTTCAATATTTCAACAACAACTAATTATTTTTATACTATTTCCTCTACTATCAAAATATTGAAATCAAAATTATCAATATTAGGAACTTAACAAAATGTATCTAAATCCTCTAATCGTAATGAACATTTATGTTAAACTCCAAGTTTTGCAGGTTCAAATTATAAAATGGAATTTCTATAATGTACAGTTTATCTTTAAGTAGATCTTGGTTTAAACATTTATACAACAGAATTTAAAATCTATGGATTGTTTTATTCTAATTTATCAATGAATCTAATTGTTTCTTATTGAATAATTTATTTCTACAATTCTTTCTATAATGAAGGATCATTTAAATCGAATTTCTTCTAATCATATTTGAACCAACCTTACTAAAAGATTATAAAAAATCCCTTAAAATTACGTTCCTCCATTTTCATAAATACCTAATATTATTAATCACTATCTCTTAATATATTATGTTCTTATAGGAAATTTTCAATATATTTTAGCAACTCTTCATTTTAAAATAATTATTAATATGTCACTTTAGTATTCTTAGGATCAAAATTGATATTGAATTCCTTTTTTATTTCTAAAGGAATGGGACGAGACAAAAATATTAATCTACCTAATTTATCAAATTCAAATATGAGAGTGTCTTATGATTTTACAAAGAACTTATAAAAAGTTGTTCTATCATAACATTATCTTATGAATTTAAGATACTTATTAAAACTTTGAGTAAGTTATTTGTAAATCATAAGATCAGTCTTCTTATTTAAATCCATACCATTTATTGTAATAGATACATTTAATTCATCTTTGAAATCAAATTCTACTTATTTCTAAATTCCATAAAAGAAACTAGGACTACTTATTACAGACATACCATCTCCTGAATTAATATGACTAAATACATAATAGTTTATATCATTACATTTCAACTTAATATTTTGATTACAATATATGTATGCATTTCTTTATGAATAAATACTTGGAACTTCTTATAAATGCAATCCCTATACCTTAAATCATATGTGAGAGTTAAAGTGGAGTAAATATTTCAATTTTAGCTTATTTAATAGTTTCAATTAAAAATGATGATAATTAATTGAGATCTTCAAAGATATCAAATTCATCAGCCAAAGAAAGAAATTCACTTATTATTGATGTTTAATCACTAATGTGAAAACATACAAAAACATCTTAATTAGTTAATTTGATCAAATAATTCTTTTTGTACAATTTAATCTTGAACTACTCACTCAAAGTAGGATAGAAATTACATTCATCTAGAAGTAAAACTTTATTAGGTTAAATCAATTAAGTTTCATTATAAATCTACTTATCATTTGTAATAAGGTATTTATCATCAGCTGAATAATATGTTTGTTGTGATTGATCATCTCTGATATGTAAATAAGTGATTTAATCAGCATCTATTAATTTTTTAATGAAATTTTTGACACTTTATACTAGATTGTCATAGGATAGATTATTATCCATTAATAATAGATGACAATTTAGATAATCTGTATAATGTTTCTATTTGAATGATAATAATTGGATACCTTCATATCTGAATAGAGTTAAGTAAATTTATCCACAATTTTGCAATTCTCTGATTCTTCAGCTTACAATATTTTAGTAGTTGTTGTAGATGGTGATGAAATGGTTGTCTTTTGTATTACTTCAAGAATGCTCTTCAATTTCTCAGTAACAATCGGTGTTAGTATCTAAACGAAACCATTAAAAGGACTAAAAATACACATTTGTTTTCGCTCTATAGAATCATTACAAGTGAATCATTCAAATCGTCTATTTATTGGATCAATTGTTCCTCTGTTATTTTGGCTTCCTTACTAACTGAATTTCTTCTAATCAAACGTATCGGACTCATTTCCATTCCACTTGATTTACATCTTATCTTCTATCCCTATCTTTGACGAGGAGATTAATTTTGTTTTCTCAAAATGTTGATTATACTGTATTTGAACTCTTCATCATCGGCATCTTATGAATAATTGTAATCCTTCACTACCTGTATTAAGTGCAATCATGTTAACTAATTACATGTCCTTGAGTGTAAGATTCACTTTTAATTGGTGCTTCTCTTTCTATGTAATCAGACATTCCTGTTCCATATCTGATATAATCTAGAAAAACCTTATATAGTTGCTTAAGTGAGGGTTTGATAGCATTAATTAAATTAATGGACATGTAAAATCGACCAGGAGGTAGGACCGGTTCGGGTCCTATGGCATCAGCAGCAGATGCTAATGTTGAAAGAAGAGAACGTTTGAAATAGTTGGCCATGGAAATCATAGACCTTTAAAAAGACCCTTACTTTATGATAAATCATCTTGGTACTTATGAATGCAAGTATATATATAAATAATCAAATAGATTATGTTTGACTCTCCATACAAATGAAGGATCATATTTGGCACATACTTAAGGAAAGAAACATCAATAAAATCTATTGCGTAGAAAAGCCAGAGAAGGAAAGGATTTGAATGCAATGATGCATATGGCAAAATAAAATCAACCAAAACCATAGAAACATAAAACTGTTAAGATAGGACGTCCAGGATATAAGGTTACAAGGACTGTTGAGAATACTTCTAAAGTGTTATATTTTGAGCTTTATTATGAAGACATTTAACCTGGATTCATTCCTAAACATAGAGTTATGTCAGCCTTCGAATAAAAGATTGAATAACCAGATAAGAATTATTAGTATTTGATATTTGCAGGTGAACCATACGAAAATATTAGTTTTAAAATACCAAATCAAGAGATAGAAACTTAGGTATATATTATAATGGTATATAATTTAGGATGGCAAATTTCAACCTGTTTGGGATAAAGATAAAAAAATATATTCATTAAGAGTGTAATTTAGAGAGAAAAAAAATAATAAATGAATATATTATATATTCTTATTTATTATTCAATATACATATATCTAGAATCAAAATTCATACATGTGTCTAAAATAAAATAAAAATATTTATTTATGTCATTTTTTGGAAAAGTCCTATTGCTTACAGCTCTAGCTGGATACAGTTACCTTATATTCACTGATGTATCAATTGGAAAACAATTTGAAACTAAGTATGTTGAATTCTAGAAACATCAATTAGTCAAATAAGTAATTTACCATACTAAATTCAAGTATATACCTTCTGATACTTTCAAATTATTGCCAGCAGTATTAGCCAAATAAGTTGTTGCAGGACTTATTGCAAGTTCAGCATTAATGTTTTTATGTGGATGGTAAATTTAATTTTATTATTCATTAAGTCTAGTATTTTTACCTGTTCTTGGATTACTTTTGTAAGTTGCTATAACAGCCAATCCATTAATTAATAATGATTAAACAACTTAAATTGAATTTTTGAAAATTATGGCATTAATTGGAGGATTATTGTTGTGGTCATCATCCAATTGTTCAGCTAAAAAAGCAACCAAAGTTAAACCAGAATGATGATAATATATATATTATGTCATTTTTAAATATGAACAAATCTTTGGATATAAATCAAATATAATATCATTACAAATATATTTATAAGTAATCGATAATTATATATATATATATGAATTAAGGAATATATGTAATATTGAATAATTTATATATATATATATATCAATATATATCATCATCATTATCTTATTTACAATTGATTATATCTTAATATTCATTGTAACATGATTAATGAAAAATATATCTATAATTATTGATAATACAACCTTTTGGATTAAGATCTTCATTTGTTATTAATTCCAAACATAAATAGCAAGTGTATTCACTATGAACAGAACATTAATTTTAATCTAAATTTAATAAATGACTTTCAATCATTCTATTACATTTACTACACTTTTTTTAAGGAAAAAAGGGAATGTCAACTTCTTCCAAATTATTAAATCTATTTATTTTAGGATCTTATTTTGATTCAATCATATTTTTACAATGAGTATCCACTCCCCCTTAGCTATATTGTACTTAAGTAGATACCTAATATCCCTTTATATCAGGTATCTATTTAACAACTTAATTTATTAAGTCTTAAGTTGTTGGATGACCTTTTTCAATTAGATGATCTTTAGCCACCTATATCTTTTCAGATTAAGTGAAATAAATAGGTGTTTTACTTTCTTCACCTACTTTTTCATATTTTAATATTGGTATTGCTTTTGGAGAATTATTTACTTTCTTACAAAATCTTATTAATTCTTAATAATTTGTTTTTACATTATTTATATACATCCATCTTCCTAATGCTACTGCTTTGAATAATTATTTTAATCTATTAAAAATTGGATAGAATTTGGCTATTTTATCATATAATTAAGTAAATTTAGCTGCAAATTAATAAGCTGTATCATTAACATCTTAACATATTTTATCTTGTAATTTATTATTTACTCTTTCTATTTATCTAGCTTAACAAGCTACTTAAATATCATCTATCATGTATTTATTATTAATTGAAGTATAAAAGCATTGTTAAGGAACTAGCCAAAATCTACATAACATTTGTTATTATTTTTATTTTCCCATTGATGTACAAGAATTAAATCCTAATTATTATAATTCTAATGGATATTTAAAAGGAGTCTTTCCATCAGCTTCAACACCCAAACTCATTAATTTTAATAGATAATCTGCATCAAATAATATTTTAGCCATTTCAGTATCTTATATAATATTTCTTTCAACATAAGAATCAGGCCAACAAACTTTTTATTATTATTTAAATTCCTATTGATTTGGTAAAATTATTGGATCTAAACTAAATTATATACTTTTATGTTCATCCTTTAACTTAGGATCATATAATACACTTAGTACTGTAGCCAAGTCTGATAAAATTATATTTTCCTAACTCTCAATTAAAAATTGAGCAGACATTTTATTCACTCCTTTTATACGATTTAATACACTTAAATCTACATTACAATCTATTCCATTTAGATTTTAAGTCTATTATTAATTACTTTTATTTATTTATATGGATTTTCGACTTTACATTGAATCATATTCTTTTTAAATAGTTCCATTTTCAATTTATGAAAGAGTCCTATCTAGTCGATTAAGCCATCCTTTTAAAAATACTTTTTAATCAGGTTTATTTTTAACTATATTATGAAAATGATTCCTTTTTATATTAATGAATTTATTTTAAAATTCTTTCTAATCCATTGAATTCACAGAAGCTATTGATTATTTGCCAAAACAGCCATCAACTTTTATATTACAAGCACTTTATGCCATTCTAGCTGCTCTACCTGGTCCTGAAAGTATGACGGCATCATAATAAAGGTAACGAGAATTGATATCCTCAATTTTATCAACTTTATATTTTTTATACTAATGATAATAGAAATCTTCTATTTCTTCATTTTTTAACTCAAATACTGATTTGACTTAACCTTTATTGCCTAACTCTTTTTGATAGAGGTTATATGCATTTTAACTCAATCCTTATCTTGTAGCTCCTCCTTTATCATTCTTATGATTTGAATCTCCTCCTTCACTTTCCTTAATATATTTAAGACAAGCATGAAATTTATCATCCTTTACCATTTAAATTTTTAATAGAATTATGATTAAAAATATCACATTTTTTTTTTTCTTAAATACTCAATTTTTAATGATAATTAAACATTGTATAATATTGAATTAATTTAAATAATAAATAATCATTCATAATTTATTTTTTTAACTTTGCACTTAAAAGTGTTTAAACTGTTAGATCATTTATATATTTTAGTAATGAAACATATATTATTTAATGTTGCCAATGAAATGTTTAATAAACAAATAGGATATTATTGATGATAAATCATTATTTGTTTCATTATTAGGTAGTTATTAGGAGTCTAAATTAAGTGAAAAATATTGGGATAAATAGTATATACTAAAGAAAAGGATTAAGAGGCTATAATATATTACAAACAAATTATTATTAATTAATAGAATTCGATATTAAATTTATAATGTAAGGAATTGACTAAGTTGATGATATTGGAGAATAAATAATTTCAGAAGTGATATAGAGAGTACAAAGTAACTTTACGAAATTCGAAAAGTTTATGAATAAATAGAAAAATTAAAAGGTTATTTTATTATGTGGAAATACAGGGGCTGGAAAAAGTAGTCTCTATAATTGGATATTAGGAGCAGATTTCAAAATAATAGAAAAGGATGGAGTAGGTTATTTGTAACCTATTCCTACTAATGATGAAATGTATATCTCAAAAATGGGAACAAATTCTACTTCAGTTACATAAACATTTATTTATGAATATATTTAAGAATTGGATCATGTTCTTGTAGATCTCCCTGGATTTGAAAGTACTATTAATGATTATCATAAACTATTTATTGATTTACTCTTTCATAAAATAACAACAACATTTTAAACAAAAGTAATTTATGTATTAGACAGTCCATAAAAGGAATTGTAAAATAGAGGAAAGGATTTCATATAATTCATTAATTAATAATTTGGGCTCGATTAAAAGAATATACCTAAAATTGTTCTAATAATTAATAAATATTCTGAAGATGGAACAGATAATGAATAAATATAAAGGGTTAAAGAATAATTGAATGAAAGAGTTGAATTTTAAGGAGGAATGCTTTAAAATATTTTTATTGTACATAAAATAAAAAACTTTGAAATGATTTAATAAGTATTTTCTGTTCAAGCAAGATAAAATATTATTCAAGGTTTTTAGAAATCTGAAATAATCAATCTGTAAAATAAATATGCAGCAAAATTATCTAATGGGGATATAGTAAATAATTATTTATTGTAAAAGAGTACATATTATTTTAAAGATCTAAAAGATAAGTATATATAAATAAAGCAGTTAATTGATAACAACCAGAAATTTTTAACTGTTCCTAATAAATAATAAGAATCTGATACTAGTTCAAATATACCTTAAACAATTGAAGGTTTAAATTAATTATACACTTGTATGATTTATAAAAAAAAATCTGATATTTCAGATAGTTATGACTTTTAAAATTTTAAGAAAATATATGATTATTTTCTACCTTATTAAGATAATCTATCTAGCTATTTTTGTATGAATAATTTAGAAAGTGGTGAAATTACAAGATTCAATAGTGTATTAGATTACTTATAATAAAACAAAAACTCTACAAATTCTCTAACAGACATAAATGATGATAGTATTAATAAATAAGTATAATAAATAAATACAACAGAAAATCAAACTAGTAAATGGATAGATCTTGTTGGAAATGTTGCAATGATTATTGTAGTAGTTTTTAAGAAAGTTTATTGGTTTTATTAGGTAAAATAAGAAAAATGAGATAATTAAATAATAATAAGATATTAATATAATTATTTATAATAATAATATTAAAATTATATTATTAACATAAACATAAATACATCAAAAACATAATTCAAAATTATAATCAACATTTGTAACTTCTGTTAATTTTTTTAATGTTTAAGATACTTTCTTTTTCATCTTTTCTGGTATTGAATGTTAATCTTTACGTGTATCACTTTATTTTGATTGTTCTTCTTATTTTAATACATATAAAGGATTTAATTATTTTTATTCAGTCCATTCCACAACAAATTAGATCCATTATTAATCTCCAAATGCTTAACCAAATAATGCATACATAACCATTTTTAATTCTTGAATATCTGATAATAATTTTTTATTTGAATATGATTTTAAAATACGTTAACATTCTTCATTAGTTGCTTATTCTAATTATTATTATAATTAAACTAATTTTTAATTGTAATCTTTTATTATATTATTACGTTCTGATGAAATATTTTAATTTTTAAAATTATTTTCAATAGGTTCAGTTATTAATTAATTTTCTAAATCTTAATGTTCCCATTTTATTACATGAGCAAATGAACTTGGATTTATTGGATCAATTCCTTAAACAAATACAGGTTTTTTTATAGAAACTTTACTTTTCTTTAACATAATTTTCACTTAATTTTTAATCTCAGAAACATTCATTTATTATCTTTAAGTAGATATATGTTATCTAGCACTTGTTGTACGTTATAATAATTATTATTGATTATATTTTTAAGATAATACTCTTGTTTCTTCTATTTCAATTTCTAATTAAGCTGCTAATAATAAATAATTCTTAGAAATTTCATCTAAAAATTTTGGGAAATATTCTGGTTTAGCACTTTCATTAATTTTTTTCATATTCTTTATAATACTCACTAAACCTTCTGGAACAAGAGAATTATTAGAATCTTAGAATTATTTTAAAAAAATATCTTTAAGTAACATTTTACATCTTCTTTTCTTTTATCTCATTTCATCAAGTTCTTTTTAAATTTATTATTATTTTTCACTATTCTATTACATTTATTTTCTTAATGATTATATTTCTTTAGTTCTTTATCTGATCTCAACATCCCTTTAATTTCTTATTTTTTCAATAATATCCATTAGATTTCTTTTTTTATTAGGAACTCCATCATTCTATTATTCAGGTATCCATCCTTATCTTGCCTTCTCTTCCTTAACAAAAAACTTTCTTCTTATATCCTATACTTCTTCCTCATAACGATTCAATTCTTATACGAAGTTATTGTTTTCAACTCTCATTTAATACAATATAGTTTTATGTTCTTTGATTTAAGTTTAAAATAAATGATAACTCTCCATTAAAGACTTTGCAGATGTAGAATTTTATTACTATTAGGGAATTTAAGTTGTAGGAAATGATGTTGGAGGTCTATTAGAATGATATTTTGCTTTTGATAAGACAACTTCATAATCAATATATTATGCAGGATTACTAAAATACTCAGTTAAACCTTTGAAGTTATTTAATGTTCTTTATTTTAATGCATGTGATTAATCTCTAAATACTTAAGTTATTTCTTCATCCATACGTTATATATTCCAATTAGTTTTATGTTTTCTATTGATATTCATTTCATCCAATTTTTTTGTTACTTTTTAGAGCAGTAGACTATTTAAGATTTGTTTATTCATTTCTATTCTTACTTAATCAAGTGTCTTTAATACATTACCAGATTCTTTGTTAGGTCTAAGCATTTGGAATTAGACTTATACATCATCATTATTATCTTCAGTTTTAAAGTTAGGTAATTCAATAGGTTTCATAATTTGATTGATAATATTAGAGTTTATTTATGGTCCATGATCTAAATTGAATTCATTTTCAATCACTTTATTGTTGTTATTATCATTTTATTTGACTTATTCAAATGCATAAGTTTTTTTCTTAGACATAATATTTTCATGCCATTAATCAAGTTGTTCAAGAAGAGGATCATTTTAGTTTTCTAATTATTAGAATTTTAAGAATTACCATTTTTTTTTGAATTTTTTTTATTATCCTCTTAAGCATCACCTAAATCAACAACATTTCTCATTCTGATTATTTTCCTATCTTCATATTATATATTTTATTACCTCTTTAAGCTGGATCTGTTTCTTCAAATTAATTTTGACTCTTAGGTTTAGCAAGACTTTGTTTTGGTTTAAAGGTTGATGCAGTAGATTAAGTTACTTTTTTCATAGATAATTATAAATATATAAAATAAATGTCTCAAGATGTAGAGATAACAAAAAAGAAAACTCCATCTTTGGGTAAAAAATGGAGAGTTAAAAGATAAGGCTCTATCTTGTCAGATTCATAAAGTACATTTGAAGACAGTAGAATCACATTATTATTATTTGAACAATATCGAATTGTAGAGATGACAAGATTTTGTGTGATATTTGGTACTTAAATAATAGCAATAATGGAAGTATGTATGTTATATACAAATATAGTATGAATGTTCATTCTCAGATCAATTTGTAAAAGAATTAGAAAAGGAGACTTTAATATTATTGTACATCATATTTTTGATGACTGCTGCTGCAAGTACATGCTTTCCCCTTGCTATCGTCTAGTTTTCCTCACTTTAATTTCCTACCAAGTTCTCTTAACCTATAAGAAGAAAGCTATGGTAATCACACCTTAAGCTAGTCTCTTGGATTCAAATTTGATTTACAGTTTAGCAATTGAAATATTATTGATCTTACCAACTCCAACTCCATTCACTTAAATGATTAGAATAGATTTCAATCAACGATACACAGGTTAACTAAGATTTTACTACTTGAATGAAATATTAACTTATATCCTAACTTTCAGAGTTATTTTGCTTACTAATATCACACTTAAATTTTCATCCTTTTACAGTAGTCAAATTGGCAGATTATGGTTCTAATATATTTATTCTATTTTTAGTCGTCTCTATTCTACTAATTTTGATACTCATTTAGTATTTAAATTATGTATGAAAGATCTACCTGGTTATACATTAATGGGTTTATTTGTGACAGGAATGCTTCTCTTTGGTTATACATTAGAAATAGCAGAAAGAGCTCTCTATAGAAATGAAACTCAACATAGTGTTTATAGTGTAATGACATCTATGTGGGTTACTCTTACTACTATTGCAACTGTTGGATATGGTGAATTTTATCCAACAACTGATTTAGGTCGTATATCAATGGCTATTTGTGTATTTTGGGGTGTTTCTTACACTTCCTTATTTACAGCAATGCTTGATTCAATGTTTGAAAGAATGAATTGTGAAGAGATGGTATGGGCATTATTAGAAAAGACTAGTGTTACTAATGCTATGAGATATTTAAGTTAAGATTTGATTGTTAGAATTAAATAGATGAAAATTAAAAAGTTAGAAAATAATAGTATAAATCTTATTTAAGATTCTATTAATGCTTTAAAATAGATGAAAAGATAATATAGAAATATAGATGGTGAGGATTCAATGTCAAAAGCTAAAAGAAAATTTAAAGATATTAATTTTATGTTTCAAGAGTATTATTTATTATTAAAGGAATTTAAACGTTTACAATTAATTAATACAATTAATTATCACTATGTATTTGAATCACATCCTAGTTGTAGTTAAAAACAAAATTCTAATCATTTATAGACAAATTAAACATATGATAAATAGAGTAAGGATGATGCAATTTTGTAAGATTCTGAAGAAGATGGATCTGATTTACTTGTGATGGAATTTCATGTTTGATTACATTATATATTTATATATGAAATAATAATGAATTAAAAACGATTTCATAATAGCAATATCATATCACAACATTTATCCAATTAAATATCAGAGGATAAGGTTCATCATATGTAATATGAGAGAAATCTTTAATTTGAATAAGAAAAAGGAGAGTATGCTAGTATTAAGAAAGATGATCATAATGGATTTGAGGATTCTAGAGTTACTAAGTTATTATTTGAGACTCATCGTTTAATTGAACATGTGAGATTGCAATTAATATTAGTTATAACAATTATACTAATAATAGATGTATGAAAATTATTATATAGTTTGATGATTAATATTTCTTATCTGATTAAGAAGATAATACATTTTTATGGATAGTATTCACTTTGAATTTAATCTTATTACTCTTTACATATATAACATATCATGTCAAATTCAATTATTTTAAAGCTACTTAATTGATTCCACTGAACCTTAATTTTCACAAAAGTGATATTTTTAACCCTTTTTTATTAGAGTTTTTGATATATTTACCAATACCTAATGTATTCACAAAAAGTATAATGAATCTTAATTTAGATATACAATTTGAATTCACATTATATAGAGTTGATGGTGTATTTTACTTCTATTTAAATGAGTTACTATTTTTATGGACATGTTTAAGAAGTGTGAATTTATTATTTATTCTTTTGAGAATGAGTCATTTGTATAATAGTTAAGTGTATAGATTGTCATTATATTTTGGTTTTAAAGTTAAATGGAGTTTCACATTCAAATTTTTAGTAGATCAATAACCAGTGTTAGTAATTTCTACTATTTTTACAATATAAGTTTGTTATCTTACATTGGCATTATGGATAGTAGAACGTCCATATATGAGAGAAGAGAATTCAAATACAATGTAATTATTGAAACACTCATTTTATGAGACCATATTGGCATTAATAAGATATTCTTATGAAGAATATGAACCATATACTGTTTATGGTAAAATTGTATTATCATTCACATAATATTCTGGTTTTGCCACAACATCATTGTTAATTGCTGCAATAGCAAAACGATTCTATATGGCTTCTAATCAATTTAATGCTTATGTCTTACTTGCAAGATTATAAGAATCACATGATATGCTTATTATAACTTAAGCAATTGGTGAATAATTTTATTATTTAACAAAATATCCAATCAATCCATTTTCAAATAGAAGAGCTAAATTATGTTTAGAGAATTTGAAATAATTCTTTAAAAAAAGAAGAAATTATCAAAATACAGTTGCTGAATTGACTGATCAATTATTCAATAGAAAGATGAAGGATTTAAAATGGATAATGTAAGATTATCAAGAAATCTGTTAACTAATAAGAGAATAATAGAAAGAAATTATTTAATGTTATTCTGATTAATAATAATTATTTTTATTATGATATTATTTTATATTTTAATAACAATATCATAAGCATCATACTTAGGTGAACAAATAAGCATATCCAAATTTGAGAGTCTTAAATATATTAATTAAAATGTAAGAACAATCTTTAAATCTAGTCAATACTATTAATTATTAATGATGATTAAATGATTACATTATGGAATTAATTGTATCAATTATATGCTGATACTAATTTTATGGGTAGTGTGAATTGTCAATAAGCTAATGATTTGTGTTCTGTCTTAAATATTAAATAAACTCCTTAATTAGTATTTATAAATAAAACAGAAAAAATATTAATTTATTTTGATGGATAATGGAATTTAGAATCAATTACAAATTGGTTAGGTAGACATCATTAAAATATAAAAGAAGAATAAATTTAAGTTGATTAACTAAAAATAAATTAAATTGAAGATCACAATAATAATAATATTCATAAATCTCAAGATTAAAATAATCATATTCATGATGATAATCACTCAGAAAATGTTGAAAAACTAAAATATGAAGAATTACATTAATTATATAGAATTAATGAATAACTTTCTTATAAAGCTGAAAAGTTTAGAAGAGATTTAGATTTAGTAAAACATTAAACTAATATACTTAATACATCTTTTATAAGTTAATTAAATAGACAAGAAAAATCTATTAATTTCACCATATATCTCTATTCTTCAGGAATGATAGCATTTGTTTGTGTACTTTTTACTTTGAAGAAAATTAATGTTCTTAATAAAAAGTAGTCAATTTTAGTTTAATGATATATTTATATAATTAATTTATCCACAATTGAAAATGAGTGAATAAACTAAATTTCGCATTCTTAAAACTATTTAACCAACACAACAATATTAAACAACATGGCCAACTTAAAGATCTGATACTTCTAATGAAAGATTGACTAGAATAGAACGAGATTCACTTCCCAATTTAAAAAGTTCATAACCTTACTCTAATATATCCTACAGATATTCTTAAAAGCATAAGCCTCTATCTTAAGGAGTATTCTATTAATAAATTCATAGATATTTTATGGATCTCCATTACTTGCACAAAATTAATTAGAAATAATTGATAAAATGAAATGTTAAGCCCGTAATGATTTTTATGGCCAATTGAAAAGTTTTGATCCTTATCAATATCCTACACGTCTATAAGATTTGTATATCTCACCTAAATCACTAAGAGAGCGTAATTCTTTTAATTAATATTGAAGCTACTGTCGAAGTGCATATTCATAATGAATTAAAAGAACCCTATCTATAATTAGGCAATTTCTGTAGTAATCTATCTAAACATAATCCAAGAGATAAAATTCATAGAGGTATTCCATAAAAGTAATATTTAATTATTTAATTAGACATGATATTAAATCACTTGCTATTTGGGTAGATCTGATGGTATAATAGATTATAGAAAAATACAGTGATCAAAAACAAATTGATTTTTATGAAGAAGTACAAAATGTTTTAACATTATGTTTAAAAGAATTAATACGATAAATTAGTATTGATTGTATTGAAAGGAGGTGATGTAAATTTACAAATATATTTAGTGTTTTATTAGAAAAGATTTGGACATAATATGTGGAAATTAATTCTACTGTCATTAATTAAGTTGTTAATGAAAAAAAGGAAAATGAAAAATAAAATCTAAAATAAATAATGAAAACACATTAATTATATCAATATGAAATTGATAATTTTTAATTAATTATTTCAAATTAGAAATAAGAATAAACAAAACTTACAGATAAATTAATTAGATTAAAAGATAATGGAAAATATCTCAAAAAAACTAATAAAAATTTATAAAATACAATCAGAGAACTTAAATTCTAATTAAATGATTACACTACTTCAAATAAATATTTATTAAATGAAATTCAAAATCTTAAATAACAAATCTAAGAAAATGAAATTGATATTCACAATTATTAATTATCATCATAAGCTAATTACAGAATTTCATCCCCATAAAATAGTGATCACTCACCTCTATAATTCCCATAACCTATAAAAGTTATCTAAGCTAGTGCACATAAATCATTTAATATTGAAATTGAAGAATAATTGAAAAATGCCTTAAAAAGTGATTCAGAAACTACTCTTTCAAATTTTGAAGATATGCTCATTAATTAATCTACTGATACAAATGATCTAATTACACTAATGAATATATAAAAAGATTAATCCACTCATACTATTGCATCAAATATTTAACCTGAACATAAGTAACCTATATATAATTATAAACATAGATCAATACTTCTCCCTGATCTAAGACATAATGTTGTTTAGACTGATTATAGTATAAGCAATTTTATAGAAAAAGAAATACAAACTGAATTACCTACAGAAATTCTTGAAGAAATTAAAACTGAAGAAGATCAATTAATTCAATTTTAAGAACAATTTATAAAAACTTAAGAAAATTATAAATCACTTTTAGAAGGGGATTAAATAAACAGTCCTGATTTAAAATAGATATCATCTTTTTTACTAAGTTTAGGTGATGTTTCATCTAAAATGAAATAAGCAGTCTAAAATTAAAGAGAATATAGAACTAGTCTATTACTTATTAATAGTGCATAATAAGATGAAAATTAAAGAAAAAATAATGAATTACAATTATTGGTAATATTTTGATTAATGAATTAGAAAATAAATCATGATAATCTATAATTAAATTTAGAATCAGCTAAAAATGAAATTATAGAATTAGAAAACCATTTAGAATTATAAGAATAAGTAAATATAATTAATTATTATAGATCAATTCTAAATTAGAAAGAAAATATAATAAAATAAAAGATAAGAAATAATAACTAATAGAAAAAACTACTAATTTAATTAATCAATTAACTAAAACATAATAATTCACTAATATTATGAAAAAGAAAATATAAGAAAAGAAAACTAATAATTTTGGATAAAAAAAATAACCTGCCACCTAATCATAAAGTTAATTACCTTCATCTATAGAAATATCGTAAAATTTTTAATAATAATTTTTATTATCAAATAATCCATCAAATCAACAATAATATCTTATTGCTTCATCACCTGGAAGATAATAATTAAATACTAATAGAAAATAAAATAAATCTGAAAATTCATTTAATACAATCATATAATAAGATATATCAAGTTAATAAATAAGTGTACCAAAAAAGAAATGGAATATTTAAATAACAAATACTGAGGAATAATAAAAGGAATCTGATAATGAGAGTGATAGATCATTATCTTAGATATCATTTTAATAAAGTATTTCAATAGCTTAAGATGTATTATATAAATTGTTAAATAGGATATCATTTCATAACGTAGTTTTGTATCAAATAGAAGATCATCTTAAATTTAGTCTCAAGCTAAATCTCCTGGCAATCATGTAATTATCAATATAATAACTGTAGTAATTAAATACAAATAATGGTAATAATAGATAAGGATTAAAATCTGCAAAAAAAAGTATTCCAACTTCAAATAATCTTAATATTGAAAGTGTAAAAATGATTTCAGACACATTAAAAAAATTTCTAAATGAGGAATTAGATAATAGTGTGGCTTCGAGTATTGATTCATCTTTTTCATCCAAAATGGAAGCTTATTCAAAAAGAAAATCAGATAGGCAATAAAAGAAAAGAAATATTACATAAACATAAGCCCCAAGTAATTAATTGTTGAACATTTTAAGAATTTTAAAATAGAAATAATGCTGAATCGACATCTTAACTCAATTTTTAGAGATCTAAATATTTAGTTACTTTTTTGGCTGAGCGTTTTTCTAAAAATCCAAAGTTAGCCACACCTAAGATGTAAAGAATAAATGTTTTAAAATTCATTTCATAATTTTATTGTGAAAAAATTAAACAATATTCTAACAAAAATACTCCTTTACATTAAATATGTTATGAGCATTTTGTCAATACTTATGGATTCAAGAGTATGGCTGAATAAAAATTAACAAATTTCTATTAATCAATATATTTTTATAGAGAAAATTTCAGAATCAATCTATTTGGAAGGTATATATATGATTGATTCAAGATTTTTGGAATTATTAAGTCCCCTTACATTGGATGATTTAGAAATTTATATCCAATCATTGAAAATTCTTGATGAAAATGAAATAGCTCTACATATGGCATCAATTGTAAATGAGAAGGGAGTATTAGTTACATTAGATAAAGCTATAGCATCTTTGGATATTCAACATTAATGTTTGGGTGTAGAAATTAAGGATAAAATAATAAAGGATATTCGTTTAAATACTTATGAAAGAAAGAACAAAATTTGTGTTGATGTAGATTTCTTTATTAGTAAATTATTAAATGGATATCATTAATACAAATTGTCACATTAAGCACACTTTGAGGAAGTATTTTATTCAGCTGATATGGATATGGATGGAATGATAGAATTTCAAGAGTTTCAAAAATTATATTTACATTTTGAAATTAATTAAGGAACTAAATCAAATAAAAAGTTAATTAGAACTCAATTTATGGAAAGATGTGATACTATATCAAATGAGAGTGGTGAAAAAGCAATGTCTTTTGATCGATTTGTTACATTCTCTTTAGAAAATAATATTTTTTCAGAAGAAAAGTTTTCAGTATTAATTAACAGTTAGCATATTAGAAATTTTCAAAAAATGTTGATTTTAATGATCCAATTAAGAATTTGAATGATCTGAAAGATAATTGGATAAATATATAATAATTATTGATTAATAGAATTGATTTTAGTGAACCTAATGAAGGTGATTACTATCAAAGTATAATTTAAAAACTTGATTAAGTAATTTGAAATTTAATAGTATAGGCTTTGAAAACTAAGGAATTAAAAGAATGCTATTGGATTTCGTATAGAATCTTAGATGCAGATACTAAGGCACTTTACTTAAGTAAAATAGCAGCTGATTTAATACCTGAAGATTTACTATATATTTAAGAATAAATGAATGAAATTTTTGATGATAATATTGAGAATGAATGAATTATATTTATTATATATATATCGAAATAATTTTCTCGTATTAAAATTAATATTATAATTGGTTCATGTCATAAATCTTTTTGATTATTATAAAAAAGGTATTAGTTTCTGATTTATTCCAATAATTGTGTATATTAATATTATTAAATTAAATATGAGACAAAAATCTCGCACAGTCCATGAAGGAGTGTAAAATACATTATAAAGTGTCGATTACAATGAGTGCATATACTAATGTATTTTAACTAAGAAAAAATTTATTGGTAAGAGTCCAAGGTATATCTACTTATTTAAGAATCACATTTGTATTGGAAAAGTATGGATATTATTATATGAAAACAGTCTCCTAAGGTACAAATTCCTGAGAGATAATTCGCAATAAATACAGATACTCGTATTTAGTGGCAATATTCGAAAAATATGCTAAAATCAATAACATTTTAAGTTGGAAGTCATTCATATGAATATTTTGGAAGTAATGAATAACTAAGAGAAATAAAATAAAAATTTGCTTTGTATGCATTTCAAATGAAAATACAAGATGAATATTAAGCTGAATCTGTTTTAGGCAAGGGTTCCTATGCTACTGTACTTGAATTAACTAATTTGTATAATAATCAATAATATGCGGCTAAATGCATAGATTAATAAAAAATAAATGAAAAAAAAAATGGATATCGTTAATTAATGTAAGAGATTGAAACTATGCGTATTCTGTCTGAACATAAACACAAGAATATTCTTTAATTAAATGAATTATATATTGGAAATCAGAATTATTATTTAGTTATGGAATTAGCCAAAGGTGGATCTCTATTGTCTTTAATGAAAAAGAGATCTACTTTATTTAGTAGAAATGATATTAGAATAATAATGAGATAATTATTAGAAGGACTAAAATTCATTCATTCATTTAATATAATGCATAGAGATTTAAAACCAGAAAATATATTATTTATGTCAAAAGATTTAGAATCTCTTAAAATTGCAGACTTTGGATTGGCTTAATCTTGTGATTAACATCCATACACTTATCCTAAATGTGGTACTCCAGGTTTTGTAGCTCCAGAGATATTGGAATAAGATTCAGAATTTGCTAGATATACTACTGTTTGTGATATTTTCAGTGCTGGTGTTATACTTTATGTTTTGTATTAAATTATGCAAATTTAGATTAGTTGGAGAACCATTATTTGAAAAAAAAGATAGAAGAGAATAATTAGAATTAAATAGAAGATGTGAAATTAATTTTTAAAGATTTACATAAGATTAATTAGATGATATTGAAAGAGATTTAATATCCAAAATGTTAGCTAAAAATCCAAATCATAGATGGAAAGCAACTGAATTACTTAAACATAAATTCTTTGTACCATCTGATGATCAAATTGAAAACGAAATAGATTATCCAAAATAAATTAATATGGCTATGTAAATAATTAATTCAAATTATAAAAGACTTAAAAAATCTGCAATGCCAACCTTTTCTAAAAATCCTTTCATGTAATCAATTACCAGAGATAAAGCATTAACAACTAGAGAATAAAGTTAAACACTTGTAATAAGACCAAAAAATTGCACATTAATTATGCAGACTAATCTATAATTTGATAAATCATCCCAAGAACAAATTAATCCACTTGAAAAACTTACCAATTTTATTGGTTCTTTTAATTTAATTAAGGATGAAATAAATTAATGAAATTTCTATATTGTTATTTATTAAAAAAATAGTTGCATTATAGATGAATTTTATATAACATATATTTAACTCATATACTAACTTGATACAAAATTTAATTATTGTTCATAACTATATTAAAGTAATTCAATTATTATTCATTTAAGATCAGATTCCAATAAATTCATGGTATAAAGAATTTAAAAATATTAATTAAATGACTATAAAACAATTAAATCATAATTTATTCACTTGATATTTCTATTTTAATTTATCTAACTTCTATTTTACCAATCTAGCAATTCTCCTACTTTTTAATAATAAATCTGCTAATATTTAATTGATAAATTATGCGAAAGAAAGTGTCTCTATGAATCTATTCTTTAACTTATCTCTTTTTAAATTTATTTAACCAATCATTTAAAAGACTAGTAGAGATTTATAAACATTGTTTAAGTAATAGAATACTCTAATATTCCATCTATTATAAACTTAAATAACTTAATTGATCAAAAGATCCATGTTAATCTTTTTTCAGCAGTAATAGTGATTAATTTACCATTAGGTACTTCCTCAAGATGCTTCTCCAATTCTTCAAATTTTTAACTATTTTTTCTTTATGATCATTATCAATATATTCCATTATATAAAACTATGATTAAACCTCTATCTTATTTTACAATTTCCTAAACAAGTTCTAAATTTACTTCCCTAAATGCTCCTAATAAATCAATTAATTGAACAATAACATTAGAAAATCTCAAGGTAGATCTTGTAGTATTTGCACAATAAATTTTATAAAAAAGATTAGATGAAAGTACAAATTTTTAAGATTAAGAAGTTCTGATATTTAATTCAATAAACAAAAAAATTCTCTTCGTTAGGTATAATTAATGATAACGGAAAAATACCCATATTTTCATGTAGAATACAATTGATTATAATTTTAGAACTTCCTTTTTTGTTTCTTAATATTCTTCATGTACAGATTGAGGAATATTTTCAGAGATTTTAGTAAGAAGATCTTAGAATCCTATTCCATTAACTGCAGAGACATATTTTGAATTTCTAAGCCTCAATCGTTTAAGTTATGAATCAATGTCAGTTTCAAAAATTGCATCACTTTTTTAAGATTAGGTTTGATTTCTAATCCTTTAATTCATTAACTAATTTAGGATCAGGATTTATTAATTAGAGTGTTTTTGTAGTCATAGCCTTAGCATCAACAACAAATAAAGCTATATCAGAATATTTAATTGCATTGATTGTCTGCCTTAACATCTTCTATTATGATGGATTTAGAAACTTCTTTAAAGCTACATTCTCAATACCTTCAGTATTAACAAATCAAATAGGAAGTGAAATGATTTCAGATATAGCCTAATATAATATTTTTGATTTTTTCTGATTCTTTTCTATCTCTTGTTATGTTCTTTTGATTTGACTTGATTAGCTACATTCTCTCCTGATTACATTATATTAAAGAGAGAGGATTTAACAAAAGAAGATCTATCTATCAATGAAATAGTAAGTAGAGGTATTGAGGAAAATTTGTATAAATTTTAGTAAACATAAATAATGAATAATGAGAGACACAATAAAAAAAGAGATAAAACATCTAATGATGTTAAAAGTCTTCTTACTTAACCAAGTATGTTGTTCAATCAAAAGGTTGAAGAGAATATCATACATGTAATCTAATAATTACAACCATTGAGAAATGAAAATGATGAACTTAAAAATACTATACTTGCAACATAAACTTATTTAGAAGTATTATCCTATTAATATAGTAATTTAGTAATAAAGAGAGAATTTATCACAAATTATTAGGGAAACAGAGAGTAGAGAACTAGTGAAGAGAATAGCAGATTTTCCAACGTTGATTTCTATTTTGTAGGAAGATATGAAATCCATGTAAGAAACATTAAGTAAATGTATTTCAAACTCTAATACGTAATATAGAATCATAAATATTGACACAATAAGCTAACCAGTTACTATTTTTAAATGAGGAACGTAATTCTAATTATGAACAAATCAAAATGGAAGTCTCAAAGTAATCAATAGAACAATAAAATATTATTTCTCATTAGGATGAGTTAATAAGATAAAAAGATTAAAGAATATTTTAATTAAATTAATTGATAGAGGATGAGAACAAAAAAATTAAGAAGAATTAAAACTCACATTTTGAATTAGTGGATTCTTATAATGAGAAATTGGAAGAACTTACAAATCAAATTAATGAAGAAATAGAGAAATAAGAATAAATGAAATTTAAATATACTTAAATGTTACAATAATAATAAGAAGAACATAATACTTAAGTGGCCATTAAATAAGATCAATATGAATTTGCTTTAGGGGAATTAAGAAATACATATGAAAAACGTATGGACAAATTGATTAAAGATAGTGAATTCAGAATTTCAGAAGCAAATAAAGCATCTATTAGAGCCAATAAAGAATTAGAATAAGTAAGAAATAAATATGAATAAGAAATTTTAAAAAATGAGCAATAATTAATCTTAATCAAAAATCAATAAATTCAATTATAATAGTAATAATAATAAACTCAATAATTAAGAGCTGATATGTAATAACAATCTTTATATCTTCATTAAACTAAAGCAATAATAGCTAATTTGAAGAAAAACAATAATATTGTACTTAATGAAGAATAATTATAGTCGGAATAATAAATTTAACAATCCTTAGAAAACTTTTATTTAACCAATCCTACAAATCATTTTTCAACTTAGACATAATTTTCATAAGAAATTGAGCATCAGTAATAATAAACATCACCTTCTTTGTGGCCTAAAGATGTTAGTTCCTTCTCTCCTAATACATTCAAACTAAATTTAAAAAATGCTGATTAATAAACTACTCAAATCTCCCCTATTTCTAATTTTAAATAGAATTAAGAATAAGTTCCTAACTTAGATTTAGATGAAATATAAGAATAAAAAAAATAATCTAATTTAATCAAAAAACTCAGAAAGAAAAGAAATTAAAGATCAAAAAATAGAGAAGATTAATATTATTATCATATTAGTACTAATAGTGGATTAAATACAAAGGAATAAATAACTGGACCATCTCCAAAATAAAGTGAAGAAACACCTCATTCTAAATTTGCTAGTGCTAACTTTACTTAAGCCTTTGCAACTCATCATTCAAATCTTAGAAGAAGAAGTAAATTATAAATTAACTTTTCTAATAATCAAATTTAAGAATAAGAGATTAATCAGGAAATTCAAACATAGGATATTTTTTGCTAAACTGAAGATTATTTATTAGAGTAATTTATAATAAATGAAAATTAAAAAACAGTTAATACCCATCCATAAGAAAGGTCAAATAGTTACTATTTTTCACCTAATAAAAAAAATCAAATTGCCTCTAATATGTTAGATTATAGTTCTAGAAATTAGCATTAATTTAGTCTTTAAATATTACAAAGTGACTAAGATGAATTTTAAGTTTAATAGAAGGATGAAGTCTCTATTCTAAAGGAACAAATTTCTGCTCTTTAATAATAAAATCAAGTATAAGCTAATAATATAACTGATTTATAAGAAAAAGCTTAGCAAATGTAAGAAAGGATGAGAGATAATGTAAAATAAATGAAATAATAAATTTTAAGAAGTTCATAAGAAAACTAAACTTTATTAAAATAACTAGAAAAACCAAAAGAAGTTATTAAGAAAAAGGTTGAATTGTAAAAGCATTTAGAAAATTAGATTTCTCATAGTGAGAATTTATAGTATTAATTAACTAAAGCCACTGAAATTATAAAATATTTTAATAATGAACTTGAGAATTATAAATAAATGTTTAATATTTTTGGATAAGGTACAAAATCAGAAAGATTAAAATCTAAAAAATTACCAAGTATTTATTAGCCTTCTCCAAAAAGGAAGATTGGAGAAACAACTCCTATTAAATAATCTATGTATGAAGAAGCACAAAGATTAATTGATAATCTGTATGACATTAAATCATATAAAAGAAATTGACAATAAATTGTAAAATAGTTATGTTTATGTTTACAAATGATAATATATCAAATTAATCAAAAATTCAAAAATATATAAAATTCAAGCTACTGATAAAACTTTCATCCTCTTAAATATAAATATTTCCTTATTTTAATATTTTTTAAATGATTATGAATAATCTAATTATTGATAAATCTATGTATGAAATTATTCTAGAAATTCTTTTTCAATTGTTAAAAGAACTTCTTCCTTTTTTTCATTTTGTTATTAATCTTTCATAGAGTATTTGGCTCTAGATTAAGAAGTATATTAGAATTTGAAGCCAATTATCTATTTATGTATCAGTTTAGATTATACACTATATTATTTATTAATGCGATTATGAAATTCTGAAAGTTTATGATAAATTTTACTGTAATATTCAATTTTACTATACTATTGGGATAGAATCGATTTCTTTAAAAATATATTTACTTAAAGCTAGAAATTCTAATTGTTCCATATCGAATAATAAAATCATCATACTCTATTTTAATTGATAATATTTTCTTTGCATCTTAAATATAAAATCTGAATTTCTTAAATTTATAAATAGATTTTAATATCATATATATTTAATTGTTTAAGGATTTTTGAAATTATTAGATTAAATAATATTATTAAATAAAGCATCAATCTCATAATTTATATACTTTATTTTCTTTTTTCATTATTTCAACCTAATCTTAAACAGACTTTTATGCTTTCATTAAGGTTTTCTTCAGTTCTTCTTTTGGAACTTCCTAAACAAAGTAATCCATAAGTCCTGGATCAATTAGCTCTTTTAATTATTTACCTGAAAGGGCTGGAATTTCATCCCAAACTATAGGTTTACCACATCCTTTTCTTTTTTCTTTTAATGGTTGATGATATATCTGTGAAGACGGCGATTAATTTTATAAAATCTTAAACCAAAAGGACTCACTGTTTTTATATTTTTTTATTTTCTCCTCATTTTATTTATATTTTTCATTAATTTTGTAAGTTATTCCTTTTTCTGTAATAGTAAATTCATATTTCAAAGGCATTTTAAAGTTATTAAAATATTCATCTTTTACTGGAAATTCTCCACAAGTTGTTACTCCTCCACATCCAGCTACTTTTAACCAAATTGTATTGCAAAATGGGCATGCCTTAATAAAATTAAAAAAATGATTTTTATCACCTTTCATTTTTTTATTAGGTAAGTTCAACAATTTCTTTTATCTCTTGCATTAGTTATTTTTTTAATTCAAAATGAACTAAATAGGCAAGACTAGGGTTTGAATGATACTAGAACAACTTAGAAAATGAATCATTGTTTTAAATCTCGAAATCTGAGATAATTTTTTCTGCAATATTTTTAGTTTCCAAAGCAAGGTAATGCATTACTTCATACATTGAAGGATTGGCTTCATTAAAATTGATAATAAACTCTCTAATAACTAATGCAATTTTTCTAAATTTGTTGTTTACATTTTCCTTTTAAAATTCTAATTCTAACTCTATATCTTGTTTCAATTCAATTAAATCAAAATTAGAATAAAATTCTGCTTCAGTTAATTCAATTTTTTCGGCTTAACATTTATTTAAAATAGTATCAATTTAAGTACAAACTTTATAACCTGAATCAAATTTTGATACAAAAATAACAGAATCTATTCCAAATCCTTTACATAAAATGATAAATTATTCTTAGTCTATTTTTATTTTTTCCTTATCGGCAGTATCCCAATGTGTAACAGCGGCAGTTAAAAGATGTTTAAATCTTCTAAATTTCACAACCATAGATTTCAAATAATCCTACATAAATTCTATTCGTTCCCATTTAACTATTAAAAATATTTAGCTAACTGGTCCTTCTGAAAGGGCATTTAATATACCAACAGCATGAATAATTTTCTCTGCTTTTGCTCCATATCCAGGAGTGTCTAAAACTCGAAATCCACTACCATAAGCAGCCTCTTTTAAGAATGTTTGTCTATTTTTCAATTTTTAATTACCTTGTTAATGAATTACCTCCTTATCTTACTGGTTGGTTTGAATTGCATATCAAATTAAAAAGTGTCGTTTTTCCGCTTCCTAGAAACCCAGTTAGAACAATTTATCTTTTTGCCATATTTAATACTTGAACAAGTAACAGATCTCCTTTTAAATACACTAAATTCTATTACAAGTCGAAAAACAGGAAGCAACATAATTCTATTAGAAATTTATTTATATTTCTGAATTCTTTATTCATTATTTTAATTAATTATGCATTATTCCCTTATTGCTCTAATGGGCAACGATTAATAATTAAAGGACTCAATCTATTAATTATACTCAGGAATGGCCTCTTAAGACTAGTAGATTCCTATACCTTATTCATATTCAGTCCTGAATACTATACAATAACATAAATCCATTTAATATAACATACTTAATACTCCAAGTACTATTAAAAAAGATGAGTTAATTTCTATGTGGAATAATATGATATAAATTTGTAAATTGGAAAATTTTGAAAATTGTATCATTTTCTACTGTTTTACAGATGTTCAAAATGATATAATTCCATTATTGAATGATGTACATATTGAAATGGGTTGTCAAATTAATTAGAATAATATTCTGCTATTGACATAATATTAGACTCTAAATGATTACGTTAAAAAGCAAGAAAAGAACAATAATTATAAAATTATTCTTCTGGATCGATATCAATTGAAAAATATATTTCCATTACTTAAGGAAAAAAAATAGTTAAATGTGACAAATATCAAACCTAGAATTTATTAAGGGAACAATTTAAAAGAGATTGCAGATAATAAATTCAACATTATTTTTACAAAATGGAAGGAAATTATTACAAAAAGTAAAACCTAAGCTGAATTTCTTAAAAACATACTTTTAGAATAATCGATTTCTCAAATTTCAGATAAATTACAAGTGGAATCCCAATCTCAAGTTTAGATATTTAATTTGGCTGTTAATATAAGGCAAATGTTAGAAGAAAGAAAAAAAGATTTTATTGATAATTTAATGCCGAAGTCTTTGAAGTTCTCTTCCTTTAGATATTGCTCAAATTAAAAGTGTAAGTGGTTGTTTTCTTACAATTCTTCANAGTGTCTAAAACTCGAAATCCACTACCATAAGCAGCCTCTTTTAAGAATGTTTGTCTATTTTTCAATTTTTAATTACCTTGTTAATGAATTACCTCCTTATCTTACTGGTTGGTTTGAATTGCATATCAAATTAAAAAGTGTCGTTTTTCCGCTTCCTAGAAACCCAGTTAGAACAATTTATCTTTTTGCCATATTTAATACTTGAACAAGTAACAGATCTCCTTTTAAATACACTAAATTCTATTACAAGTCGAAAAACAGGAAGCAACATAATTCTATTAGAAATTTATTTATATTTCTGAATTCTTTATTCATTATTTTAATTAATTATGCATTATTCCCTTATTGCTCTAATGGGCAACGATTAATAATTAAAGGACTCAATCTATTAATTATACTCAGGAATGGCCTCTTAAGACTAGTAGATTCCTATACCTTATTCATATTCAGTCCTGAATACTATACAATAACATAAATCCATTTAATATAACATACTTAATACTCCAAGTACTATTAAAAAAGATGAGTTAATTTCTATGTGGAATAATATGATATAAATTTGTAAATTGGAAAATTTTGAAAATTGTATCATTTTCTACTGTTTTACAGATGTTCAAAATGATATAATTCCATTATTGAATGATGTACATATTGAAATGGGTTGTCAAATTAATTAGAATAATATTCTGCTATTGACATAATATTAGACTCTAAATGATTACGTTAAAAAGCAAGAAAAGAACAATAATTATAAAATTATTCTTCTGGATCGATATCAATTGAAAAATATATTTCCATTACTTAAGGAAAAAAAATAGTTAAATGTGACAAATATCAAACCTAGAATTTATTAAGGGAACAATTTAAAAGAGATTGCAGATAATAAATTCAACATTATTTTTACAAAATGGAAGGAAATTATTACAAAAAGTAAAACCTAAGCTGAATTTCTTAAAAACATACTTTTAGAATAATCGATTTCTCAAATTTCAGATAAATTACAAGTGGAATCCCAATCTCAAGTTTAGATATTTAATTTGGCTGTTAATATAAGGCAAATGTTAGAAGAAAGAAAAAAAGATTTTATTGATAATTTAATGCCGAAGTCTTTGAAGTTCTCTTCCTTTAGATATTGCTCAAATTAAAAGTGTAAGTGGTTGTTTTCTTACAATTCTTCAAATCAATTAGAGCATCTACATCAAATTGAAATTCACCTTGATAACCCTTCATTTTAGAATTATTATTGTCTAGCATGCAATAATAAGATATGCTATATAACTTTTTCCTAAATAATAAATGACTGTTTCTAAGAGTTTTCATTTAGAATAATTAATGAAGTAACTTAAAATTCTTAGCAAAAAGATTCAACAGAAATACTTGAAAAAATATTATAAATTATGCTTTTATCCAATGAGGAAGAAGTAAAAACAACAATTTTTAACATTATCTAATAAAATTATTCAACAAATGAGCGATAAAGCAGTTAGTTTGTTCAAAGTTCAATAATCAACAATAAATATCGTTTCCACAATGCTCCTCTATTTAATTTCATTCAAGATAGTGAAAATACTATAACCTAATTTAAAGATTACTTCTACAAAAATGAAATTCATTTTTTTTTAATTTTAGTGAAATTTGAAAGAACTGATATGATGATTCAAAAAATTACAAACATGATAAAGAAATTTCATCGTCTAAATAGACAAAGAATGGTATTAATTATTAATTAATGTCAATATGATGAGGAGCAATTTGCAGAGATAAAATAGAAATTTGCTCATTTTAGCTTTAAAAATATTTTATTTTTACATAAGTCTGATTGTACTGAAGATATATGTAAAAATATCTTCTAAAATTTGGAAAATATTTCTTTAGAAAAATTTGATTTTACTGACTCAGTTTTTGAATAAGAAAATGATAATAGTTTTCAATAATTATAAAAGCAAAATCTGATAAACCTAAGCAGACAAATTGATGCAGAATAATAAAATAATTTTCGAATATAATTGGAGTAAGATAAAGAATATTTAGAAAAACTACAAATGGAAATTAAAATATTGTAAGAGACACTGTAATAGAAAAAAACAGAACAAAACAATCTATTATATAAATATCAATAAGATTCATAAAAATTAAAGGCGTGGGAGAAATAGGGTATATTAGTTAAGTTTTGATTCTAAAATACTTTAATAATAATATTATAATTAATCATTTAGATATAAATATCATATAATTTTTCATTTATAAATATTATTTATTTATTTATTTGTATTTTTAATGTATTTTTGCTAATAATATTGAATTAATCAGAATAGGATATTTTCATTATATTCAAATAATTTTCAACCAAATCAACTTCAATAAGGACGGGCTTTGATGTAATGATAAAAGTAATTTATTTGAATATTGATAATGTGAATCAATTGATTTTTATACTAAATCTACTAAATAAACCAAAATTGTATACAAATATCTTTATGGTACTCAAGAATTCTATTATTTTATAGATTTTCAAATTGATAATCAATCAATCTATTCTATTTGAATGACAAAAAGCATAATTGAAATCTTTATTTTTTTAAAAGATAGATGTTTACATATATCTATTATTAATGCTTCTGATAAAATTTGCTAAATACTGAACGGATTTATTGACTCAATTCTGAGTTTACTCAACGAGTGTTTTTAATTTCATGTAGAGATATGTTAATGGCTGTTTGCAAAAATATTGTACATTAAAAAAAATTTCTAATTCAAATCAAAATCTATTTCTATATCCTTAATTAGAGAAGTAATAATAAGAATTAAATAATCTCAATGGCACTAAAACAGTGACATTCAAATCAGTTTTTATCGCATTATTAAATTTGAACTTAAATAGCCAATGCCTCCCTGTTAATTATCTAATTCAAGATTACCATACTATGAAATAAATTTTGAATCTAATCTCTAGATTATAATTCATAATCATATAATTTATATATCAATTATTTGAAATTCTATTTACTCTAAGATTTTGTTAATGAAGAATATATGATGTCTTCCAAAATACACAAATAATTTAGATTATATATTAATATTAGGATATCAATAGTATTATAATAAAGTTAAGACAATAATATTTCTTGGATAAAATGTTGATTGTATTATATTTTATTGAATGGAAAATGGTTAATTACAATCTTCGGACTCTTTCAATACTAATCCAATTATAAGCTTACAATCTTGATAATTCTTTACAAATTATAAATCAAATGCTTCTACTTTAATCTAGGTGAGTATAATTAATGTCACTAAATTTTAATAACAATATTATTTACAATTTGCTAGAACTTATTAATCAGAAATTAATTAGATCAACTCATTATTATTTTTGGATTCTATGAAAATTATCTCTGTTGTCTTAAACTATTCTTTAAGATTTATTTCTATCTAATTCAATAAAATGTTTCGTCTCTCATCCTATCTTCTCAAATAAATTAGATCTAATTTTAGATGTATTAAATTATTTTTTCTTAATGTTAGAATTATATTTTTATTAAAATTGAGCACTCTTAATTTATTAATCTATTATAAGTGATCAAGATTGAATTCATGCTTCAAATCTTATTTATTTCTCACTTCTTTGTGTTATTATACTTCAAGCATAATCGCTGTTACAGAATGGACTTATTAGAATTTGATTTTAACAACCAAAATAATTTGAATTATATAACATCTAAAAATAGATTCAAAAATGAAAACAAATTATACAATAAGCATGTTATGATATTAAAAGAAATACATGAATATGTATCAAATTGGGTTCAATTTTTTTAGTTGCTCAGCTTCCTTAACAAGTTATTGCTACATTATTTCTAGTATTCTAATATTTTTATCCAATTTTCCAACTTATTCGTAAATCACATTATGCCAAGGGTAAAGCACAAAACCCTAAAAGCTTAATGCACAGATTCCAACAAACATATTCACTTTAGGAAGAACCATGAGTTTTACTAAGTTTAGTTTAATTTAATAATAAATTTCTCTTCAATCTAATTTTATGCTTTGAAGGAAGATATTTTCTATTAATTTCTAGAAATCCTTAGTTTAGTTCTATTTTTAGATCAAGATGATAAACAAATCTTCTTCTTGATCATTTAGTAAGTAATAGAATTCATAAAATTGTCTTTTAAGATTATTTATATATTTGCTACTATTTTTAGGATAACATTATTTATAGAATATTTACAAAAACTTAAATGTATAAAAAATCACATCATATATTTTTTCCATTCTCAATTATTCTTTGCTTAATCAACTCCTAATTTCTCTCCATATGAGTCTTTAATTACGCTTCCATCTATTCCAATCTTACAATATTGTTCTCTAATTTGGCCACTTATTCAGAGATGGTTTCATGCCAAGGATACAAGACCAATCCTTAAAAGCATAAAGCAAAGAAACCAATAGCAAAATTCATTTTAATTATTCCCATTATATACTTTATTGATTTATTTTAATGATTATATTTAAAATGTCACAATTCTGATATTTATATCCAAATATTTATATAACTGATTATTGATTATTATTCAGTTGATTATTAACTTAAGATTTATACTTTAATTAATAGCTTCATATATATAATTCAAATTTTTAATTCTATTTTTAGATTACAATTAATTATTCAAAGTTGTGGACATATCATATAATTACTTATAAATGATACAAAATTTAATTTTTAAGTATGGTAGACAATCTAATATGGATTTTATATATACATTTTATAATTTAATCATATTCATCATGATAAGTAAATTCACTTATTACTTTCTAAATTAATGGATCTCTCAATTAAGAGCATTTAAGATATAATAATCCATTAGAAGAATCAAATCTATCTAAAATATACATACAAAAACTTAATATGTATAAAATTGTTATTACTTTAAATTTAATTATATATCATAATATTGATTTTTAATAATCAGATTCAACTTTAGATTATGTTTTAATTCTTTTCTTATGCTTAGTTTAATCATCTTTATTCTAAAAACTATGTAAAGGATGATAAGTATTAATAGAATCTGTCAACATAAATCCTTACATTTAATTTTCTGATAATCTATCTAATCTAGAACTCATAGATTTAGATTTCATAAATGATTAATAATTTGATTTTATGATATCTACTTTAGATGAAATATTTGGATTCACAACTCTTATATGCTATTTAGCTACTTTTATTTAAGGCAATTGTTAAGAATCTTCTTCATTTGACTACCTATAAGATAATTAATCTCTATTTGTAGCAAAAGAAGGGAATTATCTACGACGAACCGATTATAGGATATCTTTGACAGTGCTATTCTATTTACTAAAATGTGGAGTTTTTGCTCTAGATGTATTAAAAATATAATTTACTTTGGTTTTGCTGGCTAAAATTATTCAAATTACTTTTCAACTCTTATCAAAAGACATTTTTAAAAATTATCTCCTGCTAATTTGAGCATATTAAATTCTTCTTATTTTTCACCAAATTATTCATCTAATTTAGTATGTTAATCAATAATTGATTTATTTTATTCAACCATCTATTATTTAGAGAGTTTTGATTAAAATGTAGATCGAAGGATAGGAGATGATAAAAATGGTTTAGCTTCATCTTTACCAAATTCATTTGCATATCTTCTTTCAACTGCTAATGCTTCTTCCTTTTTTGTAAGATAGAAGTTACTACTCTTAGTTTTTACAATATCCTCAATTCTTTTTCTAAAAAGAGAACTATTTCTTTATTGAAGAGAATTTAAAGCTGAAAAGAATTCAGGAAATGTTTTCCTCACAATATGATAATTCTCAAAATAATTACTATAATATTTTACTTCTAAAGAAAGACAATAACAATTAGAAATAGTTAATGTTTTTACAGAATAATCTCTTTTTTCTTTTTTTTAGACAACTTCTGTTTCTCCAACAAAACATCCTCCTGTTAAATTGGCTAAAATTATAGTTTCTTTTATATCTTTAACTTCCTATTTAGAATTTTAAAATAAAGACATTAATGTAAAATCTACATTATTCTAACTAGGTGGTTTTGGAAATTCAACATTTTATAATAATTACATTTCTCCATCTTTTAATAATAAGAATCCATCAGTTTCATCTCCTTATTTCCAAATGAAAAAGTTAGCTGGAAATTTGGCAGATGTAAAATACAAAATAAGTTTTGACATTTTATGTTTCGTCATATGTGGAAACATTTTTAAAAAATAGTCTATCTTTTATTATAATGCTTTCATTCCTTTTTCTCCCACTTACTATATATATTTATTCTATTTACCTTAAAATTAGCTTTTGATAAAGATAGTAATTTTAAATCAGTTAAACCAAAAATACTAGCAGTTCTAGGTTTATCATTAGTTAATGCCATTTCACCAAAAATAGTACCTGATTATTTTTAAGCTACTAACATAAATTTACAAATTCCTTGATTTGTGAAATATTTATCAAAATTTCCTGATCGAAATAATATTAATTCTGAATCAATCACTTTTTATGGCTTAGCCTACTTTTTAATAACTTAACTATAAAATTTCATTAATTCCTCTCCTTATAATTATTAAATCGATTCCAAATGCAATTTTTCAAGCATTTTTAATATTCTTGGTTGAGCAGCTGCTTCATCAGCTTCGATAGATGCTGGTTGTCTTCTGATATAAATTCCTGCCCTCCCACTCAGAACAATATAGAATTTATCACCAGCATCATCTACATATGAAAGCAAAATCTACCAATATGAAAAACAGGAGAATCTTTTGGTATGAATTCATAGATTAAATTTTGGCAACATAATTTTGTAAATTCCATTAATGTTTATGTGTCAGGACAATTTTCCTTAAAAAAATCAATAACCTGAAGTATTTTAGCAATAACATCAATTTATTCTTCAGATAAATATTGGTAATCTTGATAAATTTAGACAACAGGCTTTATACATTAACATTCACTTATACTTAAAATAATTCTTCCTTTGCTAATGCCTGCTCTTCCTGTTCCTTTTCAAAATCTTTTGTTAATCCTCTCTTAAGTTTCGACATTTATTAATTTTATTATAATGACTGATTTTATTATTATTTAATCATAAATAACATTATATATATTTAATTCAATTAATTTTAGTCGAGAATACTTTAATATTATTTCAAAAATTTCTTTAACCTTACTTCTGATTCACATTAATCTTTAAAATTTATTATTAACAACCTCAAAACTAGCATTAACTAAAAAGTCATAGTCTAAACATAAATGATATATAAATACAAATTTGATTTAAGCATAAATATTAATACATATAATATTGCTTTTAGGCTGGGTTTCTTCGATGGATTTGGCCTTTAATAAATATTTTTTCTAAATAAGCTTTTTCAATTTCAGCCTTTTTTCCTCATGAATTGCTCCATATAACGATTCAATGTCTTAGAATGAAAACTTTATCCTTTTTCATTTGCTTTACTTTCTCCCTAAGGTCTAAATCTTATTTGTTTTCATTTAAACATTAATAAAAGCTTCTGCATAAATGTGATAACAATAGCCAGTTAATTAGACTATGTGTCTTAATTTAGATACATAAATATTTTCTTCTTGTTTGGTTGAAATAGATGTTTCTTCATCTCCTAGATACGTTTCATTTAATTCAGACTTTCCAATTCATTATCTAATAATGATTTAAAAATTAGGTTTTTTAGAGAATCTTCATAATTCTGATGAGATCCAAATCGGTTATTTTATTCATGTAAATATCAGATTTTTTGTATTTTTATTTTAGCTCATTTTAAGAATTCTGGCCAGACATATTCTAATACCATAGAAGATGCAAGTAAAGAGCTTTACTTTAACAATTCTCTTAATTTAGATACAAGTTCTTCAAGACAACTGTTTTAATTACTTGTTTAATTTCATCTGATTATGTTGCAATAATTTTATCATATTCGAAAAGTATCCTTCCTTAAGCATTTTTTGTTTGATTAAATGACATAATAGGATTGAAAAAGTAATCACCAAGTACTTTTAATGTTGATTTGCATAATTCCTTATGATGAATATCCAAAAAAGACTAGATTATGCATTAATAAATTGATGTTGAATAGGCTAATCAGATAACTACATTAATTTAACAAGATTTATCTTGCTATTTAAGCGCATTAGTCAATCATTTTATTATTACATATTCTAGAATCAATAAACGTTAAGGCTACAACTACATGTACTTGAGAAAACTAATGAATCATTTGATTAATCAATTCTAACATTAACATTTTGTATTCGGATTACTCATTTACGCTTAGTAAATTTCAGGCATTTATTTATCATGTATGATTTGAATAAAAATTTATTTTGATGCATAATTATAGAATTTAGCTCTCTATTTTCAATTTATCTTCAAATTTTCCAGCATTTAATGTTTATGAAATTTTATTTCACTCATCCTCAAGTGTAAGGTAAAATTGCTTATTCTATCAACTTTCGCTTGATAAATTTGTATTTTATTATAATATTTTTATGTCATTTTTCGTTATTTAATTTCTTCAAACCCCTATTTATTTTCAACATATATAATTTCAGAACAATCCATACCAAGCCTTTATGATTCTAGAAAGAAAGAAGCTTAATTTTTGATTATTCCCTTTTGAATGTTGTTCCTTTTCATTTAATAAATAAACACATACAACAGTCTTAAAAAAATTAAAAGCCATAGAAAATGATAAAATTAGGCATACCCATTATACAGCATTTTTATCTATCTATTCCTAAAAATAAGATATCAAGTCAATCATGACCAAAAATATTCAGGACTCAGTGAATGAAAGAAATCTTTATAAATAATTATTTAAAGTTGAAAAATAGGATGCATTCAAAAATTATGAAACAATTAGTACCAAAAATAAAATTTATAATTATAATCGATTGAAGGAGATGATGAATAATTGCTAATATAATAAAAAGAGATAGAATACTTATCGACAATAGAGTAAGCTAAACTAATTAATATTATTGATTTACTTGATAATAAGAACTTTTTTTCAAAATATTCAATTTTTAGTCAATAAAAATATGATAAAACTACTATGATGACTGATAATATTCATATCAAATTAAGTTCGAATGATTTTAATTTTGTAGGAACTGTTTTGTAAATGAAAATATTTACAGTATTTGAATTTTATGAAACCTTTATTAACTTTTATAATGAAGAATAAATTCAAAAATAAAGGGAATTGGATGGAATATATAACAATGATAGTTTTGCCTTTGATATTTATGAATCCTCCTATTCTTATCCATAGATATGACTTTAAGTGAAATATTTTAAATAGAGTATAAGCCATTATGAAAACTTGATTTAAAAAGTAACTACAAAATTGATTAGGTAACTGATGATTGGTTGAACCAATATTTTGATATTGAGAATGAGTCTCAAAAATTAATTAAGAGCTGTATTTTGTTAAGTACTAAAGGAAATAGTTATTCATCCAAACACAAATAAATTCAAGAATCCTTTGTTGCCAAATATATATTTGATCTTTAAACATCTTTACAAAATTTTAGAAGTAATGTCATAAAAGACTAGTAGGAACATTTTAAGAAGAATAAACAAATTTTAATTAAATCAGTATTTAATCATCCAAAACTTATAGTTCTACTGACAACTTTAGAGGGGCCTTAATTTTATCAAAAGAGCAATTAATTAATATAGAAAATATAAATTCATAATTGATTGGATTAGTTAAGCATTCAAGATAGAGCTGCATCAAATAGTATTTTTTTATTAGCCTAGATGAATGTTTATTTGGGATCTAAAGAGTTAAGTAGGAGAAATTTGGCATATACAGATATTAAGGCTTTAGTTTATTTGATAGTAATTTAAGCTAATTGAATAATGTTGAAATTAATTCATGCAATCTTATTTGTGATGATTTGTCAAATGAAGAGTGGACGAATGTTATTTGTAAAGAGAAGCCATTGTTAAAGGGTCATGAAAATGAAGTCTTGGAAGTGTAATTTAACCGATGGTTCATTCATTGTATCTATAGAAGAAAATGGTAAGAACATTAAATTATGGGATGCAAACCAATATCTATTCATCAACTGATTTAGAAGGTCATACAGATAATGTGAATTCAATTACATTTTCATCAGACTCTTCAATGCGGTTATCACAAAGTCATGATTGCACTATTTTCAGATGGGATTTTAAGAATCCTTAATACATTACTAGTTAAATTCAAGCAAAAAAAATATTATATTCTTAACAGTGAGGATAACTTAGGATAAAAAAAATAGTTTACAACAGTCAAAGCCCTGAATTTCTAAATTTTCACTTTACATATCAACAGTAGCATGGAAGAATGCATTTATCAAATTCTTAGTAGTCGAATTTAAATTTTTTTATTAAATCCCACAAAAGCAACAGTTGTGTTGCTTGAAGAAAGGAATATTTTTTTGAAAATGTATATAATAGAATTTATAGACATTGTCAAATCATTATAATCATCATAAAGTTTTGAATATTGTTAGTCTCAACTTACAGTAAAAGGAATTTTGAATCAAGTTTAGTATTTAGTGATAATGGGAGATATTTTGGCATTTTATCTGAAAATTAAGCAATATTTTTGAAGTTTAAAGCATAATAACAATTAAATTGAGATGAGATTTAATTTCAATAAAATAAAAGTAAGATTCACCAAAAATGGCAGTGAATTAATTTTTAGTTCAGAAAAATTTGTGTTTAATATTAAAGAAGTTAACATGTAGAGTAGGTATAGAAATGTGTTGAAACTTAAATATCTTCTAAGGGTAAATTGGCTGTAGTAATTTATGAAAAATAACTAAATTTAATAGAAATATATAATGATTTTCAAAGGGGTTAAGATAGTTTGATCTTTAATCTAATAAAATACTATTTTCAAAAGATAGCAATAAATTGTCTTTTTGTTAAATGATGAGAAAGAAGTTAAATAATTTATGATTCTGGATGCATTCACACTTAAAAATAATTATTTAATACCTTGGGATAGGTATTGGACTAATTTTATTTTATCTCATAATTTTGAAAAACTATTTATTTAATATGACAATAAGTCAAATTAATTTGATTTGCTTTAATAATAAATTTTTAAACATTTTGCTATAATAAATTAACCAGAAATCTACTCAAAATAATCTATGGCAGCTATTTAATTACAAATATTATATATTGACTTTAAATATTTAATTGCTTATAAATTAAGTCTATAGGATCAACTAGAAAAATTAACTCACAAGACTGTATGGTGATGCCAAATTTCTTATTTTCATAGGGGTTATTATAATAAACACAAATAAACTATATAAAGAAACAAAAAAAGAAATTCTTTTCAGCCATGAAAAAGTTTGTTACTACTCGACAACAAGTTGGGTAATTGCTTATACTACACCTAATAATATTTCCATTAGAATATTTGATATATATAACAATTAGGAAATCCAAAATCATCTGAAATATGAAGAAAAAAAAGTTTATGATCCTTTATTTTCACCAAGTGAAAATGAAATAGCTGTCAGTGCCTATATTGGAGTTTAAACAGAGTCATATTTTTAATTAATTTAATTTTCAAATAATTTTTTTAATATCATAAGCACATATGATTTAAAGATAACAATTAATAATTGTGCTGAGGAGGGGTTGTGGCTTAAATCAGTTTAAATGATAAAATTGTTTTCAAATACAAATAATAAATAATTAGTATCTAAGTGGATGTAAGATAAGATTAATAATGATAGTCAAATAGGTAGTGAAGCCTAATTTTTTGCAAAACCTGGTTAATTTAATGTATAAAAGTTATTTGCCTAGTTAGATAGACAAACATAATCATTTAAAATAATTAACACCGAGAATTAAATTTTAAAGATTAAATTTGAACTTTTTTACAGTCGTAGACCTCATCTATACTTTGAATTAAGCCTGAATGAAGAAATAATACTCATTCTTTTGGGTAAACAAAAATATTTATATTGGACAAACTTTATGACTAGATGAAAAAAATTATGGATTGGAAGTTTTGCTTAAAACTTTGAGAGTATCGTGTAGGTATTCTTTTTTGTTTTCTGATGATGAGGATTCAATTTTTTAAGTTTGTTATCAACATCTTTGTTTCCTAAAATCTTAATAATTGACTTTTTAGCTTACATAAATTATTTACCTTTCGAATAGTTGTTAGCAATAGGCACATAATAAAATCATTTTATTTTTTGGGATATTAAAGCTAAGAAGCTTTTTGGAGCCCTTAAAGGACATTAAGGTAAAATCAATTTCATCACAGTTTCAATAACCAAAGGTGTTCTTGTATCAATTAGTGAGGATATACTAATAAAGCTCTGGATAATTAATTAGGAATAATCA
>CAJJDM010000163.1:0-135235 GCA_905182975.1 Paramecium primaurelia
CATTAAGATTGCCATAATATCAAGCTAATGAGGAAGTAGATAAAATTTGGAAATAATTTGGATTTAGACCTAATGCAATATTATAGTCTACCTCAAAATAACTGTTAAGATATAGATTGGAGTTAAAGAGGAGTAACTAACCCTTTACTAAAATGAGACTGTTAGAAACTATATTTGATTTTGAACTTGAAGAGTTCGGTTTAAGAATTAAGAATAGCGAAATTAAAGGTTCTTTTTACAAAAAGAAGGAAATATTAAGATTAATCAAAAGTAATCTTAAGATTAAATACATTCCAAACAGAGGCTATTTAGATAGATAAAAAGATGCTTGGAGATAATGTAAATGTGGTGAGAGATGGACTTTCCATCACTTAGAAATGCTTGATTCCTAATTAAAGAAAGAATATGATGATTTTGAAGAAGAACTAAATGGTTATTTACTATCTTGTTCTTAAATCTATTTAATGTAGTTTTATTAAGATTATGTTTGCAAGAAAATTCAAGTTATGCATTAAAACTGCAAATTCTGGTTGAGAGTAAAGTTTTCAGTCTATCAGAAATAGTACAACCTATTATGAGAAATTGAATATTATTCAAATTATTATTATTGAAAACCGATAAATTGTATACTAATTTTAATCATTAATAACAAAAACACTAATTGAGAGGATAGTTGTCTAAACTTTAATTTATAACAATATCAAAACCAACCAATTCATAGTAGAAATATATAAATAGAACCTTTGCCTTTAGGTAATTGCAAAATTTTCATTTAAAATAATTAAAAATAGTAGAGAAATTATGAAGTCTCAAAAAATTCAGCCAAAGATTATGAAAAAATAAAGAAATAACTTACAAATTTGACTTAGGAAGAAAGAAGTTAAATAAGCGAATTATAAGAATAAGGATATAAAAAAGTATAATAGCTACTATTTTCCTGGTGTGTCAACTCAAAAAGTCTGGAAAAATAATATGATAATTGAGCGTGTTACTAACGGATAATAAATTTTACTGACATAACATAAAAGGAGTTTAGTTATGAACAAGCTTAACAAAAATCAAATTTGATATTATTTAATTCTTAATCTCATAGAAATGCCATTCTTGCTTTCTATCATCACAATGACTACAGTATTCTATAATTTCAAAAATACTACATGAATGGAAAATAAGATATCGAACTCCATCAATTAAATCATTAAAATTAAAAAAAATGGAAAGAAGGAAGACTCAAATATTTTATCTCAATTTTATGTGGGATTTTAATCATAAACTATAAATTGATATTCATCCATGAATGCTTGGATATATCTAAAAAAAAAGTTAGCTACAAAAAAAATACGGCATGTATTAGGATTCTTTAAATAAACTTCTTATAGAAATTCAGCATTCAAATACTTGATTGATGCCCTAAGATTAGATGATTGTTTATATTCTTAGTTTTTTAAAAGGATAGGTAAAGGATAAATATTCTAAGAGTTTTTAACATCATTAATATATAAAGCAAAAGTATATTAAGACTTTGATTAGTAATGGATATGTAATTAAAATATGATTAATACTCTCAAAATCTCATTAGAGCAATATTAAATATTTCTTGTGATACTAAATCATGTAAAGTCTGCAACCTCAAACTGTTCTTACCAACTTAAGATATAACAGAGAAGTTTGGTCTCCACAGAGTTTGTTTGGCAACCATTCCAATATTGTGATTATATTATACCAATACTTATACCCTATCAAATATAGTTTCATATATCCATTCCATGTTAAAGTACTCAGGTTTAACATTCACACTAATATATTCCAATATCACTCTTTCCTCTTAATAAATCTTTTAATTAGGTTTCCTCGGTGTTTGAAATCTAACTTGCTTCTGTGTCGATGTTTCTTTTTTGGTGTTTAAATATGTATTTATTAAGCCAGCTATTAGCGTTCTACTTTTTATTCAATAATTATCGATTTTTATTAATTCCTCTCTGTTGATTATTTTTTTACTTATAAAACACTTACTTCTCCTTCAAATTTTACACATTACCCTTTAGTCTTAAGTACTTTGGTTATGATTACCTGATTTTGTTTATTAATCACATTTTTTTTATTTTATTTTTATAATAAAGATGTTTTTTGGATATAAATTGTTAATTAAAATTCATAAGGGCTGTTTTACTATTTTCAAATATTTGGATCATTTCCAACTCCAGTTCTTTTCATTTACCAAGTTCGATTGACTTAAGCTTCATAAAGCTTTCTAAAAGAGTAAGATGCATCTCTCCATAGTGATAAGAGCAAAATTATTATTTATTTTATTTATTGAATAACTCTATTCTCTTTATTTGGTTGATACATTTCTTAAATTTAACTAAGAAGTAGACTACGCTTATCTTATGAATATAGAATATCCTTCCTTTCTGTTATAATCATTCAAAGATTATTTTATTTATCTCAGCCCTTTCTTCTAAAAAAACCAGCTTGTTATCTTAAAATATATTGGTTTTCCTGATAATAATAACATACCAAACTAAAATACATAGAATTCCATCACAGATAACATCAAGATAATAGTGTTAGGTTTTTATAGATTAAGTAATGGGTAATCGTGCTGTGCATAAGTCAGGTTTCATGAAATAATTCTTAAACTGGGTTCCCAACATGTTTACTCCTACTTATAGAAATAAATTTAATGCAATTGAGCATATGTTTGGTAGTTTAAAAACAAAATTAGTAATTTCATAACCTTACATAAGTTCATAATAAACTTATTAGTAAAATCAAATTATAAGCCAAATTAACGATCATCTGATTGAAGAATAGTGTTATAGCATATTTTAACTTTGTTTTAAGAAATAGAATTAAGATGAATTGAATATCAGTACATAAGAAGAATTCATTCTTTTTAAATGGAAATAATATGCTGATAATGTAATTAATAAATCTATAAATGCAAAAATAATAGATTTTTTTTTCATTTGTTATAATCCTAATATAAGATTGATATTAATAATATTAATAAGATGCCATAAATATAAATTTAAAAAGCTATTAAGCTTTCAAATAATAACTTAGAGAACTAAACTAGAGTTTTAGTATAAATAAAATAATAAACTCATATAAAATTTAAGTGATTAATTTTCAATTAAGCAGATTTAACTGCAAGTCGTAAAAATTAAAAGTTTATCCAAAGTGAAAGTGTATCCAATTTAAATGAAATAAAAAATTAACTTCTTAATTTTTATAATAAAAGCTTAATTTTCAAAGAGAAAATAAAATTTCATAATTAAGAAAGGTGTTAAATTTACCTTGGCTGCCTTTAATGATATTATACTTAAAGTAATTCAGAAAATAAGCCTTAATATATTCAACGTCAAATCCCAACTAATCATAAAATACAAAATGTCTAAGTATATTTAAATTAAGTTTTAATTGGTTTGAATAGGGAGCAAAATATAATTCTTGCATTTCGCATTTTATTCTATATAATAATAAAAATAATATTAATATCAATATCAATATCAAAATTTATACTTAAATTTATTTTATACACAACTTTTTTCATTATTGAAATACATGTGAGATTTATTTGTTATTTTTTACTATCAAAATTATTTGGTTAATAAATAACTAAATCTAATCTAAATATTTTAATGAATGTTCTTACATTTCTATGAAATATTGGCTTGATGTTTATAAATTCTTCATTTAATTTATATATGATGTATTTTTGCAGTTACAAATCTTGTTAGTTTATTTTTTACTTTTTAAGGAAATAAAAATCATTTCAGCAGCTTTATATTAAAAAGAAATTTAATATGATTTTTAGACTATTGTATTCTATAACTAGAACTAAAGTATGAAATCATTTAAAAGCTAGTTATCCTCCAATATTGATTTTAAAAAGAGATGCTTAAATACTAGTAAAGAGTTTTTAATTAGCAGGTATACTCTAGAATTGTATTTTGATAAAGTTGATAATATAATTAAGTCAACTCCAACCCTATCCCTTCGAGGAGGAGGATGCGTAGGATCAAAAGCAAAGATAAAAAGTCAAATGTAAAACACAATTCCTATGAATTACTTATAAACAATGAAATTAAATAGTCAATTGCTTGTTGATAAATGTGATTAACTTTTAGACAATTTTTCTAGGAATGAAATAATGATGTCATTATAATGGTTTTTTGATAATCGATATTGGATTTGTGAAATTTGTAAAAATGACAATTTAATTTTAATGCTCTATGATTTAGCATTAAATTAATTTAGATAGCTTATTTCAGTTATATCAGTTTATTTAAGAGGATCAGGTTGTCTTTGTTATTATGTTTTGGAAGTTTGTAATGATTTATTAATGATAATTTATACTTATTAGCTAAAAGATGAATAGCGCGTACTATTGGTTGAAGTACATGATGAATTATTATCTATGATTGATATTATCAAGCAAGATCTTGAAGTCTATTAAAATTTTTGGACAAGTGGACTTGATTTTTAGATAACTCTAATAAAAATAGTCTTAATAAATAGTAGGACAAACTCTAAGGAATAATAAGATAAATTAATATCGATTGCATCCTCTGCATTCTCTTCTTTATTATCACTTTCAATAAGTGAAGATTTTACAAATGCATTATTTGATTTTGCAAAATATTTGCTTATTGAAAAATACAACCAATTTTCTTATCCTATTCAAACATATCAAATATATTATTTCTTCTTTCTGTTAAAATGGAGCATCATAAAAAATATTCAAGAATAGAATGTAGTAAATAAATAAATTGCAAATCTTTAGTTAGGATATTAATAATATGTTTAGAATTCAGATAATTGGATAGTACATTTTTGTTGGATAAATACTGTCTCAGATTTGATTTCATATAGGTAAATTATATCAAAAACGATCTTTTTAAAAAACTAAGATGATATGAAATAAAAATAATTATGGAATTAATTAATTAAGCAAAATATTATTTAGATATTGCCTTATGATAAATAACTTGGGAAACTAAATAATAGTTGCTCCTTTAAGTCTATTGATTATGAAACGGAACAAATTTTAAATGGATTAGGTTTGGAAAGGATGAAATTTTTTTAAAATGTTATAATAAACCAAAAATTTTCTAATAAATAAAATTTCTTTCAATTTTATGTAGATTTTACATTTAAAAAACTAAAAAAACAAGAAGAAAAAAACAATCTACCACCAAGATTTGAATTATTTGGTGTTGATGAATAAATGAAGAAACTTTAACGGTTATAATAATTGTTATAAGTTATTAAAGACAAAATCTCAGAATAATATATTGAAAGCTAAGTTGAATCATCCCAATTACCTTCATAAGATGTTTAAACAAAAAATAACGGCTATAATTATGATCTAGTTTTTAATAAAGAAGGAGAAGTTCAATAATTAGAGTTTAGCCTATCAAAACTTTCATATTTACTTCATGAAGTTGATTTTACTATGATTGTTGAGAAAAAGAGAATAGAAATCTGCTATGAATAAGTTAAATTGTATGAAAATTTAAATCAAAAAGATAAGCAAAATTAGAATTAAAAAGATTAAAATAAAGAAGAAGTTTAATAAAAATAGCTTGAAAATATTTATGATGGGTGGATCAAATTAGATTTTCCAAATAAATACAACTAAATTTTAGATCAAATTACAAAACTAAGAGGATTTCACTTCAAATTTTCTAAATTTGAGAAAACAGAATCCAAATAGTAATAAAAATAAATTCAAGAGAATGATTTAAATTTATTTATCCGGGATGCTTAGATTTAAATAGAAAAATTTTTATAAGAGCTTAATATTTAATAAAAATTATTATAGAACTTTTGGAGGCTTAACAATAAGCTAACATTCATAACAAATAATGAATAATAAGATTTAAAAATAAGTGAATTCTTAGTTGATATTATTGAAAGGAATAAAATACAGTTTATTAATAATGAATACCATAAAGAATTTAAGGAATTTCTTATTCAATAGAAATTTCAAACTCTTGAAGATATATAAAAATTTGACCTGAAAATATAAAACTATATAAAAATGATGAAAATTTTAAAAGGTTAGAATATGTAGAAAGTTTATATTTTTTCAAAATTAGAGTTCAATCTCAAATCTACTTTAGAAACTAAATAAAACAAAGAGCTTAAATAATAAGACAATAACCAATAATAAGAAATATCAATAAGTGCATTGATTTTGGAACAAAAAAAAGATATTGAAGTATTAATGTAGAAGGATCTAAAAGATAAAAATTGTATTGACACAATACTTGAGTAATTTGTAAAATTAAGAGATAGAATTATAGCTAATTTTGCTTCTTAATAGAATAGCTTAGTAATTTCAGCATTAATTCTATAAACTTAACTCTATAATTCATTTTTTAAATTAAATTTGTCCTCATATTAAGATATTGAATAATGCAAAAAAGAAATATTGGAGTTATACCAATAATATGATTAAAATTAAATATTAAATAATATTCAATATAAGAATACATAAGATCAAATTTAGGCAGTAAGCAATGAGTAGAATGAGTATTTAATACTGATTTCGGAAAATATAAATGAATTGAATAACTAAATAATGAATATTAACGGAATCATTGATAATATGTAAGAATTATCTAAGTATGTTCATTAAAATTGTATGGGTTTTGAGTTTTTTACTGAAGATCATTTTCAAAAACATTTCTTAGATAATGTTAAATCAATAATCAAAGAATTAATTATTTAATTATAATTAGATTAATTATTAAATGAATTTATATAGAATAATTTAGATAAATAGTAAAATTCAGGAACTTAAATAAAAAATAAAATAAACTTTACTTTAAAAGATTTTGCCACTATTTTTTGTTATTATTAGATAACTTCATAAACAGCAGTTTAGATAGATAAAGACTACTAAGAATTATTAGATAATTTAGAATAGGAAATGATAGTGGAAAGAAAAATCTATGATTTAAGTAAAGATTATATAGTTCGTTAATGTTTCCTCTTTCATTTAATAAAAATTTAATCCTAAGTCCCTGAAAAAGAATTATTATTGCTTTGTCAAGAATATATAAAACGAATATGGATGATAGAAAAGGATGAAAGTGTTAGAGCTTTTCTAAAAAATAAAGAGATGATAGAAATCTAAAAATTACTATTCTCTCATGATCTAAAAACTTTCTCTTCAAGTATGAAAGAAGAGATGAATTAAAAATTGAAGGAATTGGATGATATTGAATAAGCAATTCGTTTTGAAGGCAATCAATCTAAGCGAGATGAATTGTCAAAATAATTAACAAACCAATATGAGGAGCTTGAAGAATTTCTAGATAATATTTCTGAAATGTCTTAGCAATTGGATATTACTTTAATCTTTTTAAAAGAACTTTTAAAAAATATAAAATAAATAAAAAAGAAAATAGATGATCTCTAGGAATCAATAAATGAGATTGGAAATGATGTGAGAAAATTAAGAGGAAAAAAATATGATGAGTTGCTTTTAATAAGAAAAGAAAAGGTGTTATCTTAAGCTTATCTTTTGGAGGTTGATTCTGTATACATTCCACTAAAAACATAGGAAATCAATCCAGTTACAGGGTAAGTCTAAAACACTCTTTCAGGTTAAACATTTTCTGAGTTGCTTGTTGAAGAGGTTAGATAAAACAAAATAGAAGGGAGGGAAGGAGAAGTGAATTAATTTATCTATGATGAATAATAAAAAGATGTAATGTTGATAAAAGGTCAAGCTGGTTCGGGTAAAAGTCGAGCAGCTAGAAAAATTGAAGCTTATCTATGGAAACAAAAATTAGACGAAAAGGATTGGATTCCAATATATATATCATTACCATAATTAAAAAACCCAAAATTTAATCTATTGGACCAAACACTTGAATCAGAAAATTATGGGTTTGATAAGTTGCAATTAAAAGATTTTAAAGAAGCAATTTCGAGTAATAAGATTAAATTAGTGTTGATACTTGATAGTTACGATGAAATGAAGCAAGATTGTATATAATCCAATTTAATATTAACAAATAGATTAATCTAAGATCTTAATTAAGTTGATTAAATAAAAAAAGTAAAATTTATAATAACAACTCGTAAAGAAATATTAACAAGTTTAGGATATTAAACATGGTTTTATGGCGAAAGCCTATAAACACTAAAAGAAGTCGAAATCATGAATTTTGATAAACAACAAAGTGAGAATTACCTTAAACATTATGTTAAATTGAGTATTAAAAGAAGAATTAAATCATCATATGATTTTGTTAAGTAAATAAAACAATAGAATTTAGATGTTAAAGAATTTTTAGAGATTTGGAATAATATTTTAGATTAAGTAGATGATGAAGATGGAATTAATGAGAATTCTACTATGTTACTAACTGATGAATAAATTGAGAATATTTTGGAAATTATATAAAAATAACCTGCATTCCAATATGTTTAAGAAGATTAGTTAATTATCTTAAAAAAAGAACTTAAAGATTTATGGAGTGCAGGGTTATTTAATAAAACTATTGAAAATCTAAACATTTAACATTTCTTATAGACTCCATTTATGCTTGAAATAGTAGTCTAAACTCTTCCAAACCTTTCTTAAAAATATAAAGGATCTCAAGAAATTAAGGAAATGTTTCAGAAGAACTTCTTAATACTAAAAAGTAAGGAAAATCTATCAAAAAAGAAATTATCAAAATTTATTTATTAAGAGTAAAAAAAAGTACAAATAATTGTAGAGGAAAATACATATAAGTAAAGTGAAATTGAACAAGATTAAGAGGATCAATAAGATTTAAAAAGTTTATAAATTATTCTTGAAAAATTAGAAAGTTAACACTTTTTTGAAAAGTATTCAATAACTGATATATCTTTGATAAACAATTAAATAATAAATATAAGTGAAGATGATTTGAAAATTGTAATTGCTGCTTTGAAAATGAAGATATTTACAATTTATGAATTCTATTAAAACTTTATAGAATTTTATCATGAATAATAAATATAGAAACTAAGATAATTGGGAAAAGTTGAAAATGTAGATAGTTTTACGATAGATTTATTATAATTTTCAGAATCATTAGCTATAGAAATGACAATGAATTAAACAACATAAGTTAATTATGAACAAAAAGGTAGATTAAAATTAAAAAATCATTATTTTGACTAAAATAATGAAGATGATTGGAAAATATAATATTTTGATGATTTGGAAGATGACTATAGGAAAGTTGTTAGAAGTTCAGCATTGATTAATGTGAAAGGGAAAAGCTATACATTTAATCATAAATCTTTATAAGAATTTTATGTAGCCAAACATATAAATAATTTAATTGATAAACTTTAATTCATTGACAATTAACTTACTCAAAGAAGTGTAAGTTATTTAGAAAAATCAGTATTTAATAAGAAAGAATTTAATATCTCTTTTGAAAATTACTTTGGGTCTTTGAGAATATTAAAAGAAAACCTTAAACTTAAGAATGAAAATAACCTTAAATTAATTTCTATTGCTAAATTATCTGTAAATGAAAAATTAAAAATAGCTTCTTCAAATAGTTTTTGTTTATTAAGTTATTTATAAGTGTATCTAGGAGAGCAAGATTTTTCAGGTATACATATAGAAAAGACAACTCTTAAAGGATTATCTTTTTATAAAAGCAAATTTAAAAAATCTATTTTTAATGAAGCCATTATTGATTCATGCCTATTTGATCAAGCTAATTTGGAAGAGGCAAAATGGACAAATATGATATGTTCTGAGAAACCATTATTATAAGGACATAATGGTANGAAAATCTAAACATTTAACATTTCTTATAGACTCCATTTATGCTTGAAATAGTAGTCTAAACTCTTCCAAACCTTTCTTAAAAATATAAAGGATCTCAAGAAATTAAGGAAATGTTTCAGAAGAACTTCTTAATACTAAAAAGTAAGGAAAATCTATCAAAAAAGAAATTATCAAAATTTATTTATTAAGAGTAAAAAAAAGTACAAATAATTGTAGAGGAAAATACATATAAGTAAAGTGAAATTGAACAAGATTAAGAGGATCAATAAGATTTAAAAAGTTTATAAATTATTCTTGAAAAATTAGAAAGTTAACACTTTTTTGAAAAGTATTCAATAACTGATATATCTTTGATAAACAATTAAATAATAAATATAAGTGAAGATGATTTGAAAATTGTAATTGCTGCTTTGAAAATGAAGATATTTACAATTTATGAATTCTATTAAAACTTTATAGAATTTTATCATGAATAATAAATATAGAAACTAAGATAATTGGGAAAAGTTGAAAATGTAGATAGTTTTACGATAGATTTATTATAATTTTCAGAATCATTAGCTATAGAAATGACAATGAATTAAACAACATAAGTTAATTATGAACAAAAAGGTAGATTAAAATTAAAAAATCATTATTTTGACTAAAATAATGAAGATGATTGGAAAATATAATATTTTGATGATTTGGAAGATGACTATAGGAAAGTTGTTAGAAGTTCAGCATTGATTAATGTGAAAGGGAAAAGCTATACATTTAATCATAAATCTTTATAAGAATTTTATGTAGCCAAACATATAAATAATTTAATTGATAAACTTTAATTCATTGACAATTAACTTACTCAAAGAAGTGTAAGTTATTTAGAAAAATCAGTATTTAATAAGAAAGAATTTAATATCTCTTTTGAAAATTACTTTGGGTCTTTGAGAATATTAAAAGAAAACCTTAAACTTAAGAATGAAAATAACCTTAAATTAATTTCTATTGCTAAATTATCTGTAAATGAAAAATTAAAAATAGCTTCTTCAAATAGTTTTTGTTTATTAAGTTATTTATAAGTGTATCTAGGAGAGCAAGATTTTTCAGGTATACATATAGAAAAGACAACTCTTAAAGGATTATCTTTTTATAAAAGCAAATTTAAAAAATCTATTTTTAATGAAGCCATTATTGATTCATGCCTATTTGATCAAGCTAATTTGGAAGAGGCAAAATGGACAAATATGATATGTTCTGAGAAACCATTATTATAAGGACATAATGGTAGTGTTGTTGTAATATAATATTCAAATAATGGTAAATTGATAGCAAGTGCAGATTCACAAAAAGTTATAAAATTTTGGGATGTTACAACATTTTAACAAGAAGGAGAAATTAGTGATATTTCTGGTATACCAAAATACTTAGTATTCTCAGATGATGATTAACTTTTATTTGTATGTAGTGATACAAATATAATTGAGACTTGGTAGATAAGTGATCTAAAAAAAATCATAAAATCAAGTTGTGTAATAAATAAATAAGAAAAAATCATAAAAATGCAGTTGTCATAAAATGAAAAAGAATTATTAGCTGTTGATCTTAACGGATTAATATAATTTTGGGATATCAATTTAATAAAAACAAATTTTAATGAAAAAGATGGATTCATTCTAAAAAGCTCTGACAGTAAGATAAAGTTTATTTCATTTTTTAAGAATGGCTAAATGTTGGCATCTTTAAGTGATGACAAAAAAGTTACACTTTGGGATGTCATAGAATAAAAAGTAGAAGCTATAATAGACATTTCTTTTCCAATTACTTATTTAGCAATCAATTAAACATCTGAATTTCTTGTTTGTGTATCTAATGAATCAGAGTCTGATAATTTGTCTGTTTGGAATATTCAAAACATTAACTATCCTTATTTATTACGTAATTCTTCTAAATATCAAATTAATAATATATAATTCACTACAGATAATTAGAAATCAATAGAAACTCTTTAAGATGTAATTTTAATTTAAAATAGTAGCAACATATCAGAATAAGAAGAATATTATTAAATAATTAATTGTACTTGTATAGATTTCTCACCAGATGAAAATTTAATAGCTATAAGTATTGAAAAATAAATCTCACTATGGTCATTATAAACAAACACTCCAATAACTACTTTGGAAAATGATTCACTAGTCAATGAACTTATATTCATTGAATAAGGAAAAAAACTATTAAGTGGAAATTATTATTAAGGTGTTAAACTTTGGTCAGTGGAAAAATGTCAACTTATTAATTTCTTTTAAATTTCCTACACTTAAAATATAACAATATCCTCTAATTATGATAGAATGGCTATTAAAAAAGATGGATAAGGATTAGGAGTAGTAATAATAAATTTAGATCAACTCTAGTTTAACATAATCGATAATAATGGTATGAAAGTCTCTATTTCATAAAATGATTAATTATTTGTGATTAATTACAATTATAGGGGAAAAACATAATATGTTATTAATCTAGATAATGACTAATAAGTTGAATTCGAGAGCAGTAAGAATAATTTTGAATAATGCATTTTTTCTCATTAATCATCTCTTTTCGCTAGTTTTAATAAAGATTAATAATTACAAATTTGGACCTATGAAGGGGTGAAATTTTCTCTAAAACATGAAAAACAATTTGATTAGAAGATTTCTTGCATGATTTTTTCTTTTGATGATAAATATTTGGCTATGACATCCTAAACAGATTAATTAATAAAAATATGGGATTTTTCTTTAAATTCAATATATACATTAAAAGAATCAATTAATGAAGTAGGAAACTATGATTATTAATTATCTCCAGATATCTGCTTTTCTTGCGATAGTCTATAAGTTGCATTCTATAATAGTGATGAAATAAAAATTTGGAACTTCCTTTCTAACTAAACTAATTCTATTTTTAAAGACGATAATTCGAAAGTTAGAACTATTGCATCTTCTCCAAAATAGAATATATTTGCTACATCTAGTGAAGAATTGACTATCAAATTTTGGCATTTTGAGACAAAATAATTATTGCATTCATTTTTCACAGGAGAATTGACCAAATGTTTATGTTTCACATATAATGGAAAATATTTAATTAGTGCAAGAAACATTTTGAAGCTATGGGACATATCAAATTTTCCATAAATCAAATTATGTGCTGCCACAGATTCTTTTTAAGGCTATAATGTAGAAAAAATATGTTGCTTACATTAAACATAAGGTATTTTGTGCTGTTGTTCTTAAATGAGTTAGGTGATTAAATTTGATGAATTTAATTATTTAGGAGTATTATAGGGTTCGGATTAATCGAAAATTCAATGTTAATTTTCAGCTGATAACCTTTTTTTAGTTGGTGGAATAGATGAAAAAGTTATTATCTGGGATAATGATAAAAACTATCAAATAGTATTCACTTATCCATTTCCTGATATCATTTAGTCAGTTACTTATTGTTAAGATTAAGAAAGACTTGTTGTAACTATTCCATCAGGGATATATATTTTGAATATCAAATCAACCAATATACTCGAAGTAATTCCTAATTTGAAATCTGCATTTTATGCCAAAATGTTTTAAAATGATAAATATCTCTTTACAAAAGAAGATAAATCTTTTAAAATTTGGAGAAATGATGGAGATAATCAATTCACTTTAATTGACTATTATAGTTTTTAAACAAGAGAAAAAATTGCTTTTTCATAGGATGGAAAATATTTAGCAAAACTAATAGATGAATATTATTAGAAATAAATAACAATTTATCCTGTAGATTTGATATGTAAACGACGATTTATTCTGAATAATGATTAAAGTACAATAAGGATATCAAATAACTTATAATATTTATTATATGGGAATTACCAACTTTCTAAATTATCCTATTTTGAATCGAATGTTACTATTGATGAATTCACTGAATTAGGATATTTTGAGTTTAGCCCAGACAATGAAAATATAGTTTTTCAGAATGACTAAAATTACACATTATACAACATTAAATCAAAATAAAATATTTCTTAATTTAGCAAATATAAAGATTAATAATCAATATATAGATATTCAAATTCATATTCAGTTTAATTTTCAAATGATGGGAAGATTTAGTATTAGCATATGAATAAATAATTCTTGTTAATCTCACAGACATTAATAAACCTTAATTTATCGGAATTATTCAAGATAAAATAACTTCTGTTAATCCTAAAACATCATCTAAATATCTAGCTTCAACTTTAGGTGAGAATTCTATTTAAATAAATGATTTGATTACTAGAAAATTTATTAAATCAATAAAAATAAATATCTCTAGTTATTTTCATTTGAAAGATTTAGTTATTTTATTAAATGATTCAAAAGTAGCTTATTTAGATTATAACAGATTTATGGTATAGAATTTGATCAATGATAAAACAGAATATAATTATCGAAACACTGATGATTACGATACAATAGCAATTTCAAAAGATAGAAAAAATTTAGTATTTTCTTCAGGTAACCAAGTCTATTTTTATGAAAATTTAGATCACTAAGAATTCAATAAATTGGGAGAGAATATTAAATTCTTAAATTTTTCATTCTCTTAAGATTCAAAATATTTAGCAGGATGTGGAACTAATAATATAATTTATTTTTGGGACTTTAAAGCAAGAAAAGTGATGGCTAAATTTGAAGGCTATTCAGAAAAAGTTAATGTAGTCTAAATTTCTTAAGATAATTCAACATTAGCATCTTGTAGTGATGACAAATTGATAAGATTATGGAATTTAAAGGCTAACTTTAACAGGATAACTTAGGATGGACATGAGAATAGAATTAGCAATATAATGTTTTCAGCAGATAGTTTGTTATTATATTCTAGTGGAGCTATAGATTATACTCTAAAATTATGGGATATGGAACATAAGGTCCTAATAATTTCAAAGACTTTTGATTACTTAATAAACTCTTTTTCAATTACACAAAATTAGGATTATCTCATCATAACACAAGGAGAAACAGTTGAATTATGGAATATTTAATATATTTAAGCAATTCAAAAATCTTTATTTGAGATAATTCCTGGTGGATGCCCCTCTTATAATTTTACGATAAAAGGAAACATTCAAAAGATTTAATTGTTATCAAATGATAAATAGTTTGTTACATTAACCTTGTTTACATATAAAGAGTATAATAACTAAGAATACTATTTTTCTTTAGCAGAGATCTGGGAGAAAAATGATAAAATTGATGAGTCAGCTATATTATATGAATATGATGAAATTGAAATAAGGCTTTACTAAATCTCTTAAGATTTTAAATTTATATGTTCTGTAGACTCTCAAAATGAATTAATTTTAGGTGAGTTATCTCTAGACTCTAAACCAAATTTGATAAAATTGAAATAGCATAATAATGATAAAATCATTAATCTTCTCTTTTCAAATGATTCTAAAATATTATCATCAGTTGATAGTTAAATTGTAGTATTTAGAATTTTAGATGGCGATTAATTACTTTGTAAGCTTAATATAAACATTGAACCTGATGATTTTTTTCAATATTTTACAGATGATGACAAATTCTATTATACAAATTTTAAGAATTAAATATACCTATGGAATGTTAATCATTTAGTTCAAGATTAAAATTTTTCAATTTCTCAGTTAGAATTAAATTTAGAAAATGTTGATATTCAATATTTTACAATATCTAACAATCTAAAGCATTTAGTAATTGGACTTAATGATAGTCAAAATAATAATATTTTAAGAGTAGTGGAATTAAATTCAATGATAACATTAAAAAATATTGATTAAAAAAGTAAAATTAAACTATTATTATTTTCTGATGATGATATGCTTTTGGCATTAGCTAATGAATTAAATGAAATATTAGTTTATGAAATAAATCAATTTACAATAAAGCATTCTTTTCAATGCCATTAAGCCTCGATAATTAAGATGTAGTTCTTCTTTTATAAAGAACCTTTAGAAATAGAAAATAATGATGAACCTTAATAAATGGATAATTTAGATGAATAAAATATTTAAATTGAAAATAATGAATAAGAAAATGCTGAAGGTTAACCTTAATAAATTGAAAACATTTAGGAAGACAAAAAAGTTATAATCTAAAAATCAATTTTAAGTTTAATATCTTTCGATAAAGATTATTCAATTGCAATAAATTATTTGGATAATTTAAATACTCATAATTAGGTACAACAGTTACCTAACAAATCTGTCGATGAAATTAAGTAAGTTGTTTTTACTAAAGATACATAGACACTTGCTGTAATTACATATGATAACAATAATAGTTAATAGTGTGTTATTTATAATTGGGATCAAAATAAGTATAGCTTATTTAAAAACATCAAAGATTGTTGGGTTGTTGATTTTTGTTTTGATTAAAATTATTTAGTTTATTGTAATTGGAGAGCCGATTTATACTTATATGACTATTAAAAAGATTTTGGTTTTTTTGAGAGTGAAGATATTAAAATTAATTACAATAATTATTACCCAAATGAGCCATTTACTTTTCTTAAAATAAGTTCACCAAACTCAATTTTATTTTTAGGGGATAATTAATATATGTTTTGTTGGAAATTCTGCAAGGAAGAAGATTAGGTGCAATTAATATTGTTAAAGAAAATAGAATATAATAATTTTGATTACACAACAATGTTTTTGAGATAGGATTCTCAGATATTTTGCTTAATGAATAATAAAATAAAAAAATTAGATTTCTTAGATGCAATTGAAAAACTCAAATCATGTCTTATATATTACTCTTACGAAGATTAAAGATATGAATATTAGATTAAAAAACTAAAAGCACCTAACATTTAATTTAAACACTGCAGTTTTTCTTCAGATCTATCATTATGTGTTAGTGTAGGATAAGGGAGACTATTTGTAGTTTAATCCAACCATGTAAGATCATAATAATAATACAAAGAATACTTTAAATACTTAATCTTATGGAATATTAAAACCTAAAAATATTATACTTTAATAGAAACATACACCATAAAAATTGACTATATTAAATATCCTATTTTATTTACTGATGTTGCCGTATTTATTCCTAATTAAAAAATTATGGTTTCAAATAAGGATAGCACTATTGAATTTAGGAATTGCCAAGATTTTGATTCTATCACAACAATTGCAACTATTGATAATGAACGTAGAATTAAAAATTTAATAGTCTCCTAAGATGGAAAATTGTTAATTTCTATTTGTGAAATTTGTATTTTCAAGCTTTGGAACATCAGTGAAATTAATTAAATCACTCTATAACGAGTCATTTACTATGAGAAAGAATTAACTCATTATCGATTTACAAAGGATATTTGTTGTTATAGTCTCTATTAAAGGAAGGATGAAAAAAAATACTATTTGGAATCACTCAATCTCACAAAATATCCAGCTATCTATGCCTTTTAATCATTTTAGTAATTCATTACATTTTCAATTATGTAGTAAGAAACTATTATTGCATTAGGAGGAGAATAATTGGTCCTTTGGAATTATAAGAGTAATCAAAGTAAAACTATAGTTGAAAAAAATGATGAATATTTTTCTTAAATAGTTTTTGGAAATAATAGTAATAATTTAGCAGCTGCAAGAGGCTGTGTCATTTATTTAATTAAAGAAGTAACTGAAACTTTAGATTTTACTTCAATTTTAGAATTAAAAGGACATTAAGGTAAAATCGTATGCTTATCTATTTTGCATGATAATTAAATGATTGTATCAGGTTCATAAGATAAAACTATTAGATTTTGGAGCATCAAATAATTAGCCACTGTTTATATCCTTAGAGACTTTATAGAAATTATTTCAAAGATAACACTATCTCCTAATTGTAAAGATATGGCTGTGGCTATGGAAGATGGATCTATCAGACTCTTTGTTCTTCAGTTTCCTGAAGATATTCATGATTTAAAATTAGATGAAATTAATAATTAAAGTGATTATGTCCATTGTTATAAAGTCTTTGGAAGATAATGTTTGATATCTGCAAAAAATTGTAATTTATAAGGTGCAGTAATAGAACAGGATGGTAAGTCATTAGAAGCATTATTCCTTTAGAAAGCGGCCATTAAAGCAGACAAGAAAAAAGACAAGTAAGCATTTATTATTAATAATAAATGAATATTTTTCATATAAGGAATTAAATAAGAATTATATATATTAATTATTATATAAATATTTAATTCTATAATTATTTATGTATTTTAAATATTTATTTTTTTCATTACTTATATGGATTAACTTTGGAATTAATACAGATTATGACTGTATTTCAAATAGACATTGTTCAAACGAGATGTAGCATATACTGTCACAAGTATTTAGTGAAATATTACATAGGAAGGAGAAAGTTAAGTAGTTTTGTTCTATTGTATGAGGAATACAAGGATATCATCTTAATTATTGAATGTTAGATAATTTATTGAGTGTCTTAGAGGGAAATAAACAGAATAAATATAACCTTTGATAAGATGTGCAGATGAGAATTGTTTGTGATTTTGTCATCTATATAAATTAATGAATTATCAAATTAAATTAATTATTTTAATATATAATAAAATGGCAGATGTGAGAGAATAGAGAATATATTGTGCTGAATAAATTGTAGTACCTCCTGAATTACCAGTGATATTGAAACATTATGCAAAGGAAGTTATTAGAAATAAGCCAGGAGATGTTGTAGACTTCTCTGCAAAATATTTTAGATCATTATTAGAAAAAAGAGGTAACTGTTTTGTTTAATTTGAATTTTCTTAGCCAAAGAACATGAATTTTCTGAGATAGTAAAACAATGAAACCAATATTAATTATAATTAGAATATAAATTATCTCATTTTTTAGTTTTCATATCACTAGCTTATTATGAATCATGTTAAGCTTTAAGTTTTTTAATTTTATCTTCCAAATGTCTTTTATCTTATTCTCTTCTTTTTTATAATCTTTATTAACTNGGACATTAAGGTAAAATCGTATGCTTATCTATTTTGCATGATAATTAAATGATTGTATCAGGTTCATAAGATAAAACTATTAGATTTTGGAGCATCAAATAATTAGCCACTGTTTATATCCTTAGAGACTTTATAGAAATTATTTCAAAGATAACACTATCTCCTAATTGTAAAGATATGGCTGTGGCTATGGAAGATGGATCTATCAGACTCTTTGTTCTTCAGTTTCCTGAAGATATTCATGATTTAAAATTAGATGAAATTAATAATTAAAGTGATTATGTCCATTGTTATAAAGTCTTTGGAAGATAATGTTTGATATCTGCAAAAAATTGTAATTTATAAGGTGCAGTAATAGAACAGGATGGTAAGTCATTAGAAGCATTATTCCTTTAGAAAGCGGCCATTAAAGCAGACAAGAAAAAAGACAAGTAAGCATTTATTATTAATAATAAATGAATATTTTTCATATAAGGAATTAAATAAGAATTATATATATTAATTATTATATAAATATTTAATTCTATAATTATTTATGTATTTTAAATATTTATTTTTTTCATTACTTATATGGATTAACTTTGGAATTAATACAGATTATGACTGTATTTCAAATAGACATTGTTCAAACGAGATGTAGCATATACTGTCACAAGTATTTAGTGAAATATTACATAGGAAGGAGAAAGTTAAGTAGTTTTGTTCTATTGTATGAGGAATACAAGGATATCATCTTAATTATTGAATGTTAGATAATTTATTGAGTGTCTTAGAGGGAAATAAACAGAATAAATATAACCTTTGATAAGATGTGCAGATGAGAATTGTTTGTGATTTTGTCATCTATATAAATTAATGAATTATCAAATTAAATTAATTATTTTAATATATAATAAAATGGCAGATGTGAGAGAATAGAGAATATATTGTGCTGAATAAATTGTAGTACCTCCTGAATTACCAGTGATATTGAAACATTATGCAAAGGAAGTTATTAGAAATAAGCCAGGAGATGTTGTAGACTTCTCTGCAAAATATTTTAGATCATTATTAGAAAAAAGAGGTAACTGTTTTGTTTAATTTGAATTTTCTTAGCCAAAGAACATGAATTTTCTGAGATAGTAAAACAATGAAACCAATATTAATTATAATTAGAATATAAATTATCTCATTTTTTAGTTTTCATATCACTAGCTTATTATGAATCATGTTAAGCTTTAAGTTTTTTAATTTTATCTTCCAAATGTCTTTTATCTTATTCTCTTCTTTTTTATAATCTTTATTAACTCAATACACCCAATTAGAGTTTACGTAGATTACAAAATAATTCTTCTATTTCTTAATTTAAAGCTAATTTAGTATTTTAAAGCACTTCTTTTAACTACCTATCCAATTTATCTTTAATTGTAGTAGGTAATGGTAATGCTTCATTAATCCATTTATTTCTTAAATAAACTATTCTCTCATTAGTTGTCTTTTTAACTTCTTCATTTTTTTATGACATATCTATAATATAATTGATTGATTTATCATCAATATCCCATTCTTATAGATTAATAGATTTGCATAAACTTTTATGTTCCCTCTCTTATTTCTTTATTTATTGATCAACTTTCCTTAGATCCTCTTATAACTTTTTATCTTCATCACTTATTTATTTTGTTCTTTTTAAATACTTTTCAAGTTCCATATTTCTAAATCGATCATATTCTTCATCATAAACATAATTATATAGAAAATGTGATTTTTCATTCCTCTTCTATAATACTTCATTAACAACACTATAATATCTATCTTTCAATTAATAAATATCTCTGTTTTTATTTTGATATGAATATCTATCAGACAGTACTATGAAATTGTAATTAAAGTTCCTCAATTAATTGAATAAATATTAAGTCTCTTCAAAACTCCAATCATTATCAATACTTATTTCCTCTTCTTTAAATTCAAGATATTCTGGATCGTAATTGACTTTTTCTCCTCTAAACATTTACCCTTTCTCTTGTTCTGGTACCCATGCCTTCACTTTTTCTATGTTATGATTAGTTAGCATTATTTCCTCTTAAATCCATTTCTAATGATTTAGTGGTTTTGTTTATGAGAAAAGAGCAAATGGATAAAGACCACCTGTCAGATTGAGTACTTCTTTATCTACATATGAATTAAGTTTTCTTAATTCTTTTTTATTCATAATTATTAATATTATATCAATAATTTACATCCTGATCCTTTATGAGTATTTTTATTTTAAAATGCTGGAAATACAGGACCTATTATATTATAGAATCTTTCTCCATTTGGATGCATCTTCGAAGTTATAGTCATTAACTTATTGTCCATATCAACTAAGACCTTAATAATCAAGGAGTCTCTTTAATAACCATAATTCAATGTAGTTCCAACAATCTTTCTTTATTTATTAGCTACTCCAACAACCAAACTGGCTGTCAAATCTTCAATTATTCCATTTATTATTAATTTGATTTCCCAAGACCATATTCCAAAGTATAATGGATTTGTGCCTAAAACTAATCCAGGTTTCTCAAATTAAACCTAAATATCATTATTTATTATTTTCTTAGAAATTATTAGACTATCCTCAATAGATTATTATTAAGATGTAGTTAAATTCAAGATTTCACTGAATTCACTTGTCTTATTTTCAAATATACTTTAAATTCTAAATTTGTAATTGGTTTTCGCTTATAATCCAGTAATTGTAAATTATGGTTCAATACCTATGTAAATTTATTTAAATTATTCAACTCCTTTAATTTTCATGCCAATTCCCATTTCTAAATTATAGTCAACCTTTTATTTAGAATGAGTCCATTATAATTAAATTGAATTAGATTAACACAATGATTTAATAAATTTTCTCTTTTCAAAAGTTTCACAAATCTCAACAATTTTGTCTTAAGATTCCAATTTTTTACAACTGGCACTCCTTCTCACATTTGATTAAGTAAGAATTTTACGTGGACTAAGAGTACTTTAGTCAAGGTTTTTTTAAATATCAATATTTAAAATCAAGTCTATAATTTATTCTTTGGCGGTTAAATTAAATGTTTCTTTTTAATAAATTAGACACTCTGGGATTTCAAAAGTTTATTCTGAATTAATTTTGACAGCTGCTTCAATTAAATTTATTCTCTATTTAAGCTATTTTATTTATTAATTACGATAATTAGATATACCATCAAGAAACTATTTTTTTTTCCTATCTAATACTACTTAGATCTAATCAAAATATTATAAAATCGATGTCATTTATTCTTAACAGTATTATTCAAGTTCTGTAATTATAGACATTTATTTGACTATTTATTAGTGTAGATCTTAATTGATTTCAATTTTGATATGAGTTGAAAATTTGCCTATTTTATGAACTGATTAAAAACATTCTTAACAGAATTGAAACATACACTATTCACATTTAATTTAAGCTTAAGTTTAATCACATCTTGAACAAAGTGCATTTAAATGTATTTTTGGCACATTTATTTTTTTTGAATTTGTACAACATATACATAATTCACAAATAAGTTATTGACAACATATACAGAATGATTATTCTCCTTGATGATCACAGAACATAATGTAGAATTTTGAACTTTTTTAAATTAATTTCTTAGTTAAATATATGAAATAACTGCATTTTTATTTATAAACAATTATATAAAGTATAAAGTCAGACAACTATCAAAAATATTAATCTAAAAAAGAATTGTACTACAATTATTACAATTGAATACCTATTGCAATGCAGAATCAGTTAATTAATCATATATATCCATTTTATTTAATAATCTTAATTCCATTATTTCTTTATCATCTTAAGTTGTGGATTATATAAAATTATCTTCCAAATCTATATCATCAACATTTTTCAATAATTACAATTATTAATTATCTACTTTAGATTTTAAGATAGATTTCTTTAATTCTTCTACTCCTATACTTTCAAGCACTATTAATTATATTCTTAGATATACTTGATTAAGCTGAGATATTTTAACATATTGGACAATACTTGTTTTCCAAACAAAATGGATGCATTGTATGACCACATTTTAAAAGAATTGCTTAATCTTAAGTGTATGTTTGTTAACACTCTATACAATTAATTTCATATAAATTTGATTTGTTCATTAAAGAATATAGTAACTTAAGCAATTTAATATTATCATTTCTAATAATCTTAGATATTTTTTCTACTAATTATTTTTCATATCCAAATTCCTTAAAAACTGTAATAAAACTACTTTTTAAGTGAACTTAATTAAATGTTTCATGATTTATTTCTATTATTTTGATTAATTCTGTTGGAGAATAGCGAAATAAATGCATAAATAGCTAACTAAATTACTAATTGAACACATAAGATCTCTTAAGTTTACACCAATGAGTTTAATGCATCAAAGGATTAAAGATATTATGTGCTATATATAAATATAATTCTTAATTAGTATCAGCTGATTAAACAGCTATTTTAGTAACTCTCATTAGGTTCTAAAACAATTATGTTACTCTATCTTGATTTCTAAATGATAAAATGTAATTTCTAGATTCCTCTATATATACTTAAAGATAATTATCTATTGCTTATTGATATAGTCCTTTTTGTTCTAAAATATATCCTAATCCTTCAATATTATTGGTTTATTAAAATATTTATTCAACATCTTCTAATTAATATTGTCTATTCTTTAACCATGAAATAGTATTTTCTGGTTCATGAATACTAATCAATTCAATTAGTTTCAATTAAAGAAATTAAGAAAGATCAATAGATAAATATTTGAATACATGTAATAATTCTCTTTTTGGTTGATAAATAATAAGTTTTTATAAAGTTTCGATAGGCCAACTTTGAAATACTTTAGCACATTTCTCAGGGTCCAATTCAAGTAGTTTATCAAGATGATCTAACATAAGTGGATCATAAGGTTAATATTCTAACCATTTGTAAACTCTAAGTTTGAATTCTTCATAATTAAAGAATATTTTAATGGCTTCGTTGTATTAATTTTAATATAAAAAGTAATAAGCAATGTAATCAACACATTAACTTTCATATGCTTATTCAATTAATGCAGTATGAGGCATTAAATAATAAATAATTTATAAGATTTAATCTAAATCTTCAGGCATTGCTACATAATTATCAATATAAGATTTATTGATTTCAAATATCTATAATAATAATTTTTCTGATTCTTTAACTTTAATCTAATCAATTATTTTACTGATAAATAATAGATATTATAGTAAATATTATTATTTAATACTACTTACTTATTCAAATATCTTTGTTGCCAATAAATTTTCTTAAGTTATATTAAAATATGAATATACAGATTCATGATGTAATGCACCTAAACAAGGTTATTTAAGATAAGTTGTTAAGATTTGAAACAATTTCTCACTTTACAACACATCCAATACTTCCATTAACCATAACATCTATTATCTTACAGCTTTCTTCCATATTTCTAATGGAATCTGATCATTTGGAAATAGAATTTATTTTTATGTAATTTCTATAAACCATAAACATTTTTCATATAGTTCCTATTTATGTTTCTCAAACATTTTATTTAAAGGAGTTAAAAAATCTTCCTCTTTTCTTGGACATATATACAATAATGGAGTGTATATTTCTTTACTTAAACATACATCATATGTATATCCAATATCAATTGAATTTAAATCCAGATTAATTACTAATTTCTAGAAAGACTCAGGAGAGAATTTATTTGCCAAATCAAAAAATATCTCTTTTGGTAATTAAGTAATTTTCTTTAAATGATGTTCTAAAACTTTATAATAATCTTCTAAAATCTATTATTTCTCACAACCTTATCGTACTATCATCAAATGTTATGGAATTTAACAAAGAAGAATAAATTAAACAACTGCTGATATCAATTCTCTATTCATTTTAGTATTAGTAATACTAGTAATTAAAGTAGGAGCTAATGTTTAAATTGCATTTCTATCTTCATCCAATTCTAAATTTGGCATTCCTTTAACTTTACCTCTATAAACTTATACAAGAAATCTTAATGCTATTGACCATTAAGGTGAATCATTTTGTATTAAGGATTTAAGATACTATAACCAACTTAATGCATGTAATGAATATAACTTATTTTCAGATATGAAATAGATTACATTACTTATTGCTCTTAAACAATATATGTTTTAATGGAAATTGGTGTTAGAAATTTTAGCTTTGCTATCAGATTTAAAACAATATTTGCCTTTTGAGAAATAAGGAATGTAAAGAACTTGAAATTATCCTTCAGTAGCAGCAATAATCAAATTTTCAGAAATGAATTTAGATCCAATTAAAGGAGTATCAGCAGAATAGAATGAAAAATACCAAGGTGAATTTTCCAAAAAGGTTATCAATTAAATAAATGAATTCCATTGAATAGATAATAATTATATTTGATTACCTTCATGATTGCATTTACCCCAATGAAGATCATTATTTGATTTTTGTTTATCAAAAACATGTACTACCTTAACTTCTGGATTGATTGATAATGTTATAACCATATTACTATTTCCTAAAGTTAATAATAAACTAGTCTTATCACTATCAGAATATTTAAATTATTATGATATCAATTAAGTAACAGGATATTCAAACTTATTCAATATAGTATTTGTTACAATTTTACTTCTAAATAAATTTTAACCAACTCTAATTAATTTCACATTACCATCCAGATCAGAAGATGCCATTATTACTTCATTTGCTTAAACATCTACTATATTCAAACCTATTATTGTTGTTTGATGTTCCTGTATTTTATGGGCTAATTTTAATTAACTTCCTTCATAAATGTGAATTTAACCACTCTCAAATCCAACAGCTATAATTTATCCTTTGATTGATATATATGATGCATCTTAAATTTATATTGTTTTGCTATTCTTATTATTCGAGAATAATGCTAGTTATCTTTCCCAATAATTGATTAAATAATTTGTTGAAATGCCAAAAGTTTTAGAATGATGTCCCAAAGACATTATTTAAATTGGAGAAATGAATTCTTCTTAATCAAAAATGAATGATTCATTATTCTGATTATTAAATTCCATAGTTTAAGAATCACTATTCAAATGATTGAGTTACTCTCTAATCTCATCATCTTCTTATAAGATATCTTCCAAATCAACTTGACTAGTATCTTAATAAAATGTCATCTCCCCATTATCTCCTTCTAATATTTAACTTAAGTTAATCATTTCTATTTTATAATACAATTATAAAAATTAAATAATTCATTATTTATATTCCCATCTTATTATCTCTTTTATTAAAATCTAAATCCATCTTATTGAAAATTCAAACATTCAACATTTCATTCATCCCAAAATAATATTATACTCCTCAATAATCTTTTATTCATTATCTCTTTAAAATAAAAGGAATCAAAAAATATATTCAATTTATTTCATTATGAAATATAACATTGAATTAGAAAACATGATTTTATTTATTAGTTTTCAATAACCATTTTTAATTTTCATCAATTAATGATAGTACTTATCCACAATTATAATTTTTTAACTAAAGAATTTATTATTAATGCCTTATCATATTCAATTTAAAATAAAATGATATCGAAAACTTTATTAATAAATTAGATCTAATCATTTTCTTAAATATGCAAAATATGAAATTGATATATTTGTTATATTCTATTTTATCTAAATTATTAAGCATAAATATATATAAATATATTATTGTATAGTTATGGTAATTTAAGATAAATGTTCCTAATTTTACTCTTTACTTTAATTATCAGTTATTGATATGTAAAAATACTTCTTGTTAGGTGTATTTGTAGAATAAGTATAATGAAATTTTAAATATATTTAATTATCAACTGAAATTCAAAATTAAATTATGCATCACAGAGATGATAATGATCCATATAGTACAGCCATCGTAGAAGATTTGTTGTAGGTAGAATTCATCAAAATTAACAATAGTCTTAATCGGAATGGAAAAATATCAATGATATTATCAGATTGACATTTAAGGCTTTAACGGATGTTGTAAAATCATAAGGAGAAAGTATACGAGAAATAGAAAAGCAACTTTCTACAAGAGCTTCTAAAAATGAACTTCATTCAGGGTTAGCACTTAAAGCCAATATAAATGACATCTCAAGAACTATAGCAGAGATAGCTGCCAATCTTGATACTAAAATTACTTATGAAGATTCTTAAGTTTTATTAAAGGATTATGTTTTAAAGGCAGATATGTAGTATTTGTTGAGCAAGTATAGTATTTATTCAATGATTTTTTAAGTAAAATTGATGTTGATGAGATGAAATAATTGTTAGAGAAATAATAATCAGGAGAATTCAAAGGAGAAATGTAAAATATGAAACACAAAATTGAAGAATTATAAACATAAATTTCAAAGAAATTCTAATAAGTACCTAGTATGAAAGATTTTTCATAATTATCTTAATAAGTAGAACTTAAAGCAAATTTATAAGAAATGAATGAATTACTTGAAACAAAAGCTAGTAAACATTAAGTACAATAGGCAGTAAATAAAAAGATTAGTAAATAAGAATTAGATTAAATTTTATAAAATTACTCTTCTTTAGAAGATTTATAACCAATTATCTAAAATCTTGATTAAAAAGCTTCTTTAGATTAAATTGATAAAATTGCTTCAATTTTAGAAGTTAAAGTTGATAGATAAGATTTTTCAATTCTAATTAATTCATTATAAAATAAGGCTGAAATACATCAATTAGAAGTTATTAAAGAATAATAATAAGAATTAAAAAATGTTGTGGATTCTAGATTGTAAGATAATAATTCTATGATGGTTGAAATGAAATAATAAGTTGATGGAGTAACAAAATAATTAAATAAAAAAGTTGATAATAAAGAATTAGATAAATATATGCATTCTATAAATTCACTTTAAGGAGAAATGGATGGTTATTCTTAAAGATTTAATAAATTTTCTTAAGAAATTATTTCAGATCTTGATAGATTGAGAAATGAAATTTTAGAATCTAAATAATTCACAAGTGAATAAATGTAAACAACTATAATGAAATCTACTCATTTATCTGAGAAATTGACAGAAGAATTATATAATTTATCTGAAAATATTAAATAAATGGATGATGACAAAAGAGAAGAATTAGATGATCTTAAAAAAGTAATTAATACTATAAAAATATAAAAAAAAGATATATAATAAAAAGTAGATTAAATGTAAGAGTATCTAGATGAATTTAAATCAGATTAAGTATTTAAACAATTATAAAGATAAGTTTAATAAATGAATAAAGTATTTAATTATTATAATTAAAGGAAATAAGTGAAGTTAAAGCTAAATAGTTATCATATGAAGATGAATAACATATCTAAGTTTAAATTGAATAATAATTATAAAGAAGAGTTAATGAAATAAAAAAATCTGGTTCCAATTAAGATGGATTTAAAAATATTAAATAAGAAGTCTCGTAAATAGTCTCTAAAAAAATATCTTCATTTGAATAACAATTAAATTAATTAGAAATTAATTTAAAATAAAGAGTACTTTTCTAAGATTTTGAAGAATTAAAAAACATTATTTAAAAATTATGTATTGATCAAGATGAAAGAGCCTATTAAAAGGATTTAACCAAACATATTTAATTGACAAAATATACTTTAGATTTAATACAAAAAGATATGATGCTCAAAGCTGGAATATAAGATATGATTACTATTCTAGATACTAAAGCAAGTATTATAATAATAATAATATATAGATATACCTGAAATTAATTAAGCATTTGAAGCTATACATAATGATTTATAAACTAAAGTATCAGCAGATGATCTATCTAATTATCTCAAAAGTTAAAATTAAATATATGAATCACTTTGTTAAGAAAATATTGTGGCTAGATTTTAATGGAGATCAGGTGAAACATAAAATCATTTAATTCCTTGGGAATATGAGGTTATAAATACTTTGCCTGAAAATTTTGTATGGGAAAAAGGAAAAAGCTCTATTTTGATTGTTGCCCCTGGGGTCTATCATATTGCCTATGCCTTTTTCTCTAAAGAAAAATAAACTGTCTCTGTTCTTATCAATGGAGAGAATATTGCCACTTTAGATTAAAAGAAGAAATCTTCAGAATATACTGGTATTTTTTATGTATATTATTAGGTTTGAATGCCTAAGACTTTATTGTATTACCAAATAGAGCTAGACTCTAAGTTAGTTATAGTGGAGGAAAAGGAGAAGGTTTCCTAAGTTTAAAGAGACTATGAAAGCCAATTCATATATTTTAAGATATAAATCTTTATTATTAATTATTATAAACATTTGATAAATTTTTTATTTTTTTAGTATCATTTTAATTCAAATACAACAATTTCAATCATTTATAAAAATACTTGATTTTCTTAAGTATATGGATATTGCTTTTAGATTTTAATTATGTATTATTTAACTAAATTAATCAACAATTTATTATCATTTTTGACAAAAACTTATCGATGGGACATGAAAATCTAATTGATAAATAATTGAAATATTTAACTAATATTTATTTAGGTTTTAAGTCTTAATATTTTAAAAATTATTAAAAAAAATGTAAAATAAATTTGATTTGTTCTCTATAAATACATAAAAATATTAATTAATTAATAAGAAATATAATTATTCTTATGTAAATTTAAACTTTTATAGAGAGAATAAATAAATGATAAGAAATAAAATGTTTATTTATATTTGTAAATGATAATACTCTCAAATTAATATGAGGAGCACTGTTATTAGAAGAATGCTCAAAATGTTTTAGAAGCACCTTGTACAGTCATTTCCGTCCAAGTGATATACATGACCTGTGTTTACATAACATTATGTGGTGTTAGTCTAATTAAAGGTCTCTGCTAATGATAGGGAAGCACTTCGACAATCATTATTGACTGAATCCCAGTAACAAAGAGCGACATCTCCAGGTGAATAAGAGGTATAGACATAAGTGCAATCAGATTAAATGGTATATGAACTACATGATTTTGTTATACATGAATTCAAGACAACACTCCATTGGCATCTGTTTGTTTATAAACTGCAAATTGCAATATCAGTAATCTATTTGCAATTATTAATAGTTTAACATGAATTATTGTTTAAAACGCAATAAGGAGCAGCAGTACTGCATGTAGTACTATTTAATTTACTACATTATTCTACTACACCACATGTGCCAGGTTTTCCTGCAGCAGTATTTGGAGTAAATTGAGGACAATTGACTGAAGCTGCAGTGCAATCAAAAGAAGATGTGGCAGTTGTGATATTCACACATCCATAAGTAGTAGAGGATGGGGATTTTGTGTATTGTTGGCAAGTTCCAACATAGATACAATTAGGATTTGCAGCACATGAATACTTAGATGTAATAGATGTACAGGTTTATGTAACGCATTTAGTGCTAGTTTAATTGTATGTACATTAAGGGGAAGCATAAGCACATTCATATGAGGATAAATCTGAGCATGAACATACAGATTTAAGGGTTGTAGTTAGACTATATTAGGTGCATGAGGCACAATAACCAGTATCTCCTGAAGTAGAAGTCCATCTTGACATCATCAAAGTATTGGAGTAACACTAACTAGATGAGAGAGTAGTTAAGATATTTGCAGCTGGTTAACAACCGTTAGATGGTTACCAAGTACATTAAGTTACACTAGAAGCAGATGGTGTTGTCAATGAGCTCAAAACATAAGTGCATTCTAATTTATTTGTTATGTATGAGCATTTTGTAGCTACACAAGAACCTGTGGTTGCTTCTCCAGTTGGTAATTACCAATAGCAAGAATGAACTAATCGTTGACATTACATTTAAGAAGTAATCTCTGAACACATTGTAATTTTTTAGCATTATGAAGTAGTTGCGTTATATTAACAAATACCATAAGAAACATATTTGTTTTCACATTCAGATGGATCTGTTTTTCCTGATGTTGCAGTTTAAACTGAACATTATTGACTTGCTGTTGATGCGCAAATATATTTCTATTGAAGTGTTAAAAATGTTGTTGATATAGCTGCACAATAAATTGAATAACTGGCACATTCTCCAGCATTGACACCAGCTAGATCACTACATGATGAAAATGGTTAACATAATGATTAGGATGCTGACCATTAACATCTTGGATTGGAACTGCAAGCTGCTTATTAAAGAATTTAACTGCATGGTTTATTATAACAACTTGGTGTACTTTAGGCAGTAGACCATGAACATTAAAGATTTGCTTAACAATCATTCTAGTAAATTAACTAGTTACAAGCACATTATCCAGGAACATATAGAGAGTTTATAACACATTTAGTACAATAACCATCTCCATTTCCATTTTTTGTAGGAACCCATCTATAAGTGAATCCTGTATTAGTTGAACAATTAATTGAATTTAATTATGAAGATGTTATCAAATCAATACAAGAATTTGAACTTGTTGACCATTGACATTATTAAATATCTCCTGTAGTAAAGGAAGTAACAACATATCTACATGATGCTGGACTTGTGAAATTAGCACAAGTAAGTTATTAACAGGCCTTATTTAAATATATACAAACATTAGAATAGTAACTACATATTTATTGACTATTAATTTAATTGCATTATGTTATTGCAACACATGAAGATGTTTCACCAACAGTAACCCATAAACAAGCACCATCAGTTCCTAAATTACCACTACAAGTAGGTGAAGTTGTTAATGAACCACAAGTATAATTAGGATATTAAGTGCAATTTGTTCCATTGTAACCTTTACATTGAATAGAATAACTAAGACAGTTTTGAATGGCTAATCCTGTAACAGTGATTGAATTACATGAAGTGAAATTTTCACAAACATTAGTTGTAGAATTCCATCCACATCCCATAGTTTAGGCACAAGCTAAATTAGTAAAAATGCTGGCACATGTTTTTTCGGTACATTTTGAGTTTGCCCATACACAAGATTAGTTTGGAACACTGTGACATTCATTTTAAGTCATGTATTAATAACATTAACATGTTTGAGCTGAATAAATGGGAGTCAAGTTTGCTGAACAAGAATAACAAATTCCTCCCTCTCCTTTAGTTTTAGGAACCCATCTTGCAGTTCTATTTGAATTGGTAAAGCATTAATCTTAAGTTAATCCAAGAGTATCTGATATTGAAATACATTCATTTTAGACCATTTTACAAGATTAAACATAGCTGATAGATGATAAATTCATAACAAAAGTACATTAACCAAATTATGAATAAAGTGTACTACATGTTAAAGTTTAGCAAGATGTAATATCCCAATAACAAGATTTTGATCTTAATTTGCATGCAGATTCTGGTAATTAATTGCAACTATTGACAGCTACACATGTATTAGTTGTACTATTCCAATAGCAGGCTCCATCACTTCCAAGAGATGCAACACATGAAGTATCCAAGGTATTTGCTTCACATTTATTATAGGATTAGCTACAAGTAGTACCATTACTACCAACACAATATACATTTTGTGCCATACATGCAGCTTAAGATTTACCTAATAAAGTATCACATGAACCAACGAAATCTTGACATTAATTATTAGACCAATAACAACTTGTTTGAGAAGCACATACTGTTTATTATAGTATTTATGAACAATTCATTGTTTAACATGACCCATTAGTCCAATAACATTAGAGAGCTTAGGAACAATCAAATTAGCTTAAAAATGTACATCCACATTATTTAGGTAATGTAACCTATTCTTAACATCTGACACAATATCCTTTGTTATTGGTAGCGGAAACTGTCACCCAACTATAAGTATTATGAGTACTAGCTGCACAATTATTTTAAGTTAATTATGTTAATATATCAGAAGCTGGTCCACATGTGTTAGTAGTTGTATTCCATAAACATGGAACAACTTATGATGAAAGTGGGTTAGGTAAATAGAATTAACAATTTAATTATGTTTTGAATGATGAACAATTAACTTAAGAGCATGTACCATTGTTCCATGAACAACTAAATTAATTTCTTAAACATAAGGTTTCATTTGTTGCTTATGTACATTATGAAAATCCAACACATGTTTTAGTTTAGCCAGTTGTATTCAAAATACAAACTCCATCAGTACCAATATTATTAAAACACTAACCATTAGCAGCATATAAAACAGAACAAGTTGTTGTAGGAAAAGATTGGCAAGTACCATTGCTGAATCCTTTACATGAAGCATTCATATTGACACATTCTAATTAGTTAGTTGCTGTTAATGAAGAACAATTAGTGAATGGTACACAGCCATTTTTACTACTCCAATAACAAGTACTTAATGAAGCACAAGTAATCTAGTTATCATATTAAAGACAAGATGATGGTGAACAAATGTTAGTTGTAGAATTGTAAGTACAAAATCCTGAATTTTAACAATTTTCTTTTGAATATAATTATGAACATTAACATGAAGAGGGTGTTTAAATTGATAATTGATTTGTACCACATGAAACACACATTCCTGCAGATGCATTATTGGTACTCCATCTAAAAGTACTACCTGTATTACTAACACAAGTTTATGATGTTTATAATAATGCTGAGTAAGCATTTTCACAACCTCCTTTAAGTCCTAATGTTTTATTCCATCTACATAATTAGTATTCAGTAAATTGATTAATGACATAAGAACATGTTTATTCATTTGAATACATTGTGCATTCCAATTATTAGCATTATGATGATTATGCATTCCATTGACATTAATTTTTCCAATTTCCACAAAATGCAGCATCAGATATTTAATTACACACTTATAAAAGAGAACATGAATTATTAGTAGCATTCCATACACAAAGACCTTAAACACCAATAAATTAGGAACAGTCTGTTTAAGTTTTTTAACTACTGCATGTAGATTTAATAGTAGATGTAGCAATACAACTATTTCCTTCATAACCAGCACATGATAAACTTTATGCTGCACATCCAACTGCACTAAAATTATATATGAGATCATTGCAACTATTCAAATTTTAACATACATTAGTTTTAAAACTCCAGAAACAATTTGAAACTTGAGTGCAAATACTTTGATTTTTAATTTAATCACATGAACTTTAAGAGCAAGTTCCAGTTTATGCATTCCATTGACATAAACTATTCTATGAATTACAATCAGTTGATAAGACAAAATCAGAACATATACATCTAGCTTTTGTTATAATTGATATTTATGATGTTTTAATAGACAATTATTTACATGGACCACAAAATCCTATTCCAGGATTTTATTATAATCCATACCATCTAAATAATAAACCTGTATTAGTTATACAATTTTATGAATTCAATTAATTAATGTTATTTACATTAACACATTAACCTTAAGACCATGCACATACATTCAAAGTTATTGAATTCAAATTTGAAAAATAGTGTTTGCATGTGTCTTCAGTTGTAAATTGATTACAATTTGTTATAGCTGAACATGTAGTACCATTCCATTAACATACAATTCCTTAAGGAGAATCAGATTTGAAATAATTAAGTTATTCACATTAATTTTATTTTTGAGCTTGTGAGCATTGATTAATTACTTAACATATATTATCATTAGTCCAATAACATGGTCCATCTTTACCAAAATTATATGAGCAATTATTTTATTGATAATCACTACAATTTGAAGTGATTTCACTATAATACAAACATTGACTGGAGGTTGAATTAGGTAATACACCATATCCAAGACATCTAACATTCTATTAGATACATTATTAATTGTTTGTAGCTGTTAAGCTAGCACATGATGTAAATGCCGAACATGATGAAGGATTTGTATTTGGATTCCATTGACAATAATAAGAAGCTTTTAAGCATTAAGATTGTGTTGTTAGTGTTGAGCAATTATTTTATTAGCATTAGTTGCTAGCTACTACCCATATACAGCCTGGTAATATGCCACAATCATTTTGATTTGTTAATTGTGTACAACCACAGATGTTTTGTGATGTCACTACAATTTAAGATGCACCTAAGCCTATAAGAATAGTGAATAAGATGTATGAATTCATTAATTTTAATATTGATAAATCCAATTTCATATCATCTATTTGAAATCTAATTTTTTGCACTTTCATCACCTCCATAATCCATAATAATTATTTTTACTCAAGATTCTCTATATTCTGCGTATTAATAGACTACATCTCTTCTAACATTAAACCTATTGCCATCTTAATTGATCTCTATAATTTTCAAGACACTCCTATTATTTACATATTTCGTCATTCAAGCACTTGTTTTTCTTTGACCATAATTTTATGGAATAATATTTTATATTCTTATATAATATATATAAATTAATCATTTAGAATCTGTAGGAAGCAACACTACTTTAGTTGATCCTTGTTATCCTAAGGTTGTTATTGTATCTAAATATCTAATTTGCATAGCTGCTTTAGAATCCAATAATTCAGCTGCTTATCTCATCAATTTGGCTGATTATACATCTCCTTAAGCTGAAATCACTTTAGCTTAAGCAGCTCTTTATTCTTTTGCTGCCATTGATAAAGTATTCTATAAATCAGCATTTAATTGAATATCCTTAATTAACATATTTTCAATATCTATTCCCCATTCCCATACATGTTCATCCACAAACCCTTCTATTTATTATTATACCTCTGCTCTCTTCTCCAATAAATCTTGCAATGTATGGGATCCTGCAATACTTTTTATTGTAGCCAATGTTAATTAAGTTACTGCTTAATGCAAATCATTGATATAAAATATTGATCTTCTAGGTATAACTATTCTATAATAAACTGTTGCATCAATGCTAACTAAAATATTATCCTTTGTCATAACTTATTATCTTGGGCAATCGATCATCTAAACTTTACAATCTACTTTCTAAATTGTATCAGTACAAGGATTTATGTATATCAATCCAGGTTAAACTATATTATTATAATGTTAATACCTGTCTTTATATACTTTCCAAAACGTAAATACACTCCAACAAAGCTCTATTCAACTTGAACATATGGATATTCAACAAATGGATTACATGGACAAACTGCTTTACAATTACCACAACATTCTCCACAATTATAAAGATAACTCTAATAAGACCCACCTAAATCTAAATTCTGCTCTTAATTTTCAGGCAACTCTTCTCTAGGATACCTTGGAGCTTTATAACCTTAGAATTCAATCAACCATCATAATACCAGGAGGAGGAACATTGTAATCCCGATGTTGTTATACTGGAATTTGTTAATTAGGTTGTTATTGATACATAACTTAGTTTTGTTAATACATAGTTTTAATATTGAGATTATTGCTATTATAAATTATATTCTCAAATTAGATTATCTATAGAATCAAAATACTCTATTCATATATGTCTAAAATTCTTTATTCACTTAAATTTATTATTAGATGTATTTCAAATATCTTATCATTTAATGCATACCAATATTTATCAAATTATCATCTTATAAAATAAAAAGAAATTAGAATAATTGTATACTATAATCCAATGATAATTATAAATAATTACCTTTTAAATAGTCTTCTCATTAATGATTAAGAAAGTTACTCTCATTAAAACTTACTTTTAATAGCAAAATATTTTATATATATAAATACAAATTGTGTTTGAGTAAAGAAATTGACAGTAATTAAAATAACTATGTCATAAAATATAGATGTTAACACAATTCTAATTATTTGCCAGAAATTTTAAAATAATATCAGAATTATAATATTTAATTAATTTAGAAAAAAAGAATTGGGATATCTTTTAATTAGATTTAAGAATGGTAGAAGTAGTTAATTTAGACTAAAAAAAGAAATAAACATAAGCAAAGTGAAGATCTGTTAAGAATAAATAACAATATATACTTTTTTGTGACTTTTTTAATGAAATACAACCAAAAAATAAATTATATTTTTAATATACTATTAAATTTATATTTGATACTTTTTAATTTGTAATTTTATATTATACTTAGACTCTATATATTATATTCTTCATAATTATTTTTTTTAATAAAATTTGAATTATCTGATAGATTTCAATTTTATTATGCTTAACCTTAAAATGTGAAATATATAATTATTTTAATGTTAACATATGTAATTAATTATGTTATATTATAATTTGTATTTCTTTTTTTCTATAATAATTTTCACAACAAAAGAAGTCTTTTTTCTTAAGAATTAATAATTAAATAAATATTATAATTAAGTATAAATTTGTTCTTTATTCATGAATATTTATAAAATAATAAATCTTTAATTCTTCCTATTGATTATATACCTTTTAAACCAAATATTTATCAATAATATGAAATAATAACAGTAAATGAATAACATTTTTTATTTTCATAATAGACCTAAGACATTTTAGTTTCAATAAATTGAGGTGAATGCTTTTTATTTAAATTTAATTCTAGAAGCTCATTATGTGTTTATTTACAAAATCTATAATTTGAAAGGATAAGTACAAATAAATAATAGTATATTTAAAGTCATTTTAAAAAGTTTTTGTTCTAGAAATTTATCTTGTAAAAGTCTTTTTATTATTAATATGTGGATTAATTTAATTTACTATGTCTTTAGTAATATGTAGTAATAATTCACTTTACTAACTGAACAATTAATTAATATTGAATAAATATTATTAAGACTGTATTAATATGTATAAATTCAAAAGATATTATAAAATTCCATTTATATATAATCGTAAAGCAGTAAAAAGCTAAATTTCATATTAAATTTAATGTCAGATTGTGCAGCATAACAAAATTTCATCAATTTCTTATAGATGGAAAAGGATTTAAGTAATTTTGAAGAATATTCATCTTAATTGATTTTCTCAAATTAAGAGAATCCTTCATTAACTTAAATAGTTGATTAAAATCATGTTCCTTAAAGTCATAAAGCAAAAAAGATCAAGAAGAAGAAAAGAGTTGATTTCCATTATAAAAGAAGAAGAAGAAACAATAAAAATTCAGAATTGAATAATACAACATCATTCAATTTTGAAGAAGATCAAAAGATTTTATCACTTGTACTTGAACATGGCCCTAGATTCTCAATTGTTTCTAGATATTTTAATGATAGAAATTAGAATGCAATAAAAAATAGATATTACAAATACCTTCGATTTAGATGGGATTAAATATTAGGAAGGTAAATGAATAATTTATATTATTATTAGTGATTATATTCATCTTAACTATAGAAAAGAAGATGATTAAGAGAATAGCGAAGACATAAATTAAGTAATTTAAGAGATGAACTTTTTTCCTGAAGTTACAAACATTTTGTCATCACTTGTTCAAAGAGTCTATTCCCATTTTAATTGATAATATTCTCTCATTTATTATATTATATTCAAACAATAAGCTATAAATAAGCATTTTAATTCACTTCTTCATAGTTTAATACACTTTATATTTTCTCTAACAAATTGAATTGTTAGATGAGCGAATAAACGTATTAGAAAAATTAATTTAAAGTAGCCTAACGATTAGCTCAATACTATTTAAAATTTACAATCCTATATGAATTTTGAAGACCTTTCTTAAATGATATTTTTAGTTTAGATTATATATATATCTAATATAGACCTTGATGTTAAATATTTTTTTAAAAGTTTAAAAGAAGAAAATGATCTACAGAAAAAACTGGAAAATCAATTATAAAAAGAAATGTATTAGTATTTTTGAATAATGAATATATTGTAATTAGAAAATAGAAATCTATGTCAAATAAAAAAGAGTCTATATTTTTGTATTATTTTTTTTATGTTCAATCCTTATTTTCATATTCATTTTTTATATATAAAAAGAAGAGAATTTATTGTAATATGAAAATGAGATTTGAGTATTATACATCTTTTTTACATTTTTATAATTATTAAGTAGTATTTACTTCAAATATATAGTTCGTTGATTATTATTACAATATTTAATATTAATGATTAAAATATGTTAATATAAATTAACAAATAGTAGAATAGGCTGAAGGTATTAATTTTTGTTATTAATTTATCAATATATACTCTTATCAACTTCTTTTGGAAATGGTTTAATATCAGTGTCTAGCTCTTATTCAATTTATACCAAAGTATCTTTATCTGTTTCAGTTATAAAATTAACAGCCAAACCTAAATGACCAAATCTAATTATTATATTAATTAATAAATTACCTTCCTGATCTGCCTATACGATGTAAATATGTTTCAGCAGTTCTTGGGAAATCGAAATTTATGACTACATTGACAGATTAAATATCAATTCCTCTAGTAAAGAGATCTGTAGAGACAAGACATCTACCTACAGCTTTTCTAAAACTATGGAATACTTTATTTCTATCCTTCTAATTCATTTTTGCATGAATGTAACTAATAGAATGATACAAAATGCATACAAACATGAATACCCAAATTCAGTAATTTTTTGAGTCAATAATTCTACTCTTCTTGCTGAATTGCAAAATATAATTGCTTAATTTATTTCAAGTTTGCTAAATATGAAATTTAAACAATTGACTTTTTATTTCTCATCAATAAATAGATAATATTATGTTACACCCTTTAATGTTAATTCTTCCATAAGATTAATTTCTTGTATTTATGGAACATGTTCATTAATAAAACCTTTAACATCAACAGGAAATGTTGCAGAAAACATCATAATTTATACTTCTGGAGGTGCAAATTAAAGTATTTTAACAATAAGTGGTTAAAAATCAACTGAAAGTAATTTATCAGCTTCATCTAAAACGAAATGTTTTAATTTAGATAAATCAGCTAATTTCCTTTAAGCCAAATCTAAAATTCTTCCAGGTGTTCCAACCAATACATGAACTACCTACAATCATTTAACTCTCTACCTATTTCAATCTATAGATATCTTCTTTAAAATCAGTGCCTCCTGTTGAAACCATACATTCAACCTTCATATACTTACCAATCTCTTTTACTAGACTAGAAACTTATAAAGCTAATTCTCTTGTAGGCACTAAGATCAGACTCTAGATCTGACCTTCTATCTCCATCATTTCTAGAATTGGAATAATGTAAGCTCCTGTCTTGCCTGTACCATTTTTAGCTCTTGCAATAATATTTGATCCTGCCAATGCAAATGGAATAGACTCTTCTTAAATAGGAGANATTAATTTTTGTTATTAATTTATCAATATATACTCTTATCAACTTCTTTTGGAAATGGTTTAATATCAGTGTCTAGCTCTTATTCAATTTAAACCAAAGTGTCTTTATCTGTTTCGGTTATAAAATTAACAGCCAAACCTAAATGACCAAATCTAATTATTATATAAATTAATAAATTACCTTCCTGATCTACCTATACGATGTAAATATGTTTCAGCAGTTCTTGGGAAATCGAAATTTATGACAACATTGACAGATTAAATATCAATTCCTCTAGTAAAGAGATCTGTAGAGACAAGACATCTACCTACAGCTTTTCTAAAACTATGGAATACTTTATTTCTATCCTTCTAATTCATTTTTGCATGAATGTAACTAATAGAATGATACAAAATGCATACAAACATGAATACCCAAATTCAGTAATTTTTTGAGTCAATAATTCTACTCTTCTTGCTGAATTGCAAAATATAATTGCTTAATTTATTTCAAGTTTGCTAAATATGAAATTTAAACAATTGACTTTTTATTTCTCATCAATAAATAGATAATATTATGTTACACCCTTTAATGTTAATTCTTCCATAAGATTAATTTCTTGTATTTATGGAACATGTTCATTAATAAAACCTTTAACATCAACAGGAAATGTTGCAGAAAACATCATAATTTATACTTCTGGAGGTGCAAATTAAAGTATTTTAACAATAAGTGGTTAAAAATCAACTGAAAGTAATTTATCAGCTTCATCTAAAACAAAATGTTTTAATTTAGACAAATCAGCTAATTTCCTTTATGCCAAATCTAATATTCTTCCAGGTGTTCCAACCAATACATGAACTACCTACAATCATTTAACTACTCTACCTGTTTCAATCTATAGATATCCTCTTTAAAATCAGTACCTCCTGTTGAAACCATACATTCAACCTTCATATACTTACCAATCTCCTTTACTAAACTAGAAACTTATAGAGCTAATTCTCTTGTAGGTACTAAGATCAGACTCTAGATTTGACCTTCTATCTCCATCATTTCTAGAATTGGAATTATATAGGCTCCTGTTTTGCCTGTACCATTTTTAGCTCTTGCTATAATATTAGATCCTGCCAATGCAAATGGTATTGACTCTTCTTAAATAGGAGATGGCTTCTCATAATTTGCTGCTGCTAGACCTTACATTAATTCTTATTTCAAATCGAACTCTTCAAACTCTACTCCTTTTGTCTTCGTGACATCCTTACAAGTTAGGCAAAGACCTTACACTCGTCTTATAACGTGTATCCTTCGGTTTTGGTTGTTCATCTATTGTTTGCGTTGTTTGTGGCTATTATGAGTCACTTTGTTGCATATTAATTATTTAAATAATATATAATAGTATCATTCCAATAATTTTCATAATCAATTACTCAATTTAACTTTTTAAAATACCATTCTACTATGTAATTTAATGTCTTGTTTGCATCCAGACAATTATTTGAATTACTTCTCCAATCCTTCCATATATTTTATGGTTTTGCATTCATTACTTTATTTATCCAATTTCTCAATCTAGATTTAATATGTTTTATAACAAGTCATTCATTTTCATTGTTACTTCATTATATAATTCTCAAGTATATACTTCCACTTCTTAATCAAAGAATTTCTATAAATTATTTATAACTTGTTCATTAATTAATATCTATTTATCTTATAGTTTTGTATTCCTAAAATATTCTAACAATTCCTATATTGAGAACTATTATTTTTCCTTATTTTTATTGATTATAATTTGTTGAAAAGACTGATTATTCTGAGTAAATTTCAATTTATATACACAAAAGTCTTTATTGATTATATTATTTTATTTTAATTACTTAGACTCATCCTCAAATTTCTTTTAGGTAAATCTTTTAAATAAAAATTATAGCATCTTCTTAATAGATATATAAGTTTCATTGTGGTTTTGTAATTATGTGCGATACTCTCATTCTATATTCAATTGATTTTCTAGTTTGATTTACATTTACTATATTCGAAACATAGAAACCTGTAGTATATAAGATTACTGAAATTCATTCTTGTTATCAATAAAAATTTGATATTTCTTATTTTATAATTTGTTAAACTCAATCATTTTTTCTATTCGTTAAAATTTATTAAATACTCTCTATAATCTTGAATAATAATAAATTACTCAAAATAGATATTGATTTCAATAAGAAATGATATCTCTCATAAAATCTAAGGTATTTTATAACAAATATTATAAACAATTTAATAATTTTAATCATTGTTTATGAATTTGTTATATTTTTTTAGTGCTTTTCCTTTCAATATCCTCTAACTAATTTCTATCACTTATCAATAAACTGAGTATTTTGTATAAGGAGAAACTAAATTTACAAATAACTAAAGGTATTTTGTTCCATTTGAATAAAATCTGCTTGACTCAAATGATAGCCAATTTCAAATTGAATTAATTCATGAAGAAAAAATAGAAAATTAAATCTTTGTTAATATTTCAGAATAAATGAAATTGTTTTGTTTTTAACATGTAATAAATGAAGAAGATAACATGATTATGGCAATGGATAATTCAAGTTTATATTGTTTATATATAATTAAAGACTATTTATTGAATTCATAATTAGTTATTACTCCTCATTTTTGTAATATAACATTGCCCTATCAATCATGTAAAAATTTATTTTAAGTGAACTAATAAATCTTTATAATTCATTGCTAACTTAATGAAAATCAATCAATTATATCTATTATCAATTTGGATGGCATAGTATATGATCAAATATAATTAGAAATTGAAGATATTTGTTAAATTGATTTCTCTTAGAAATATTCAATTATTTTTATTTTTGAATAAAATTGTAAATCAAATAATATTTATTAAGTTGAAATTGATTAACAAATATATTAGTATAAATCAATAACAAAGATAGAATTATTTTAAGAAAATAATATAACATATTCTTAATATGGATATTTGAAGAAANGTTGAAAAGACTGATTATTCTGAGTAAATTTCAATTTATATACACAAAAGTCTTTATTGATTATATTATTTTATTTTAATTACTTAGACTCATCCTCAAATTTCTTTTAGGTAAATCTTTTAAATAAAAATTATAGCATCTTCTTAATAGATATATAAGTTTCATTGTGGTTTTGTAATTATGTGCGATACTCTCATTCTATATTCAATTGATTTTCTAGTTTGATTTACATTTACTATATTCGAAACATAGAAACCTGTAGTATATAAGATTACTGAAATTCATTCTTGTTATCAATAAAAATTTGATATTTCTTATTTTATAATTTGTTAAACTCAATCATTTTTTCTATTCGTTAAAATTTATTAAATACTCTCTATAATCTTGAATAATAATAAATTACTCAAAATAGATATTGATTTCAATAAGAAATGATATCTCTCATAAAATCTAAGGTATTTTATAACAAATATTATAAACAATTTAATAATTTTAATCATTGTTTATGAATTTGTTATATTTTTTTAGTGCTTTTCCTTTCAATATCCTCTAACTAATTTCTATCACTTATCAATAAACTGAGTATTTTGTATAAGGAGAAACTAAATTTACAAATAACTAAAGGTATTTTGTTCCATTTGAATAAAATCTGCTTGACTCAAATGATAGCCAATTTCAAATTGAATTAATTCATGAAGAAAAAATAGAAAATTAAATCTTTGTTAATATTTCAGAATAAATGAAATTGTTTTGTTTTTAACATGTAATAAATGAAGAAGATAACATGATTATGGCAATGGATAATTCAAGTTTATATTGTTTATATATAATTAAAGACTATTTATTGAATTCATAATTAGTTATTACTCCTCATTTTTGTAATATAACATTGCCCTATCAATCATGTAAAAATTTATTTTAAGTGAACTAATAAATCTTTATAATTCATTGCTAACTTAATGAAAATCAATCAATTATATCTATTATCAATTTGGATGGCATAGTATATGATCAAATATAATTAGAAATTGAAGATATTTGTTAAATTGATTTCTCTTAGAAATATTCAATTATTTTTATTTTTGAATAAAATTGTAAATCAAATAATATTTATTAAGTTGAAATTGATTAACAAATATATTAGTATAAATCAATAACAAAGATAGAATTATTTTAAGAAAATAATATAACATATTCTTAATATGGATATTTGAAGAAAATTATAATATGTCAACTAGATAGAATATTTATAATATATTAAAAATTAATATTGAATTATAATATGAAACATAATTAGATTATTTATTATTTAAATGTAACTGATGCAATAATATTGAATGTATTAGAAATATGTTAAAAATCAAATTAAATATTAGATATTGAAAATGATAGTAAAGAATTAAGAATAGACAAGAATCTATTGAAACTAAATAGTAGTTAGTATAAAAATTCTTTTATAATTGAAAAGATTTTAGTATTGCATTTTAATGATTATATATTAGCTAAAATAAATAACTAATTACAATAAAAAATAAATTTATCTATTTTAGAGATATTACCTTTATTTGAATAACAATATTTTGTTGGTGTTTATTAATCTCAACTAAGACTCTTTTAAATTTAACCACCAAGAACTTACAACTAATTTATCTCCTCTTAGAAAATATTATATTTAAACTTTGGAAATTAATTTTATCTTTCATAATTCAATTTAGAATAAAGTTATATTGAAATTTTAAAGTAAAATGAGATTAAATTAATTATTAATAAATATGAAAATAGAATTTATTTAAATAATAATAGTGAAGATATTTGTTTTAAATAATCATAAATATCACAAAGTCTTCCAATTTACTTAGAAGCTATAATTGAAAATAACAAATATGTTTAAATAAATTAAACATTATAAATAGAAAATTGCAAAATAAATTATCATAAATATATGAAAATTATTTATTTTGGGAAATTAAATGATTAAATAAACATGTGTATAATGTTTAAATAAGAAGATATTATAACATTTATATTTTGCAACAATAGTTAAATTATTTAAGAAAAGAGTATAAAATTAATTAAAAAGATATTCATAGATTTGATTATTATTGGATAAGGAAACACTTTGATTTTTTATGAGAAAACCATATAATTAATTACCATAAATGACTCATTGTCATTATAAATAACAAATTTCCCTTAAGAAAATAAAATAATAAAAATAGCAAAATAATTTAAATACATAAGTATTTTATATGAAAATTGTAAGTTAACAATCATATATATTGATGTTAATAAATTAATACTTATAGAAGAATCTTAAGAATATCTTTTTAATTGTACTCATTATTATAAGATTTTGAATAGTCATATTTTAATTAGCCAGAATGAAATCGTTTATTAATCAAAACTGAATAGAAGATATAAATTAGAAGGAAAAATTATAGAAGTATTAACAGATGAATTATCATAATTTTTTGTAATATTTGTTGAAGAAGAAAATGAAATAAAACTCAGATTATATCGTTAAATAAAAACTGAATTAATTTAATAATATATTATTCCAACTTATAATTTCAAATATCAACCTTCTTTTTCTTAAAAATTTTAAAATTATTATTTAATGATAAGTGCAAAAAATTAAAATAAATTGTATTTACTTGTTTATAATTTGAGAAATTCAGCTATTAATTCTCTTATTTTTATTACAGAAATCAATGAGAATTCATAATTTTATCAAATTTATTAAATTTTTGATGATTAAAAAAAGATTTTAATTTATTATTTTAATTAAAAAATATTCTATCATCAATTAAATTAGATTTGTTTTAAATATCCAATTTAACAATAAAATATCTTCACGGTAGAAAAAGAATTTGAATTATTAGTAAACTCTTATGTTGGTAATTAATCTATTAAAATTAAGATATAAATATAAAAATTAAATCATAATTACACCCTTGCTACGTTAAATAAAACTTAACATTATTACTTTCTTAAAGAAACATTAAATTTGGATCTAATTAAAGGAAATATTATAACAGCTGATATTAATTAAGATTTTACAATTAAATTACCTTTAAATATTACTTATTAACACTTAACTTGTTAATATTTTGAATCTAGTCTATGTTTAAATAATTAGTCTTTAACAGAAATTAAATCACTTATTATAATAGATAAGTTAACTCTTGAATTAAGTGATAAAGAAATTAAAAGAATCATATTTAATTAAGAGTCACTTACATATTATGTTTTTTATCGTTATAATCATTATCTATATTACTTGATAGTATAATTAGAAAAAAATGACTTAGATTAATTTGTAATAATATAGAAGAAAACTGTATAAAGTATCCTGCCTCACCTTTATTTGAATAATTTGAAAAAAGTAAAATTAATTTAAGATATCTTATATTTTTAAATTGATGGATATAAAATCTTATTATTCTACAAAGATATTTGTTAAATTATCTGTTCATTATAAAAATAAGATGAATTAATTTCTTATATTGATTCAAACTATTTATCAAATCAAACATATATAATTTTATATTGGTTCTTAAATAAAGTCAAGATTTAATTTATCTTTATTAACGATAATTAGGTGATTTTATAATAGTGTTGCAAAACTGATATTATAAAGGAATTTGAGATAGATTTTTCAGTAATATTTGGACAAGTTGAATACTTCAATTTTAATATAACAATATCAAAGATAGAGATTTTTTATCTAGAAAAAAAGGAACATATTTATGTTGTTAAATTCATTTTGATATATAATACATAATTTAGTTTAGTTTTTGAATTTTCATTTGATGATATCTAATATGATAATTTCAAAATTAAATCACATTAATTTCTAAGATATGAAAAGCATTCAAAATTTTTAGAATTACTTTATGCAGATGATAATTTTATAGTAGCTACATTTGAATAGAATAATAAATAATTTGTCAATGTTTATTATATAAAAGTAGAAATGAACAATAAAGATTATTTGGATAGTATTTAAAGAATAGAATCATATGATTATAAAAGAATTGAAAAATTTAATGAATCTCATTATGTAATATATAACAATATAAATGGAAGTTTATATTTTATGACTTTAAATTAATTTAAAGTGGAGTGCTTAAGTAAATGCACTTAGAATGCAAAATTAATACTCTCTAATGATGTATCAACTCTTACTTTAGAAATTTAATTAGTAAATTCATTATTATTGCAAAATGCTCTAACAATCTAATCTGAAATATTAATAGTTAATATTATATTTATCTTGATATTTCTTAAATATGGTAAAAAAGCCAATAAAAATTAATTGTAAAATAAATTGAAAACAACTAATTAATGAAAAGTTTTTATTCAATTATAAAATATATTTCAATCTTTATATTAAATAATTTAATTAAAAAAAGAAAATAATTAAGCATAGACATTATGTTGTTTAATTCTTTAATTATTAAATTTTTTATTTACTATAAAAGAATTCAATAATTAAAATATTAAAATGTTTGGAGAGACCTTCGAAACAATTGAAGAACAATACAATCCAACAACAATTACATATTAAACAAGAAAGGCCAAGAATTGTGCTGATTAAATGGATATGCCAGAGCTTTCAAGAATAAAACATTTTGCAGGCCTTAAAAATTAAGGTGCTACATGTTACTTGAACAGCTTAATACAATCATATTATATGTGTCCTGAGTTTAGAAAAGTCATTCTTTAATTACCATTATGCAAAGAAACAATTGAAGATTCAGCTAATTTTGCTTAGAATGAAAGCAGAAATAGATTCCTATTAGAATTTTAGAAGTTATTCATAAAATTGTACAGTTTGTAATCAAAAGCAACATCAACTGAAGCATTGACTTCTAGTTTTGGTTGGAATGATGGTCAATAAATGTTTTAATAAGATGTATCAGATGCTAATAAGTAAGAATCAAATAAATATACTTAAGAGTACTATTTGAGACACTTGATAGATCCTTATATGGTACTCCTTTTATTATTGCACCATTTTATAAAGGAGTGGTATTTCATCATATAACTTGTTTGAATTGCAATAATTCTCATGGTAATGAAGAGATCATGTATGATTTGAATATTTAAGTGGAAGGCAATAAAAATTTATCTGAAGGATTATTCAGTTATATTAATCCATTTTTATTGGATGGTACCAATTAATATTTTTGTGATATATGTGGTTTTAAAGTAATATTATTATTAAATATTAATAGGTAGATGCATTAAAAGGAGACAAGATTAGAAAATTACCATCAATATTGACTATAACTTTGAATAGATATACATTTGATTATGAGAGAATGCAAAGAGTGAAATTAAATGATAGATTTGAATTTCCATTAGAAATAGAGATGGGAGCATATTTAGAAAATCCAATTGATAATTTGATATATGAATTATAAGGTATAATAATTCATAGAGGTAATGCTCATGGAGGACATTATTTTGCTTATTTTAGAGATTTATTGGATGAAGGAGATTGGTTATCTCATATTCCAGAATATTGGTAAGAGAAAGTAGAATATTAATAATAAAAGAAAAAAAATGAAGATGAGGTTGATTATGATGAAGTTTAATTGCCATTTGAGATTAGTAATCCTAAGGTTGCATAAGGATGGTATGATTTTAATGATAATTCTGTTATTCCTATACCTGTTAATAAGATATAAAAATAATATTAGGGATCAGAGAGTGCTTATATTTTGATTTATAGAGATAGGAATTTGGTACCATCTAAATTATCAAAGGAGGAGATACCTAAATATCTTTATGATTATGTGAATAAATTAAATGAAAAGATTGAATAAGATAGATAGATTTATGAGGAAGCTAAATAACATATTATTATAACAGTAGCAGATGCTTCAATTATTGATTTATAAAATCATAAATTATTAGATGAGAAATATGAAAAATTAACATATAAATTAAGATTATCTTCAACAATTTAATAATTATATGAATAAATTAATAAAGATGGATATTGGCTCTTAGAATTTTAAGAAAATTATTAAAATAAATTATTACATTTTCCAAGATATTTAAAGAATTTAGAAAGTACATTAGAAGAAGAAAAGGTTGAACATGAATCAACTTGGATATTAGTAAAGAAAGATTAAGATATTTCTTAAGTTGGATTGTAAAAAGTACCTTATAGACTTAATTTAATCATTAATAAACAACCTTAGTCTTTTTTATTGTATATTTCAACTACATTATTGGAATTAAAATAATTGATATTTGCATTGTCTGGAATTCCTGAAAATGAATAAGAATTAAGAAATGTTCAAAATTAAAAAATAATATCAGATTTAAGTGATGAAACATAATTGGGAGATATGTAATTAACTATTGAAACTTAAATATTGGTTAAGAAAAAGATGCCAATTTAGAATGTTAACAAAAATGAGAAAGATTTATAAGTAGGAGATGATATTGTATCAATTTTAGTAGAATAAGGTGATAAAGTTGGAGTTTCAAAATTTTGTAAAAATTTATTTCTTATATATTTTAGATGTGAATATCAATTAGACTGTTTAAGAATTGATTGAATTTATTAAAGAATAATTTGGAATAATTGATGCTCATAGATTAAGAAATCTTAATGGATCAATCCTATTTTGTAAGACTGATCTTCCTATTTAATTAAAGGAATTTTAGAATTTTAGAGAAGGGTAAATTATTATTGTTACAATATTTTAGTGGAGCAAGATTATAAATAGAAAAGGGAGAAGTTCCTGAAAATGGAAAGATTTCAATAGTAGTTCAATATAAGGAATAGAATATAGAAATACATGTTGATCCTAGAGAAGATAAGATTGAATAGATTAAATAAGAAGCATGTAAATCTTTTAATTTGGATTCTTCTTAACATAGACTTTATAAAGTAGATTGGTTATAAGTTGCATCTGAAGGATTAACTGATGAAACTAAAACAGTTTCTTAATGTTATTTAAGAGATAGAGATTTACTTATGTTATGTGATAAAACAGCATAAATTGATTGTGAATTGATAAGATTCCAACTTTATTCAACTACTACTGGTTATCCTGATGATTGTTTGTTTTAAAAACATGAAACTATGAGAAAAGATGCAACTTTAAAAGATTTGAAATAAATGATTATTTCTACATTTGGATTGAATATAGATATTGATCATTTAAGAGTAAGAGATATCAATAAAAACAGATTCTTTGGATAAGTTTTTAGAAAATTAGAATTACCTTTATAAAAATTATAATTCTCTACTAATGATATTGTTTATTAAGTTTTAAATAACCCAGAAAATTTAAAAGATGATGAAATGCTCTTATTAATTAAATAGAGAGATCCTATAAATAAAGTATACATCAAACCATAAGAATTTATCTTTAAAACATCTAAGACTCCTACTCTAAATGATTTAAAAGAATAGATCTAAAATTTTATTGGAATTTAAGAAGGAAATGAATTACAATTAGCTAAATTTATTATTTATGAATTCTAATGGTTACATATAAACCCTAATGGTCTATAGAAATAATAATAAGGTAAAAATAAAGGTAAGCAGGGTAAATAAGGAAATTAAAATAATAAATAAGTTTAATAAACTTAAAAATAATAATAATAATAAAATATTTGTGATAATTTAAAAAAAAATCCTATCAATTTAGGAGAAGGAGGTATTAAATATTATATTCAATTAGATTTTATTGGTTACAGAATTGGCAATCATCCAAATGATGACTTCCAAACTAAAGAAGATAATGAAGTATATATTTATAGATAAACTTTATTAGCTAAGAGAAAGAATGATTGCTGCTCGTAAAAACAAACATAATGCCTTAGGATCAATTAAAAGATAGTAAGAATAAGGTTTTGTTGTAGATATTGAATGATATTTTTTATAAATTCATCATACCCTAGATTGTTATTAAATAAATAATTATAGTTCTAAATTCATTTAATATATTTCTCATATATTATTAGAAATATTATTAAATTATTTATGTAATATATTTAGAGCATTTATTATATTAGTACTTCCTTAAATAAGTTATTAAGTGTAGGTATTTAATTAAATTGATTTACAATTAAATAGCATAATTATATCAATATGAAAATTGAAGAATATTTATTATTACAAAAAATACTTATTTATTATCTTAATTATATTTAGATCATCATAAAAATTTACATCATTATTCTCTTATATAATCTAATTCTTTAGCAATTTCTTTAAGAATAATATTTAAATAGTATTAGATTATAATTTACATAAATGTATATTACAATCATTAAAATAAGTAATAGAATGAATTTAATTAGTTTTATTTGAAATGATCATTCTTTATCAAAAGCTTTTTAAAGTGATATTAAACTGATTAATTACGACAAAGTAAATTAATTTCTGAGTTTACTTCTGAGTTTGTATGTTAATTCTTGAATTTACTATATCATTCATACTTTAGACTTATAATTATCTTATATATCTATAAAATATATCATAATAATTCTTTTTATAATAAATTAATAAAAATTAAATATATAATAAAATGTCTTAAGTAGATAATTCAAATCCTAATTACATCACCTTAGATTAGAATCAGATAAAAATAATCAATTACCCTGATTTAAGCAATTATGTTCCACCTCCATCATACAATTCCATGCCAGTATATTAGAATACATAAGATGAATTAAAATAATAGAGAATTCAATTTTTATTTGATTGTTATAAGAATTAAGCCATATCATTTTTGATTGTGTTGATTATACAAATTTTAGGATTAACAAAATGGTTCATGTCAATATCAACTAAATTCTCCAAAATCAATTTAGCAGGATATTATACTAGCTATTCTGAATATAAAAATTATCATCCAAACTCTTAAACCTATGATGAATATGAAAATTGGAGATAAAGTCAACGGTATGAAATATCTGAAGTAAGATGGACATTTTATGTAATTATAACCTTATTGATCTTAAACACTTTAGTAATACTGTTTGGTAGAATTAATCGAACCATTGTATTCTATATTGTATAAAATTTAGGTTAATTATTAAAGATCCCTTTTCTTTTCTTAGGCAGTGCTTATAGGACTTAGTCTTGTTGGTTATGCAGGAAAGTATAAGGATAACTATTGGATCCATAAAGATATATGTTATGTAACAATTACAACTAATTCAATATTACTATTAAATAGTATAGTGATACTTTCACTAATTAAAATTGATAAACTTAACTATTACAACAAATTTGCAACTAATTTAATCTATATGTAGATTCCATTTAACTTTATTTTGGTTTTAATTTTCAAGAATTTTGAAGCCATAATACTGATTTTTGAATCTATGGCAATATATGGTTTCTATTACTTTAATCAACTCAATCATTCCTTATTATTGAATCCAGAAGATCTTCCAGTTCGCAAAGATATTACTAAACTTTTTTAAGAGATAACTCCTATCAATAATGAATCTCAAGGAATTTAATAAAATAATCCAAATCTTCTAACGATTCCAAAAAAGACATTAGTAATAATAGCAGCACTTGGAATTCAAATTATATTAATAATCTTTTTAATTTTAACCAGAAACTAAATATCATGTGCTCCATTGATATTGTTAGCTGGTTCGATAGTTGGTTTAATATGTGAGACATAAGTTGCTTCAAGAGTAATACAATAATATATATAATATAGTCCTTATAATTTGATGATAATTTCATAGCAGCAAGCATAGTTTATTTAGATTTATTATGTCCAATCTAAAACTTTGTTAGAAGTATTGGAATTGAGATATGATCAAATAAATTCATAAATTTGGCAAATAATATAGTTTATTTTTATTCCATTTTTATAATTAAATTATATGATACAAGCAGATTATAATCAACCTTCCTATGTTGAAATGATTAATCAATCAATTTTAATTGAGAAAGTAAAATATCCTACATTAGATCCAATCATTTCTAATGATTAGTTGAATAATAAAGAAATAAAAAATGATTTATAAGTTGAAAATAAACAACCTTTTAGATAGACAATAAATAGAGCACACTTCTTAACAAAATATTATTGTTATTCAATTCTATAATATATAGGAGTGTTATCAATATTTTTATTGACTCAAGATTTTAGGTTTGTTGAAATTTTGTGTATTGTGGAATACAGTCCATTTGAAGAACACTAAAATTTTTATTATGGTTCAGAAGAATATCGAAATGGTGAAGACTATAGAAAATTATTTGGCAGATATGATTCTTTATCAAGGTACTCTTTTAGATGGACTTATTTTATATTTATAGCATTAACAATTGGATTGACACTTAAACTTATTATTGGAAGATCTTCTAGAAAAATGGTATGAGAATATAATAATCTTAGTAGGTTAAACATTAAAAATGGTTTTATATTGTTTACACAATTTTAATTGGATTAGATTTAGGTGGATTTGCTTGTATTTCAAAAGGGTCATGGAGAAATGATGCAAAAATATTTTATACAAAAATAGTATGTGTTGGTTTAGTTGGAAATGCTCTACTCTAGATTATTTTGATTTAGATAAACAAATCACATTCTTATGGAAAAGTATCATCCTATTTGATATATATACTATTCCCAATCAATAATTTTTTATTTGCATTTGATTGTGAATACAACAAACCAATTCTAGTATTAGAAGTTGTATTTGTGTATGGAATCTATTATTTTAATTAATTGAATAAATCATTATTAAGTAATCCAGAAGATTTACCAAAAGGATTCAATATTTTGGAATATATTAATAAATCTTATTCAATAATTAATACAAATCTTCCAGAATAATTAGATAAAAATTTGGAATAAGTAAAAAATGATAATGTGATAATTAACAAAAATTTGTTTTTAGGTTGTGCAATAGTTTTTGGATATTTGATTTTTCTTATATTTTTGGGTTTTGTTGATACTTTTGTGTGTATTATTTTATCAGGATTTACACTTTTATCTTTATTAGATACTTAAGTGGCTTCAAAAGTATAGATTATATTATTAATTGATTTAGAGTCTTAAGGATGAGGATGTACTTGTTGCTGTTTGTCTAACATATGTAGATTTCTTTAGTCCAATAAAAAATTTTATCAGAAGTACATCAATTAAAATTTGATAATCATTCATATTATATAATAATCAATATTGAATAGATGCCATAATTTATTAGATTTGTGTGAAGAAATAATTTATAAAAATAAACTTAACTTAAACTTATTAATATTATAGAAATGGGATCAACTTGTCTTCAAATCCCAATTAATCAAAATGACATTTCACTTTGGGATCAAGTGTCCATAAGCAAACAAGAAAAGTATGCTTAATTAAGAATTCAATAAAAATTCAGTGAATCATCATCATGTCCTGATGAACATGTTCAAATGACTAGTCATTCAAATGATGAAAATGATAATAGTTAAGATGATATAAGTCTTCCTATAGTGGATTAAAGTCCAGCTAAGACTTGCAAGAGCATTTTAAAAAATAAGAATGATTTTTAGATTGTACGATCTAATAATTAAAATAAAACTGTTTCATTTAGTTTTGTACCTCCAGATTAATTAAAAGAAATGATGAACTCAAAAGGAAAATTATCAGAAGAATAAAAAAGATTTCTTGAATCATTATATGAATCAGTTTGAATAGAATAAATTATTTTGTATATTATAAAAAACTATGATATAATTAATAAATAGTCAAAATTCAGTATTGATGGTTTCACCTTTTGTTTAAATAATGAGGGTGAGAATTAGAGTAGCAATACCAGAAACTTTTTTTATTGAGACACCAGAGAATCTTTATTAAAGAATGTTAATCATTTCACTTTGTCCAAGATCACCATTTTTTTTAAAAGCCTACACACATTATTTAAATACTTCATCAAAATGTCTACCTAATTTTTATATTAATCTTGCTTTTAAATTCTAATTTATTTAATAATTATATACTCTAATCTATTCATTAATTGGTGGATTATCAAAATCATCTTCAACTATTTCTTGCAATTATGATATCATTTCACTCATTTCATCATCTTTTTTAAATGGATCTTTATATATAATTTTATTTTTCTTTCGTCTTTCCTCAATTGAATTATTAAAATCCTAAAATTCTATATTAGATTTAGTTAATGTCAATGGAGTACTATCAGCCTCTTCAATAGGATCTAATACTTTCTCTTCTTCTTCTAATTATTTTCTTTTTGGACTAAAAAATATATTGCTTTAATGATTCACTATTTATCTACCACTCTATTAACGATCAAATGATTTAATTTATTTTTTTAATAAAAGATGTTTATCTGTAAGTATTTTACCACTCTATATCCTTATGTTCAGTGAAGGTGATTTCATCATTTTATTAGGTGTCTCAGGACCTTCTGATAATTAATTCTTTCTTCTTGGAGATTATCTTTTAGGAGATTATACATGAAGTACTGATTGATTCTATTTCAATTGTACTCTTTTACTAAAATCAGGTGTATCTATAGTTCTTTTTATTTCAGGTAATTTATGAACACTAGGACTAGCTCTTTATTTTGGTGTAGCTACTCGTCTTTTCAATTGAGGTAATTATTATACAGATTTCTTTGCTTTTTATGATTAATCAATCACTTATTATTCTTTTTAAAGTGTCTCACTTAGAAATGACTTGATTCTATCTCTGATTAATTACTCACGTAATATCTCATTGATAGCTGGTCTTCGATGTTCTTTACAAGAGAGAAGTTTCCCTATTAAACTGTGCTAGAAGTGAATGCAATTGCATACTTTCTTAATTTAATTGAATAATATTCCAAAGTTGGAGTTATTTCACATCTAACTACTTTTAAAGCAAGTTATGCTATATTATCACCTTCAAATGGTGGTCTTTTATTACACATTTCATATAGAACTACTCCCAAACACCAAATATCTTATTTAAATCCATATGGTTGATTCTCAAACATCTCAGGAGCCATATAATATGGTGTACCAATAACTGATTTTGCACAAGGAGATGTTGTTGATAAAATCTTAGCAATCCCAAAATCTCCCAACTTTACCATTCCTTCTTTTGTTAAAAACACATTTGAAGTCTTTATATCTCTATGAAGGATCTTTCGATCATGACAATACTTGACTGCCAAACTCAATTAAGTGAACCAATCAAGTACTTGAGATTCTGACAAAGAACCTTGTGTTTATTTTATCTTTTAAGCCAAATCACCACCATCAGCATAATCCATAACAATACACAATTTACCCTTCTTTGTTTTGTACACTTCCCTAAAATTTATTATATTAGGATGTTTCAATGTTGACATTATTTTAGCCTCTTTATATGCTTGCTATATCAATCAATATACTCTTACTGCAATCTCATCCTGTTTCATGAAAGACACATCTATCTATTTTATGACACATAATTGTCCATCTCTAATACTCTCAGCTACATATGCTTTTCCATATGCTCCTGATCCAAGGAGTTTTATACGTTTATAAACTTCTGACTCTTAGACTTTCATAATTTAAAAATCAATTCTTATAAATTAATACAATATAGTAATTAATAAATAATAGTAGTGATAATTAACATGATATTGTCACTACTATCTTCCCAAAATTGGTTTACTAATTTTAACTGATAATATTTTAATATTTTTCAATTATGTTTCTTTTTAATTTTATAACATCCATATATTAATATTCATATATTATTAAAAACAAACTATTATAATTTAATAATAATCTTAAAAATCAAATAATGAGTGATCTGTAAGATATAAATCCATATCCTTAAATTGATGAATAACATGATTCAAATCATTAGATTGAAGAACCTACAGCTTCATAAGCAATTCCAGTCAATCAATAAAATATCGTTTTAGATAATTGTACTACAACAAGAACAATTAGTGAAGCTTCAAGTGAAGAGAGAAAATAATTTCTAAAATAAAGTCTGAGAGCCTTGGCAATATAATAAATATTCTAATTTTCATTAGCTTTAGGTTTTGCATTTGTAGATGATTGGGGATTCTGTAGTAATTTCTTCTTATTCCTTTTCATTACATTGAGTCTACATTTATTTATAGCTACATATAAAGCAAGAGGAATGAAGAAAGAAGTAAGATTCTAAATAATTTATAGGAAAGAGTGATGAAATTTTAATGGCTAGGTTGGATGATATGCTATTCATTTGCAATAACTTTATTTTCAACTTTATTGAATGTGTTATTTTTTGGTTGGTTCTTTTATTTACCCTTCCTAACAACATCATTTTTATTACCTATAATAACTCTAGGAATGATTGTACATATATCATCTGGAAGTGTATGCATAAATACAAAATGTAAAGAGAATATATTAATTTATATAGAATATACAATTATCTTTTTTGTTTTGATTTTCTTTTTAGATTTAAGTATTTCTGTATTTGATGAGGGATATATTCATTTTGGATATTTAATAGGAGAGATTGTAGCATATTTATATGGATTATATTTGACATTAATTAATGTTTAAATTTAATATGTAAGAATTTAACATAACAATTATTTTAGCCAGTCAATGACTTATCACTAAATATTGAATAGGAAGAAACTAAATTAGATTAAGTGATGAATTTATTAGATAGAGGAACATAAAAATTTGAAGTAGGTAGTATCCCAATTGATGCTTAAGAAATTACAATGGAAGAGATTAAGAAATAAAGTAATACTTAAAGATTGTTAAAATTGGCTATTCTTTAAGCATTCTGTATATTTTTCTATATGGTTCCAATATTATATTTGGTTTTAATGATTTGGTTAATGGTTGTAGCTCATAAAGCAAATACAAAATTTGTATAGATTGGCAAGAAGTATGAAGTTAAATTGAATGAATAATATGTTGCTCCGATATTAATTAATTTAGATATATTGGGAGGATTGAAACATGCAATAGAATGAATATGTATAAAAATATCAAAATTCACTGTTATTCATAGAAAATTAATAATAATGCAGAATTATGTTTATGACATAGATTCGATAAGAGGACTCAATCTTTCTTTAAAAGTACCATTGAGTCTTTTTGCATATATGGTGGATGAAATTTATAAATTCACACTTTCTTATTAAAGTGCCTTTTCACTCTAATCTATGCTTTAGATATTTTAGCGTGAATCTGTTGCATTAGATATATAAGAGGGGGAATTTTGTATCAATAGTTATGTTTACTTAATTCGATTTGTGTAAAAGAATAATATCACAGCAGAACATTTAAGTAAATGGTTAAAAGAGAATACACTTGTTTAAGATGATCATAGAGAATATCTAATGAAAGTATTAAAAGGTTTTGATCCAGAGACAGTAAAGAAAGTATTGAGTTTAGGAAAGTTAAAAGAATTGAAATGGACAGTCAATTAATACAATGGAGATGTCAAATATCCTAATTTAAAGAAATTGTATATTTTATTAGAATTCCATATACAAGATGAGAAAGGAAATCTATAGAAATAAATTATTAATCTAACCATCTAAGAATTTAAAATGCTTTAAATGGAATTTAAGGAAATTGGTGATATTTTAAGAAGTTTTATGTGAATTTATATATACACTAATTATTGAAAAATATTATGTTTGTACATTCATAAAGAATAATTACTTAATTAGGTATTATATATAAATCTTCAAATTATGATATAAATCATTTCTCATTTTTAGTTTCATAAAACTTTATGTATTAACTGACCATCTCATTTACTTATTAACCCAATTCTTATTACATTTACATTTTCAATCTCCTTCTATAACACATAAACAAGAATAAACCAAAAAGTATACAACTCACGACTGCAAATGCAATCATAGCCCAATTTATTTCACTTCCACTACTTGGAGAATCATCCTCTTATTATTATAAAGACAAACAAACTGTTTAATCCAACATATCTAAATCATAATATTTATCATACTGCTGCATATATCTTCAGTAACACTTTCAGCCTCCAAATTACCATGATATGGTTTTCCATTCACTAAAACTCCTGGAAAATATACAATTCCACTTAATGATTTATTTCCTACCCATTAATCCATTATTATATTTTCTTTTAATTCTTTTGCCTTTTTTGAATCCTTTTCATATGAATTCTCCACACATTCTCCTATTACTTTTTATTTCATTATATAATTCTCATTTGAACAAGCAGCATAATGTTACACCTAAAAACAATTCTTATCAAAATAATCCTAAATTTTTTTTTATATTTTCTTATACCATATACTCAAACCATTGAGTTGCATTATTAATCCAAATACAATGTTATCTCAATTATTCTTCTATCACCTATCTACCAAAACCTTCTCCCCTTATTTACATACAATATCTTCCACCTCCCATACATTAATCATTTGGTTATGTAAAATTAATTCTTTTATCTCTCTTACTCACTTCTACTTCATAACTGATGTAGAATTACACCTGTTTCTCCAATATTTTATAGTATTACTAAAATTCCCTTATAAATTTAAAGCCTGATTTATCATTTAGGGTAATGAACAAAATTACTTCAGGCTGTAATATATGTTTATGTTGCATACTTTTTCAACTTTCTTTGAATCATTGAATGAAATTAATCCATATTGTCGTGATTCTGATGTTATCGTAATTTCCTGTAATAATAATTCACCATCCTATTTGGCAATCTCAATTGTTGGGATATGCACCTTGAAACCCATCCCATCATTATTTAACTCCATTACATTAGTTACGTTAGCCTTTTTACTTATGATTACTAATAACTTAGCTCCCAATTCCTATGCTACATATGCCTAATCCTAATATATAGAATATACTTTTGTGGTTGCTGAACAATTTCCTATACGTCCAACAACCCAAACACTCTCTAAGTCTGGTAATTTCTGGATATTGGATTTATTGCATAGATCTAATTAGTTATCTTCTAATTCTTAAGGAGCCACCAAAAATCCACCTAAAGTGCGTCCATATGGAATATGTCCAAAATTTGCTAATGAATAATTCAAAATCCTTAATTATCCATCCATATAGATTTAGAATTTAGCTGTAACCAAATATGACAAGATAGAAAATATCAGCATCTATTTGCTTTAAATTTATTATAATTATATTCAGAATTATCAACTAAAATTATAACTAATTCTCAAATTCTGATGTAATCGTAACATCATTATTACGAAATATATAAACATATAAACTAATTTCTTATTAAATATTTCATTTTATTGTTGACGCATAGTCATTTTCTCAAATATTATGTTTAGTTCTTATTTATCATTTATACTATTAAATCTTTTAATAACATTTTAAAACATATTTTAACTATTCTTTTGAATTCTTGTATGTAATCAATCATTAGATAATATTAGAGTTAAAAAATTTTTTTTTTTTTTCAAAAAGTTATTGATATTAATGATTATTTCAAAGAAATCATAACAAATTTTGTTTATACTCTTTAGGAACAAAATTGAAAAAATTACTTACTTTATATTGAGTTTTAAAAATTGAAATATAAGTTTTTAGTGAAGTAATTAAATTTTTATGTTAAAAGACAGATAAATAAAGAGATATTTCCAATTTTTACGTTATTTTATTTTGAGTAATAGGAACAAATAATTTTTAGGCCTTCAAGAATTAATGTTTTTTATAAATATTATCTACAGTGAATGACTTTGTTAAAATTATTATTCATTATTTTTTATAATTATAGTCTATTCATTTCTTAAAATGCAAAAAACAATTCTTTTAAAAATCCAAATCTAAAAATTATAAATATATTTAATATTTAGCTAATTTAGCATAATATATCAAATATTTAAGATTATATCATAGTATTTAATAGCAATTAGATATATTCATAGATGATAGATATGTATATTAATTTTTCATTAGAAATAATAATAAACTATTTGGATTTAAATAATTATTTATTAAAAATAAAATCATTATATGTCTCCTGAAATTTCTAGTAATGAATGTTAATGATGCATTCTATAGACTTTAGAGGCTTTAAATTAATTTTAATATTTTACTTTCCTATTATTTTTAAAATGCCTTTAGGAATGATTAAGGTGATTAAGGTAATAATTTTCTATCAATTTTGGTGTTTAAATTGGAAGCAGAGGAAGTTGGTTAATTTTCTTTCTATCTAATATAATTATTTTATGGAGGGACATCTTCATATTTCTATTCTCTTGAAGTAGAAGCACCAATGGCAATTTGTTAGGTTGATTATTTCCAAAATGGCTTAGGCATAACAGATAGAGAATCTCTTCCATAATCTCTAGAAGACTAAAGTCCTTCATTTTTAGGTGATCCCACTATAAATTTATTTATTTTTATCTCTTACTTTATGACATGCTTCTGCTTGGTTATTCAACTTGATCTATAGTATCTAATTCTAAGAATTTACGATATGCTGTTGAATTTCTTACAGGGTCTAATTTAGCTAAATCTCTAATATATGATTGTAAAGCTCTTCTTCTATCTTCAATGACTGTAGGTCTCTTAGCATTAAAGACACTACCAATATCAGCAGTATTGATGATAGCTGAACTTGATTCTGGCATTTTCAAGTTGGGATATTATTGAATGATTGCTTAATGTAATTCACAAAAGTTTTTATATCTTCTGGAAATAGTCCATTTCTTTAAGTTATATTGAACTCTTATCATATATTCAGTATAAGGTTTATTATCAGGGGTTTCTCTGACCATTGTTTAATTGATTGAAATTTATAATTGACTTAAATCAATAGGAGGTGGTAGAGGATGACTAAGAGATTGATTATGTGTTTAGATGTTTGATTAAGTTTATTATGATTATTATTATAATTATTATTATTATGTTTAAACTATTGGATTACAAGGGTTATTATCAATACATGTTGATAAATGTTAATTAAATCCATTACTTTAATATTGTCTATTACAATGTAAACAAACAATACTGGAACTATTTTTAAAAATCTTTTTAAATTTTTTAAGTTTAATAACTTTTTCTTCTAATTATTTACATCTCATTTCCATTTTATCCATAGCAGCAGATAGATTTCTATTTGTTTCTAAAAGTTCAAGAGTAGATTCTTAATAATCATTACTAGGATTGTTTTAAGCTTGAAATTAGTAAGTAATATATACATTATAAGGCTATCAATAGAGCATCATGTAATCTTTTGTTTTCATCTAACTAACTCTTCAAGAATGTTACTTAATTTTCTAAATAAGATTTTTCAACCATCCATTCACTTTATTAACGAGCTGTTTATTTCTTTAAATCAATATCATTATTTAATTCTTATATTTTTTTTTCAAATTCTAACTACAACTTTTATATCTCTTAAGCTCTTCCATAATCTAAAGAATGACATTTTTATTATAATTATTCATTTGCAGCTTTTTATGTAATCAATTCTTATCTAAGTTTTTTATTTTCATTGTCTAATTATGAAGATCTATCATTCAAACTTTGTATTTCTTTTTACAGAAATGCATTTTCTTAAGTAATTAATGCTAATTATTTATCATGTTATTATATTTGATGTTAACTTTATTATTAAACTTATTATGTCTATTATTAAATTTATTAGAATTATGTTTTAAGTTGTAATTCACTTTTTGATAATAATTCATTCTCCTTACTTAATTTCTCTAATTTACTATTAGATTGTAATTCTAACTAATGTTTATCATCTTGCAATGCCTTTAACTCTTTCTCTAAATTCTATATTTTATATTATAATTGTTTATTTTCTTAATTTGTTTATTGAGAAGCTTTTCTAGTTAATTTCTCTGCTGCTTATTAATATATTTATAAACTCATTTCATCAAATAACTATGAAACCTATTAATTTCTACCTACTTCCTTCTAAAATTAATCTCTAATTTTAAACATTTCAGATTATAATTCATAATAATTAGAAAATTCATCATTCTTTAATTTATCCATTATATTTTCTATATGAGGTTATAATACTTTAGATTAATGATTCTAATTAATTATATAAAAAATAATACCTTAAGATTTCTTTTATTGCTTTATTTGAGTTCTTTGAATTTCTCTTCAAATTATTCAGATAATTTCTCTGTAAATTATTTTAAATCATCCTCAGATCCTATTGCTTTCAATTTAAATTATTTCCTAACCTAATCTAATAATTGCTATTTAACAGCAGGTAAATCTTAAATCACTTAAGTCTTCATCTTTTCAATTTATTATTCAGCCAAATTTATACATTCTCTAAGTGCTCTTTCTCCTTCTGCTTTACATACATAACCCCATGCAGATTCCACATTTGGCACCTTACCTCCATTTATCAAATCCACATAAGCCTTTGCCAATTACAATAATTATATTCCATTTACCATACTTCCTTAAACAGATTTAGGTCTAACTCGTTTAAATATTTTAGATCTTGCTTCTTTCAATTATTAAACAAATTCCCCTCTAAAACTGTTTTCATGTAGAGAATCCAATTTTTAAAGATCATCTTCTCTCTCAACTGGCCTAACCATTGTCATACAATCACGCTCTCTAAAGAAATGTTTAATCATTCTTCTTATACGATTCTTCTATTCTACAGAATCAGACAATCCTTTTTGCAATTCTAAAGCATTTTCCAAGTATTATTTTGAATTGATTGAATTTCCCTATTAATCAACCATTTGAAGTGCAAAATCTCTAACAATCCATAAGAATTAAGGGAATGTATTCTCATTATTTTATTAAATGTCCTAATATATTATGAATTTTATAATTACTTTTGCTAGATTGACTATTAAATTTAAAGTGTTTAATGCATTCTCATCAATATTCCCAACAGAATTATAAATAAAATAACTACTAAGTAAAAGACTAAAGAGAAATATTCTTGTATCATGATTGACATTCTCATCCATACCTCCAAATCCTTCAGTATCTATAATAATGGCCTTCATATCAGGGAATTCAGCATTTTAAGCTGTGATTGTTTGACTCCATATCCACAAACCTTTGGTACATGGATTAATTGTAGGACCTACTGAAAAACCTCCAGCTTATTGATTCAGAAGAACTCTATTAACAAAGAAACTTTTGCCGGTTCTATATTTCCCTACAATAGAGACAACTCCAAGTTTTTCTGATCCAAGGGAAGTTAAGAATTATTCAGCTTGAGGATCTACTTGAAATTGATTGTTGATGTATTTTATGAAAGGAATAGCTTTGGGTGCATTCATTTTTTGAATTTTAATTTAACGATTTATGGTTACTAAATTATATTTAACATAAAACTAAAAGGATCTAAAAATGGTATATTTATTTGTATTTGTTAAAACAATATAAAATAGTATTTGTTATAACATTATGAATAGATATTTAAGAATAAAAAGATATTTTACAATATTTATGTTTATTTCTGAGTAAAAATCGATTAATCATTAATCAATTATCATTCCTATCAATGGACGCTCAAATTAGGTTCTTACTAAGGTATTCAATAGTCCACAAAACATAGGTAACTTAATCTTATAGATTTCTTCTATATTATGATTAGATTCATCTTCCATTATCATAGATTATTCAATTGAAAATTGTGAATTCAATGCAAAATCAATGTATAAGTAATTCTAATTTTAATGGATAGGAATAATTTTTTTAAATTATTCAATCCACACTAATTAGAGATTACTTTAATATTTAGTTACGAAAGCCTTGTAAAATAATTATATTTACTTGTGAAACTTGACTGACAATGTTAAGTTAATCTTATTAAATTTATTGAATTAAATTTGGATTCCTTAATTCTATAAAATAAATGAAATAGAGTGGATCTTAAGTTGCAATAAAAAAGATCTTTTAATTCAATTGATAATTTTCAGATTCAAATATTTATTGTAATCCATCATAATTAGGTATTTCTAAATATTTTTTATCTTTATAAATCACTTATCTCTATTTTTTTATTTTCAATTAAGTAATCATTGAAAGTAAATCAAACTAATTTATTAAATTTATATATATACCTATTAAAATTTACTTTCAAAAGAAGGTAAATTAATTGAAAATTTGATTTAAGTTTTAAGTTCTTCAATAGTGTGGATAGTAAGAAATTCTGAATTAAGTAATTTACCCTAAATTGATTATAATTTCTTTTAAAGGAAAGAATTGGAATCAGGAACTTATCCATTAACATGATATTAGAAACAATCCTCAAAGAATTAATATACATTTGATGAATGAATATATTCTAAATGATTTTGAATTTGATTTCTTTCTTGACTTTACTAAGTAGCATAATAAGATCTAAATTAAATTGAAACTTAATTGAGTGTTTTATTAGGACTAAATAAGTTTATATATAATATGATACTAATCAGTAAGGGATCGCTTAAGATAATAGATAGTCTTTCTAATTTGTGTTTTGGCATCATTATCAACTTATCTCCATCTAAATTTAGCCTTTTTAATAGAATCCATAATATCTTTATTTGCTATCAAATCTTATTTATCTTAATAATGTGTCTAAATGTATATAGATATTTTACCTAACTAATTTGTATTTCATTAGCTGAGGGATCAATAGTAAATATATATTCAATTAATTAAGTGAGCAATCGAGATAAATTCTTTATATCATTAGTCATAATAGTTTCAATAACCCATCTTTTTTCTAAGATATGATTTTCATCAACATAAATAAGTGCATGACCAATGTTTAGATTAATTAATGAACATTCAAGTGAATACTTTAATTTATATATCAAAATAGCAGGATCTGAACAAAAGGATTTCTTAACTTCCATATCTGTATTTTTGATTAATTCCTTAATAACAGATTCAGTTTCTTTTGGTTATAATTATAGAGAAGTAGGATAAGAAGTATTATTATTAATTGTTTTTTCAGATGTTTTAATAATATTTTCCTTATCTATTAAAATGGTGAATAATGGTTTATTTATAAATTCTAGATCACTTTATACAATTCCAAAAAGAAATGGAGGTTAAATGATTTTATCTGTATCATTAAAAAATTTATTAGTATGTAATGAAGGATTCCTGGGATACATTACAGATAAATAAGTATCATTTTAAAAGTAAGCATCAATTTTTGTATCACTTAATTTCAATTATTTCCCAGAACATTTGAATTGAGGTAGCCAAACATGATTTTAACATTCTTATTATTTATCATATTTCTCAAAAGTTTAATTGATAAAAGATTGAATGTTAGATTTGGATATCTAATTAGATTGTACTTCTTGAATGAATCTATTGTTTGAGTGACAATTGAATACATTTTGATAAATGGGTCAATGGTGGAAATCAAATAAATCATACTATTAGATATTTCTGAGGAACTTAATTACAGAATGGAGGGTTCTTATTTATCCATAGTTGGATGCTATATATATATGTATAAATTTTAATTACAGCAGTAAGTCTAAGATATGGTTAAGTGTTATTACGATAAAATTCACTACTAAAATATTTGAAATTTAATTTAACATTGAATTATTGAAAATATACTGGAGTCTAAACATGAGTATTAAATTCAATTTGGTATTTATTTTTTACATCATTTGGTTTTTAAATCAACATATATTCTTAACCATATAATTTAGATTTCTAATATTATTTAATGTTATTTCTTACATTTAAATATGGAGATAAAGCCAATATATTATTTTCAAATTGTATAATTGTATTCTTTCCAATATTTGCACAATATTAAGCTATAAGCATTTCCTCATTTGTTATTAAAGTTGAATCTGTTTATTTTGCATAAATTCTAAGCATTCTTAATGTTAAAGGAGTGAAATATTATCTATTCATTAATTGTTAAGTATTTTAAATTTTTTATTCATAAATTACTACATTAAATTTATTATATGTTATGTTCTTTTAAAATATGAATTTTTGATCATTCAATACATTTTTTATAGATTAATCTTTACTACAACATATTGCTAATGATGTAAAAGTGTCTCCTTATTATATCAACATTTTAATAAAATGTTGAATTACAACTTTCAATTTCTATTGCCATTACTCTTCTTTTTATAAATATATTTAATGTAAAATCCATCTTCTTCCATTAAATTCTTAATCAATTGAACATATTATTAATCCATTTTGATTAATTCTTACTATTGCAGCTTCCTACCAATACATTAATAAATCTTTTATATGATTTATAGGATATTTAAAACTGTCATTCAATTCTTATACATTTTGATTAGACCAATAATCTAATATTGCTTCCAAATCTTTTAATGGATATGATACTAAATTAAATTCTAAATTTTCTGCTGTATATATCACTTTACTTGCATAATTTGACAAATTTATATTATTTTTACCTTAAAATCCTGGAGAACCTGCATGATTATTAATATCTGAATTTTAATAAGATTAACTTCCAAGATTAACTGGTTTATAATCATTTATCTATTTATTAAAATATTCTTATAGATCTATCATTTTCTCTTTGTATTTTTAATCCATTTTATGTTTTATTAAATGTTCATATTTTTATTAATCATCTTATTCTGCTTATCTAACTACACTTAAATAAAAGATATCTTCATCATTAAATTAAAAATATTGTCTCATCTTAGGATGATGATTTTATATAAATTTATGATCTTCCTTTATTTAATGCAAATAATTTCTATCCTTAATTCTCCATATATAATTGTACTCATACTTAGAATTTAAAGAATTTATCCATTTCCTATGGAATTCAATTAAATTCAAAGTGAGTTTGCGAAGATCATAAATAAATTTTGAAATTGTTTTCAAGAAATCTGAAATATTTCCTTGCTTAGCTCTAGATATTTCTTTAAGACATCTTTCCCTTCCTATTGTCAACTGATGTAAAGTTCTAACAACACTTTTATTGTTTGTAATGCTATCAATCTCAATTCTCATTAATTCATCAGCTTATTGCTAATGTTTCAATATCACATTATAGTAGTACTTCTAATGATATTCAGGTATATCATGTTCTTTCCACACCTACAACAATGAATTAAATCTAGATATATTTGAATTTATTGGTTTGACTACCTAATCAAAATTAAAATACTTACTTTCCAATCTCTCTAATCTTCGATCATCAGAACCATTTTCAATTCGCAAACTTTAACCACCTTAATTATTCTACATTAATAATTTATATTATTTATATATTTATATTTAATTTCTTATCTCTCATCATAATAATAAGAGTTTTCCAATAATATTTTATATCTATATTATCACTTAATCAAAACTTCATTTCTAATTCATTCATAAAATAATCACAAATTATAATACTATCATCATTATATAATTTAATGCAATTATATTTAATAATATAATATGGGAACGTGTTGTGGTGTTTAGGGAACAAAAATGGTAAGTCTATTTGAATTCTCTACCCTAACTTATTACTCTCAAAATGCAATTAATATTTAAAGAGCCTATCGAAGTATTCCTATCAAAGTATTAAATCTCTAGAATGGAAAAATAAAATGAAAGAACAATAGAATCCATTAATCATATCTATTGATAGTTAACATAGTCATGAACTACATGCTTAAATTAGTAATGCAATTGATCAACCTATCAAAGAAGTTGTATTTTCAATTATCATACTTAGATTGATCACTCCCCTTTAAATGCTACTAAAGTAGAACGCAACTTCTGTGAATATTCAACAATAGTAAATAATCTAATCTATAAAATTGGTAATTTTAACTACAAAGAATATCTCAAATAATTGAATTATACAGAAGATGAACTTACATTGCCTCATCATGAACCCTATCAACTATAAGATGGCACCATATATGTTAGATAATGGAAACTGGGTTTGCGTCATTGTAAAGGCAGGGCAATCTTTTTAGATAATAGTATCTATGAAGGTTTTTGGAAGGATGATAAGATGTGGGGATATGGCAGACTTATTTTAGCAACAGGAGATTATTATTATGAAAGTGAATTTCTAAGGAATATGGCTAATTGGAGAGGGAAACAAATTACAACTTTAGGATATGTTTATGAACGGGAATAGGTGAATGATAAATAACAAGGAGAAGGTATTGAAAGATATCCAGATGGGATTAATTTTAAAGGGAAGTTTGTTGTTGGGAAGAAGACAGGGTTTGAAGAATTTCATTTTTAAGATGGGTCAAGGTTTAATAAATTATAAATATTTTGATTAGTTATGTAGGAAAAATAAAAGAACATAAATTTAATGGTAAAGGAGTATTTAATTTTGGTGATGGTAGAAAGTATGATGGATAATGGAAAAATAATTAAATGGATGATTATGGTACTTTTACATGGCCTGATAGAAGATTATATGATGGATATGTAACAAATACTAATATTTCTATAAGTATGTCAATTATAAGAAACATGGGTTTGGAGACTTTACTTATGAAGATGGATCTATGTATAAGGGAAATTGGTTTGAAGGTAGAGAGCATTGAAATGGTACATTTTATTCGAAAGGAGGATTATGTAGAGAGGGTGAATGGTTAAATGGTAAACGAGTAAAATGGCTGGGTCAATATTAAACAGCTTGAGTGTTTTGATACTTAATTAATATATATTTATAATTTTGCTGTTATATTTTATGTGGCAAAATGCAAATTTTGTGCTGTCAAATATAACTAATAGTTAAGAAAATACTAAAGGCTTTGATTGTTTAGAGAAGAAGCGATTAGTGGAAGAATTTATAGAAGAAGAAACAAGAAATAATTATAGTGAGGAGGAAGATATGAATAAAGAGGAGACAAAAGAATTTGATCCTAGTGAATGGAGTTTAAGTAGGTTTGAAATGGGTCGTTATTTAGGTAATGGGAAATTTGGACATGTATATTTGGCGAGGTATTCATTTTTTGTTTATATCAAATTAGGGAGCGTGAGAGCAAATTCATAGTAGCTTTGAAAGTTATTAGTAAGAGACAATTAAATTTATGTTAATTAACAGATTCATTAACTAGAGAAGTGGAAATTCTTAGTCATTTAAGGCATCCAAATATAATAGGATTTTATGGTTTTTTTTAGACTTAAAAAAGAGTATATTTAATGTTGGAATGGGCACCTCTAGGTGATCTTTATGGATTAATGAAGAAATAGACTAATAGAAGATTTAGTGAAGAAATGGCATCAAAGATTATTTAGTAAATCACAATGGCAATTGGATACATGCATTAAATGAATGTAATTCATAGAGATTTGAAACCAGAAAACATTCTCTGTTTTCATAATAACATCTTTAAGATAGCTGATTTTGGATGGAGTGTACATACTCCATCTAATAGAAGGAAGACGTTATGTGGTACTCTAGATTATTTATGTCCTGAAATGATCAATTACTAATTTCATGATAATCGAGTGGATGTATGGACTATTGGTGTATTGGCTTATGAATTAGTTGTAGGTAGGTATATTGTTTAAAAATCATTATTTAGGCAGACCTCCATTTGAATCTCATAATGAATAAGATATAAAAAAGGAGATTATGAATTTGATATTCTAATTTCCTAATTGGTGTAGTAAAGATTTTTAAAATTTTGTGAAAGGAATTCTCTAGCATGATTGCAACAAGAGACCTTCAATCATATAAATATTAAATCATCCTTGGATCACAAAATGACTTTAATTTATAAATTAATATATATATATTTATTAATTATAATGGTACTATTCTAAAATATTATTCATAGATCAGATTCATCTTACTTTAAAATAGATAAGGAAAAACCAGATTATCAAAGTGGTATGTATATTATGATGATGCTGAAAAAGTCAAACTGTAAAATGAAGTCCATAGATTAATAGTATGCAGAGATACTAAACACACTAATTTCCTTGAAGTACACTTCTTTATTCATTACTATAGTTCAGAAATTACAAGATTATTTATAAACGTTATGCAGGCTTATTTTTTGCTTTGTGTGTTGATGTTTCAGACAATGAGCTCACAATGCTTGAATTAATACATTTATATGTTGAAGTTTTAGATAAATACTTTGGAAATGTCTGTGAATTAGATATTGTCTTTAATTTTAATAAAGTAATAAAAATAATCATAATTTCAGGCATATTCAATCTTTGATGAGATGATTGTTGGTGGAGAGATTATTGAAACATCAAAATAAGTTATAATTAATGCTGTCAAGAATATTGAATTATTAGATTGATACATTTTAAGTCATTTATTCTTTTTTTAATTTTTGTATCTCATTTTATATTCTAATTACAGAAGATAAAATTCTATATTATTTCTTTTGATTAAAAATGGAATATTAAAATTATTGACTTATTTTTCATTTTTTATTATTAATTCTTGTTTAATTTAATTACATTTAAGCAGTTTATGTTTTTAATATTGATATGAGACAATAGAAAATTTTGAAACTAAATATATATATTTATTAAATTATTTAAAAAAATATAAAATAGTTTGAATTTTTATAATAAAATTTTAAATTCTCTAAAAATTATCACTTATTATAATCTAATAATAATAATCTTTTATTAATGTTTCATTATATATATTAAAATCCTTAATTTTAAAGATACCTAAAATTTTATATTGATATTTTTCAATAATATTTTTATTATCTTTAAAGTAAAAGAGAGGGATTTAGAGGATAAAAATACAATTGTAGCAAATAAAAATTGTATAGTAATAAAAAATAAATTTGGATTTAATTTTGAAACAATAGAATTTTTAACCATCATTCATTTCATTTTTTTTAAAGAATCTGAATTATTTCTGGTTTTCAAGAAAAAAAAATAGCAAAAACGATACATTAAGATTTATCAAATTAATTTTTCAATTAGATTTAATTAATCTTTAAATATAATTATTAATGAACAATAATATACTTGTATTTCTAACATATATTTTTAGTATTACAAGTCTAATTAAATACGATTAAGGATTAGAATTAAAGCTATAATAAACTAAATAAATCATAAATAATTTTTTTTATATATAGTAGCAAAATGAATTTTATTTACATATGCTTATATTTGAAAATGTGGTTTTTTATAAGAGTTACTTTCTGTTAATCAGTATAGATTATATATATTTTAGACTACTTATTAGATTTTTCCTAATGAGAATATCTATTCGAAGAATTATGGATATGCTATTGATATTGATAAAGAGAATTTTGATGAGAAAAGTATTTAGAAATAAAATATTGAATTACTAAGAGAAATAAAAATAGAAAATGAATAGTCTATAGAATTAAATGGAGATGAACAATTATTTAGCTTTACTTCAGATGATTATATAGATGTGTTTATACTAAAGAATAAGAGTATTGAATGCTTATATCAGATAAAAAATTATTTATATAATGATGATGAAATAATTATTGAAAAGAAACAATGTTTATTCTTGTTAAATCACTCATATTGTTATCAATTACATTAATTGGATAAATTCATTTATATAGTATAATGTAAATTTAATGAAAATACTACAATAATTTAAATAGTTAATTAATCATAAATATTTGATGAAATTATGATACCAATTTAACCATTTTGTAAATAAGATTCAACATTTTATAAAGAGACTTTAATAATATATAATAAATAATGTGAAAGTACTAAATTTTATTCAACTTAAATACATAATCTTTCATTTAACAATACTTAACTATATGATTTAACAGAGATAAAAGAATTTAATGAAAATACAGAATAACTTATAGATATATAATTTTGCACTCATAGTAATTTGTATATAATATTCACCAATTAAATCATATCATTTTTTCTTCAAACTAAAGAACTTTACAATCTGTTTTCACATGTAGGTTTTGATATTAAATAATTTAAGTTTATAAATCTTTAAACTCAAAATTATATCGTTTAAGTAAATAAGGAAACTTAATAATTATATTTAAATAATTATTAATTCGATATAAGTATATAAGACTTTTAGAATTTCTTTTTCATTCAAAAAAATCTTATTCTATTTCAATTAAAAGATTAGTTATTTATAAAAGTTAATTCCTTATTCTCTAGTATATTATCTATTAAGATAAATAATTTTATATAAATTGGTGAATTACCTTATTTTATAGCATTATCAAATTAGTAATTGAAATTTATTAAATTAACCTTACCAAAATCTGTAATTACCTATAACAATTCTGATTCAATATATATGATATAATCAGCTTTAATAATTGCTCCTAATTTTTTGATTAATTTCATATTGTTGGATCCAAATAATCCAATTTAATATTTTCAGTAAACAAAAATATTTTATGAAACAAATAATTCCAATGATTAAATATGCTTATCATACTAAATATATAAAAGAACTCTTCCTTTTAAGATAAGATAAATAATGGAAAATGAAAAATAGTTAACAATTTTTGAGAATCAATATGCATAATTTATATCTTATTTAGATTGGATTCTCTCTATTGGTAATGTTACCTTTTTACATAAACTTAAAGATGAACAAATACTTATAGGATTGAATTTAGATGATAAATTTATTAAATTAATATTTTATTCAAATGGTCGACCTATGAAAACATATTAGTTTAAATTATTTAATAATTTAATAAACATGTTTTTTATAAGAGAATCTATACATTTAGTAATAATTTATTAGAATTAAATTGAAATTTACAAATTAGGATTTGAATAAATAGAAAAGAGTATTAGTAATACAGATATTAAGATAATTAAAGCAATTTAATAAAAAGATATAGTTCAGTATTTACTTGAAGATTGTAATAAAATATCGATTCTATTTTTTGGAGATTATTTTTCGATAAGAAAAAATAAATATCAATTTGATTGTAAAACCTCTCTTTAATTTTATAAAGATGATATTTATATTGATATTCATTCTTTGTATTTCAAACATAAAAAATAAGTAGAACGTATAATAATCCTAAAAGAGAAGATATCGGAAGTAAGTAATGTACTATTAGAATATCTTCTATTGTTCACTCTTCTTGATAATAAATATTATGTCAAATTATTTTTAGTCAAAAGAGAAGAATTGCTATTTCTATACACACTTCCAACTTATAATTATACAATTTAATTCCCATTTTATTATTAAATTTAGAATTCTATTCTAATGATAAAAACAAAAAGTTCTATTTAAGGCTCCTTTATTTTGATTTATGATGTAACAAAAACAGCGATTGAATCTTTAATTTAAATTACTGAAATTGATAGTGAAGAAAGATTTTCATTTAAATTTATTAATAATAAAGAATATATTTACTAATATAAAGGATAATTGAAGATACAAAACTTATATTAACCATGTTTTATTTTAAACATATCTTATGGGGGTTATAGTTTTGTTTAGAATAAGGAAATCATAATTAAAACTTAATCTTTGATTAGCAATTAAAGTGTAGATTTAGATTTGTATCTATTTTAAATTAATAAAAACTACAAATTAGAATTATTAAATTAAAATGAAATTATTCTCATTGATAATACTATTAGTTTTAAGAATATTTTTGGTAATATAGAAAATATTTAGATTATTGGATCAGAAAATAATTAAGTTTATTTACCGTTGATATTTACAAATAATTCTATTAGTTGTATTTTTTATAGATTTGGTCTCTGTATTAATTAAACATCCATTTTGAGAAATATTTTTGATTTAAACACATCTATTACGTTTGATTATTAAAATATGATATTCTCCTTATTAAATATTGGCTATAATCCAGATGATTGTAATCATGTTATCTATATGAAGGACAAAGATACTATAATTATCAATGAATTTAATTTTTGCTATAACAATTCTAAATTAAAAAAAAATTATAAGATATTAACTAATGATGATTCGTCTTATATTGAGATTAAAGATTTCATTTAAATAAATGATTTTCAGATATTTAGATACTCTAATGATTATCTTCTATTTACTTTTTAATTTTGTCATCTTTAGGATGCAAAACTAACTAAATCTTTCGAAAATTAGGTATTTTAGTCACTTGATGTTGCAAAAATTGATAATTTCACTTACTTGTTTTTGAATATAAATATTGAATATTTTGAAATTAGAATTATAAATATTACAAAAGTAGATCAAAATGCTTCATATGATATACTTTATCATGATTTTTAATAATGGAACGATTTACTTTCTAATCTTTAGACATAATTTTCCAAAAACTTACTGAGTAAGTTATAAATATATTATGTCAATAAAATAAATAATGACATTGAAATTAAGTTTATTGTAATTATGCAATTTCATCTAGCATTTTTAATTAAATTAACTGTTAATCTAAATCATTTAGATAATATTAAATTATAATAATAAGGAATAATACGATTTGAATAGGAAGCATTATTTTCTAATTTAATATTTATTGATAATAAATATGCAATTCTTAGCTTTTAAAATGATTAATCTAACTTTATTAATATATTTGATATTAGTAATTTATCAGAACGTAAAAATGTAGATAGTATCTAAAAGTTTATTGATAATAATTATACAGCAATCGAAAGATACAATGAAACTCATTTTGTAATAGTTCAAAATATCTTAAATTAAAATTATTAAGTTCATTTAATTATACTTGATAAATTAAAAGTTGAATGTTAAGGACAATGCTCAAAACCTGCTTATTTAAAGTTAAGTAATCAAGTATCAGAAATTGAAATTGAAATAAAATTTAAGAATGAGTAAGAGATAAAGAATTATTTATAATTAGTTATTATTATTTTAACTTTGATTAGTATTGTGATCAAATTAGTTACAAAAAAAGTGAAAAATATAAATAGAAAATAGAATTAAATTTGAAAATATTATAATCTAATGATTTTAAATAATTAATTACCTTAATATTATATAAATTTATATATGAAAATGAACTTGATTTTCACATTGATATTTTATTTATTATCTAATTAATATATCCAAATTGATAATTTAAAATGTTTTGTATACAAATTTATACACTAAATTTATAGATATATCTTATAAATATTTGAAATTTATAAATACAAGCAATATTGGAGCTTGTATCTTTTAAAGGATCAAATCATAATGATACAATATGGGAATGAATATATGAAAATTTTTTTAAATAATTAAAATAAAAAATTGTTCTGATATAATCATATTATGGAAAGTTCAAATGTAGGAGAATATAATTAGGGGAACTATTCAAAATGGATTGATAGATTCCAATTATAAATTTAATTGTTATGGTTTACTTAAAATGAAGGAAAGAATCAATCAAATTTACTCGACATTATGACATAGGAGTATATCAAATTTAGTAGTGATAAAATTAATGAATAATTTGAATTGATTACTAGACTCATGCAGTAAAGATCATCTTTAGTAAATTCAATTTTAGATAAAAATTTAGAATAGCAAAACTAATTATTAAGTTCTTAACAACACTGCACAGAAGTAATAATAAAGAAATATGAATAATTCTTGGAAGATTTAATTCAATTTAGTAGACAATTTAAAAATAGAGAGGAATTGATAGAATTTAAAAGGGCTCATGATGAATATTATAAGGAAATGAATGAATTTAAAACTGTCATAATGAAAAATGTGAGATATTATTAAGGAAAGATAGATAATAAGTCAAGGTTAAGGAAAGTGATTCGTAGTGCAATTAATAAAGTACTTTAGAAAAAGGGGATAGATAAGAATTTATCAGAGATGTTAGTGAAATATGAATGTATGATAGAGAAACATGAAGTGGGAATAGATAAGAAAGACTTAAAATTATTTAAACTTGATTAAGAAATGATTAAATTAAAAAAAGAATAGGGAACAATAGAAGAATAAAAGAATTTAGCTTAGATTTAATTATTAGGTGATAAAAGTAATAATGAGAAGTGGAAGTAGAGTGAATAAAAATTATTGGATAAATAGAGAAAGTAATAGGATTAAGTAAATGTATTGAATTTCAATTTAAATTTATTTTGCTAAGATTTATATCGTAAATTTACTCCTAGATTATTAAAATTGTATGAATATAAATTGTTAAATGTACATTAGAAACATTTTAGGAAAGAATTACCTTAAAGTGTTATAATATCTCATGATGGAGAATATGCAATATCTAGTGTAAATCAAGAATAATTATTATTGTGGAAAGTGAATGAAGAAAAAAAAGATTGGTAATTAGAAAGTTAATTAAAGTAAGTAGATCAAATTTTATGTTTATGTTTTTATGATGAAAAAGGTTCATTTTTTGCTGGTTGTGAAAATGGATCAATAGTTTATTGGTATAGAAATGATTAAAAATGGACACCAAATATTTAGACATAGAGACATTAAAGGGGAGTTAATTTTATATAAGGGGATTAAAAAAATGGATAAATGGTATCTGTTAGTGATGATTGTACAATAAAAATTTGGATTTAAAAAGAAGATGAAATGATTTGGGAAGTTAAATATACTTTATAAGGTCATCAATCTGGAATTTAAACAGTTTAATTTAATAGAAATTCTAATGTTATTGGAAGTGGAGGATTCGATAAAACAATAATATTATGGAATTTTAAGAATTAAGAATGGATTCAAAATCAAATACTGAAAGGACATAAAGGAAGTATAACAACATTATGTTTTAGTAAATTAAAGGATGTTTTAGTTTCTGGTAGTTAGGATTGTTTTATTAGAATATGGGAAATGGAATAGAATTAATTATATAAGAAAATATAGACTTTGGATGGTCATAAAGCTTCTATTACTTCTGTGATATTTAATTCAGATTCATCTATTTTATTTACTGGTAGTAAGGATTGCACAATTAAATTTTGGAGATAGAATATGTCAAATAAATGGGTTTTACATAGAGAATTCTAGTAGAATTATATGATTAGTTAAATATCAATAAGTAACAATAATTTAAATATAATTGTTGGTGGTTTTGGTGGAGAAACTACATTTTATTAATCTTAAGATAATTGGGAATGAGTTGTTAATATATTATTTATAATTTAATTTATATTTTTAACGACAATCAAATGAGTTCTGATGAAGAATAAGATAATTATAATGAAGATTAAATCATCAATTTAATTTCTGCTTTGCAATAGAAAAGTAATAGATGATCAATATAAGGTTAGTAAAGACTAATAGAACTAATAATGGTTTAATGAAAACCAATAGAACTAATGAATCAGATAATTGGAATGAATTTAGAGAAACATAAAAAGAGAAACCATAGTTAAACAATTTTGTTAATTCAAATGAATTTAGTTTGCAAAGAGAATAATCAAAGCATTCTAGTATATCTGAAAATTTAAGTGATTTTATTGTAAGAACTGATAAACCTACAAAAGAATCTTAATTTAAGAATTAATAAAATTAAATATAAGATTAGAATGAATTGGTATTTAAATTAATAAATTTTAGAGTGAATTGAAATAAAAGATGGATTATTTATTAAATTAAAGAGAGAAGGATTAGGAAATGTTAGAGTAAATTAATGCAGGTTTAATGTTTTTGATTAGTCAGATTCCAAAGCCAAAACAAACAAATTCAATAGGAATTTAGACTGTTATTTAAAAAGAGAATTCTTAAAATTAATCTACTCCAAATGTTAAAAAAACAGCTTAATAAACAGTTTAATAAATGTTTTAAGAACCAGATAGATATGCATTTCAAGAGATTAGAAATTTTTGTTTTAAGAGATGATTAATGTTTAATTAAATTTACTAATTATTAAATATTGTATAATTATATTAAAATATTAAAATATGTCTTAGAAAAGCAAATTTTTTTAATGGATTGATTATAGAGTACGTATTACTTTAGGTGATGGACGTATGTTAGTTGGAACCTTTTTAGCTTTTGACAAACATTTGAATGTTATTCTGAGTGAATGCGAAGAATACAGAATAAGAAAACAAGGTAGAAGTTATTTTTAAGGTAGGAATTCACGAAATCGAAACCAAAAGAACTTTGGGAATGATTATTGTGAGGGGCGATAATATAATATCATTATCAGCTGAAGCCCCTCCTCATCAACCTCCAAAGAAATAAGAATTATAACCAGGACCAGGAAAAGCCTAACCAATAACAAGATAGGGAGTGACAGGAGCACCAAATATTGGTTTAATTTCATAACCAAAGGGAATGGGTTTACCTGGATAATAAACTATGATGCCTGCAGGAATGAGTATGCCTCCGATGTGAAATAAAATAAAATTTAAATCATTATCTTCTTACACCACCTCTTTGCAAAACAGTTATAGTTTAAGCTATAAGTGCTTATTCTTTTTCATATTCTGCTAACAATGCTGCATGTTAAGCCTTTCTTTTAACCCATCTATCTTCAATATATTATAAGGTTTCTTTTGCTTCATCTAAATTAGCTTAAGCATTATTCAATAATTCTGTTTTCACCTTAATTTATTCTATAAAAAAGAGTAATCAAATATATATATACCAATAGTATTGGCAATTAAATCTTATAACATTGGAATGACTTCATTAACAAGAGCATCAATTTTTTTATTGTAGTTCTCTAATAATTCTAAATTAGATGCTCTTTCACTATTGTAATTGCTAGTTAATGCATTTCTTCCTCCATCTAATGAGTTTCTAAGTCCATTCAACATACTAAGCACCTTTTTGAGTAGATCTTAATTAGCCAAACTAATTATGATATAATATATTGATACTTATTTTATGCAATTTACATAAAGATATCAATTATGGGTTAATATAATACTCTGTGATTCTTTAAATTGATTGAATTTAATTTATTAGCTAATGTCTTTAGTTAATCTGATTCAGTTTAAATTAATACAGGATCTACTTATATTATTATGAAATTACTTCTTAAACCAGACAATAATTAAATAGCTTAATCTAAAACATCTATTGCTGTATTGAAATCACTAATTTATTTATTATAAGTAATTTCATTTTATCTAATAGTCTCTTCTAATTAAGCTTTTTATTTTTAAGTTCTATCTAATTCCTCTTATCTTTATGTTAATTATTATTAATATGATTCCAAATGATTGTTTAATGATCTTAAATCCTCTGTATGTTAGGCAACTTCAGCTGTGTAGAAAGTAACTAAATCTGTATAAAATGCTTAATCCTCAACATATTAAGCAAAATCAGCATCAAACAGATTGTTCTCATCTACTTCTGATTGCTATCAATATAAATTATACAAAAATACTTTTAATTAAGCACTCAATTAGTCAATAGCATCAAAAAGTTTATTAAAGTTAAATTGTGTGCTCATCTCACTTAATTGCATAAATTTAGTCATTATTCTTTCCACTCTTGATGTTGGATTTGTTAAAGTGCCTTGATTACTAATACTCACTGCAAAAGTGATGGACAACAATCCTAATAAGATAAATGTTTTCATTATCCGTTTCTCAATTAATATAAATGAAAAATTAATCTAATATAATTTCTTTATTGAAATCATTTTTGTTCTTAAACAATCACATTCATATTTCATATACTATATTACAACTTAATCATTAAAGAATATATTCAAATAGAATAGAAATCTTATTTATATATAGTATATTATTTATTTATATATTTTAAATATGGAAATTATAAAAAATATCAAATTTTATAAATGAAATAGACATTCTAAACAATCTATTTAATTAATGATAATAACTAATTAACTAATAAGTAACATTAACTAAAAATTATAATAAATAATAATATTCATTTTAATAACTTCAAATGAGCGACATCGTTTGGACATGTAGATACCAATGCTTAAAATAGTTTCTATGAAGCTATTTTGATGTCTGGTTTCTATTCCTCTTGTAATTTCTTAGCTAATGGTACAAGATATTTCACTACTAATTACGGTCGTTCATCATAAAATTATTATACAAAATCTTATTATAATATTAATAATAAAATACTTGCTAACATTGTTATGGCAATGCCTTTAGATTTGGCTGGACCATACAATATGAGATGTTAGATTTAAGGTAATGAATATTGAATGTCAATATTTATCATCAGTTCATGAAATAATGATTCAGCTGATTACCTTACTGAATTATTAGTCGAAGAAACAACTTTAAAGACTCCATTCCATACGTTAACATAATTATTTTATATTGGAAACTATTTATATTACTTAAAATAAAATACTTTAAGTGGTTCAACTAATTGAATGAATTATTCACAAGTATATAATGCTATATTTTTATTTCCATCATCAATTAATTTACATAATAAATCCAAAAACTTATTTGAATATTTATGACCATTCAATGCTTAAGCCTCTTTTTTTACAAAATTACATAACCAATCAATTGCTTCTTTTTTTTATTTCCAATCTTTTGCTTATTCTGCTTGATTCATATAATTTGGCATTTATTCAAAATCTGTTGATAATTTCTTATTATTTGGTGTTCTATTTCTTAGTTCTGGTGTTTTAGCTTCTTTAGTTTAAGTAGTACCAAATTTTCTAAATTCTGATGTTGTAGTAGATTCACCATTTATAATTGTCATTATACGTTTACATTCTCCATCAGGTGCTAATTTGATTATTAATGATTCTAATTCTCTTTTATCAATTTAACTCATTAAACTAAGCAATCCTTCTTTTGCAACTTGTCTTACTTCTTAACTTTGATCACAAGCATAAAAACAAAGGATTTACAACATTTTTTCAAATTGTTATTTATTTGGATCTAATAGATTATTTAATCCATAACAAATATTCACTTTGATTGCAATAGATTTGCTTTGATAAACTTAGGCTATTAGAGATATAGATTTAGATTCTGTACAATTTTACAATAAAGATATTGTGGCTTTTCTTACTTCTTCACTTATAAATGTGTTGAGATCAATTGCTTTTTTAATTAATTTTTAAAGTGCTTAATCCATAATAAAATCCAAATCTTTTTTATAGATATCACTAAGTTCTTATAAAGAAATCAATGCATTTTTAGATACTCCACTTCTTAAATTTTCAATTTATTTTACCATTTCTTATAAGATTTATGGAAAATTAATTGATTTTTTAAGTAATTCAGTATTATGTTTGGCTAACCTTCTTAAATTATTGAGTGCTTCAAATTATCTAATCCAATCATCATATCTTAATTCATTCAATAATGTCTTTAAGATTGATTCTGGTTAATCTAATGGCATGACAGAATCCAAATAAACTGGTTAGAATGTTTTATCAGCTTCAGTTTTTGGTTTCCTTTGGAATGGTTTAGTATATGTAAGACCTGCATCTTAATCTGGAATATCTTATTATGGATTTTTAACTATTCTAAATGGTTTGCTTTATTATGTTGCTGGAGGTTAATTATATTCTTATTATTATTAAGCATGTCTAAATTCAACACTGGAAGATTAAGGATGAGAATCTGGTTTTTAGGCACTTCTTTATTATTTTTAAGGTTGGGAAATGATAGTAGGTACATAACCTTGTTATTATGATTAGAAAATGGGTATATCAAATTATTACAGATTTTTGGGTTCAGGTAAAGATTGTGTATATAATTCTTTAAGATCTTTAGGATCTTTTTATTCTCTTTGTTCTTTTTTGAATCGCATTTGTGGAAGATCAGATTTATTGGAAGAAGCAGTACTGACATCTATTTGATTAAAGAGATCTTCAGTAATGCCAAGTTATGAGAACACTCGCTTGGTCAAAGGCTAATTGATTGTGGCCAACTAAGTTAGGGTTTCGATGGATTTAGAACGCAGTTTTTATTTCTGGTCCTCGAGGAAAGGAGCCACTTCTTTGATGGCCAACTCGAGGTATTGTGAAAGCTGCATATTGAGGAATCAGGTTACCAGCATCTTATTTCTTTAGACTAGATCAATAAGTAAATCTAAGAATTCTTCTTTGTAAAAAGAATTCTTATTTGGCTATTGCAATATTTGAATAAGCAATTCACCATCTCCAATTTTCTACAAATACATGACCAAAACTTATCTAACAGCAGTTCTAATTGCTGATTTAGAATCCCCTAACTTAGTGTATATATTAATTATGTTGTTACTCTTCACAATATTGAATTACAAACATCTTTGCATTATCTATAAAGTAGTTAACACAATATTGAAATTATGATCATTCACTAAATTTACTATATGATCAAACAAGACCTCTACTTATAATGGAGTTAAGACCACATCTTATAGTTCTTCATATATTCTTTGTATTGCTTCAGCTCTCATCTACCATTATGTATCTTTCAAGTCTTCTAACTTATCAAATGGTAATCCATTAGATATTGGTTCTCTCAATCTAAACTCATGTCGTATCTAATTGGTCTCCTTCATCTACTCTACAAAATGCTCCACTTAAGATTGTATTCCCATAGGCAATTATATATGACATTACTTATATTAATTCAAACTTATCAAAGATATCAAAGTCTAATCAATATTAACATATTCATACCTATTCTGTAGCCTTACAAACTGCTGTATTACAATCGCACAACTTCTCTAACAACATCTCTATCATATTCTTAATTACACCACTTCCTGACTATAAATGTTATCCTTCTGACAAAAATAGTGATTACAATGAATTCACATTCTTTTATCTTACCAACCACTTATATTATATAACTAAAATATTCATACATTCGGATGTACAAGACCTCTACTAAGAATTGCTTAAAGTACAGCATCAAAATTCTGATTAACACGAATATATGCCTGGAAAAGCTGATGGGATGCCTTTCTTAAATTTGGCTATTAATTATCCATCAATATCCTATACCAATTAATCTCCAAGGTTCTCTGAAACTCTCGGAAAGCATCTTACTATATCTTTCTTATCCAAAAATTCATTTAATTGTAACGTAGCATTATAAAATAACTCACTAGAATGAGTCCCATTGTTACAAAATAGCTGGATTAATTCGTTTAACATATTATATTTAAAAATTTATAATAATGCTTCTAATTAAACAACTTCCATAGAATAAAACCACTCATCTGTAAAATTCTTTTTATAGATCTTAATTTTACATTCAGCCTTATTTTCATGGATCATCAAAAGAAATTTAGTAATTTGTTATTTCATTTTTTATGAAAAAGAAACTCATAAAAAAATTTCTATAAACTTAATATATATTTCTTTTATGTATAGGATTATATATGATTTTGTAATATTTTTATCAAATAATAATTGTCAACACTGATACAAGTATAAATGAAAATATGGAACTTTTACAAGGCACACATTTTCCTTTACTAGACTTACTATTACTCCAATGGTAAGTCCTAGAACTATAACTATAACATTAATCAACATTATAGTCTTCAGGTTTGGCATCTTTACACATTCCACTATTAGTATCCCATTTACATGGAATAATATTATTTAAATATGGACCAATTGTTGGTACTCCCAATTCACATGAAGACTGTAATTCATGTCTAGAACATGTCATATCTCTACATGAATAGGATAAGGAATCAAAATAACAACCATTTTACAAACAGGATTTAGTTGAGTTGGTCCATAAATCAGTACATGATTTAAGTATGATACAATTCTGACCATTCCACATACATTTGCCATTTGAAGAATAATAGTTATTACAAATATCTGGATCTCTAATATCTGAACATTTCTCTTAGTATTCCATTGATAAACAATTAATACCATTCGAAGCAGGACAATAGAGATTAGCTGAAATACATTCAGATTGATCTTTTCCTGGTATAGCTTCACAAGATGTGAAATTTTTACATCTCTTATTAAACCAATAGCATCTTTAAGATGATAATAGACAATGATTTGATAATTCTAAATCAGAACATGCTACCTCAATACATTAATTAGTGTAGGAATTCCAAGAGCAATCTGAACAACTAGCTATACAATCATTAAAATAGATTAATTGAGAACAATTGCAACTGTTTCTTATATCCAAAGATGATGAGTTTATAAGAGGAGCTGTACAAATTATCAAGATAAATGTATTAAATTTCATAATTAATAAATTTTAATGACAAATTTAATTTCGAAAATTCTTGTGTTTAAATTTAATCTATTTGTGTAATATTTAAGATATATTCTATATTGTGGAAATTAATATTATAAATTTAAACATGAATATGTTTCTTTTATCTTATGAAATTATAAAATATTTATATTCAATAAAAATTATTATTTTCAAATGAAACACAACTATTTTTATGAGGATTATGCTTAGGACTTTACTCCATTTCTAATATTAAATTTTCTATTTAATTCAATTATCTTTTTAATTCTTCTGACTCATTTTAAAAATTCATTATGTCTTTCTATTAAACATTCTTAAATAATACAAATCAATATACCTTTTACTCAATAAATTTACCCATTTAATTCTTAATCTCTGCTATTAATTACTCCTACTTTTCTTTAAGTTCTTATTTGATATTCAATTTACTTTCTGTTTTATCTTCTTCTTTCTACTTAATTATAGGATTCTATTAATTTTAATTTTATGATGTAGAAATTAACTTAAGAATTTTAATTGCTTGTAATTATTATTCATTAGGAATTTTAAGTAAACATTCTTCATTATTATCAAAGTAAAATTGTTCTACAATTGTTTTAAGTTGTGATTCATCCAATAAATTAGATTTTGACTTTTAGGATATTTTCTAATTATTATCAATTTAACGTAGTAATTTTTATAAGTCAATGTTTTCTTATAATAATTTCTGATTTAAGTTTTTTTATTCTTAAAAAATGATATTAAATCTTTTCATTAATTTATCTGATTCATTAGATGATTTTTATTTTTCATTATCTAATTGTTATTTTAATTCTATTATTTCGATTTCTTTTTATCTTACATCATTCTGTTAATTTTAATTTTCAATAGAAGAATGACTTGATATGATAGTAACTTAATTTTATAGTTTTTACTACAATTCCTTACTAAAATTCTCCATTTATTTACATATTTGTTTCTATTTAATTAATTCTTCTTTTAACCTATTTTTATTAGATTTATGAATACTCTTTGTTTTATGATTATAATTACTAAAATTTGTTTTCAATATCTATTCGCTCTTGATTTTCTACTTTTAATTAATTAGATATTTCTTAATATTTCTATGTAATTATCTTAAGATTTTCTTCAATATTTGCCATAGAATGAGTTGGTTATTTTTATATAGGATTATGAGTATCTACATAAACATCTTAACAAGGGACGAGAGTTCCTGGCAAATAATAGTTAGATTAAGATGGGAATATAATCATTCTTCTCGAATCTATAGGAGTATTTGTATAGATATCACTTTACTAAAAAATAAGAAAAATAAAGCACTATTTAATGAGGTGTTGTAATAACATTCTTTTCTGGAGTTCGTAAACTGAATTAAGTTGAAGGTGTATTAAGCTAGTTTGGTTATGTTAACATATAATAAATTTATTTAATCTGATTATAGGTGTTATTAAATATAAATTATATAGAATATCATGAAGACAATCTAATGAGTTAAATTCTTTTGATAATGTAGTTTGGTTGTATTCATTTTGTAATTATAACTATGTGTTTGATAATAACTTATATCAGATTTTAATAATATATTAAATAGCTCAATATGATTTAAATTTTATACACTTACTAAATATTCAAAATAATTATTCATTTATAATAATGCTTAGATCATATAGACTCTATAATGCATTTAGTCGGATTTCTGGTCTTACAAAATTCACTAAGGATTATTATTAAATACTAAAAATTCCAAAGACAGCAAATTAAGCTGATATAAGGATAGCATATTTAAAATTGGCATCAAGATATCATCCAGATTCATAAACAAAAGATGAAATAAAATATTCTGAAGTTAGAGAGGCATTTTAAGTATTAGGCATTAATTTTAAATTAGGTCTTATCAGATACATCTCTGAAAATGGAATTTGATAAGTAATAATCTTAAAATAGTAATGGGTAACAAAATTAGGATTTTACTTAGAGTTCTTAAGACTAAGAAAGTAATTAAAAATAAGAGATTGAAATATAATTCTTATTCAAAAAAGGAGAATAGACATTTCCGTTTAAATTAGATGTTTCTAAATAAAAATTATTATCAAAATAGGAATTAGAAAATATTTCAATTTATCACATGAAGAAATTCATGGTTATTGATGGAGGATTTTAAAAATTCTTCAAAGATAATATAAGTTAATTAGATAAAGGGTTATCTTGGATAATTGCAATATTATCAATAATAGCAAAAAAGAAATGAATTTGAGTTTAATGATTTATTAAACTAATACAATTTAATCACTAATAGAATTTGCATCATTATATAAATTGAATTAATCAAATTTCTTAAATTATTAATTAATTCTATCCATAATCGAATGGGTAATTGTTGTGAACAAATCTAGGATGAAGAAACAAATGGTATCACTGCAGATACTATCTAAAATTAAAAAAAGTAACAATTTGACAATAGTTCAATGATAATAAATTAGGATCAACATCCAGAAATTAATTCTATTTAAGTTACTAATAATCTAGAAAATCAATAACAAGAAACTTATTACGAAACTTAAGATCTTCGGGATTAGCCAAATAAAAATAACTCTGATTTATCTAATTAATTATCTAGCTATAAAAATGTTAAAATAATGAGTATTAGTGAGAGTAATAAAAGCAATCAATCAGCTAATAGAGTTTAAAGTGAAAATTTAGGGTAGAGCTCAACTAGTTGACACATGATTATAATATATTTAATAATTGAACTAAAAAAAATAAACTAAGAGAACTATTAATTCAAAAAACATATATATCAAAAAAGATTATATGTATATATAGATAGTAATTAGACTTGATATTAATGTAAATTATATTTCTAAAGATTAAAACATTTAAGTTTATATAATAATAATATTATTGAAATGTTTTAATATAAGAAGGAAGATGGTGTTGAATATACATTTGAAATTCCTTTGGCTAAAAATTGTAAAATAGATCAAATAGTTTATAATGGAGAAGTAAATCAATAGAGAATTGGTGATTATCATATAAGGGAAGGTGGTAAAGTAAATCTATGAAAATATACAGTAATTAGTTTGGAGCAGATTATTTGATTTATGAAGACAAACCTGAAGTATGCCATTCAAAATATACTTTAAATAAATATTGTGATAACTTAATAGGGATTAATAGACTAGCTGAGAAAACTGATAAAATAAGTTTAATAACAGACATGAAAATAATAAGAAAATATAGAAGAATAACTAGAAAAGAAAAACGAAAACAATAATCACATATAATATGATAAATTGATAATTAGTATTTTTTTTGATATAATATTAATTAGAATTTGCAATATTCCAATGTCATAAATATTATTATTTATTATAAAATAAATGATGAGATTGAATAAAAAATTTGAATGTAATTATTTACCTATAATCTTATTTTTAATTCTTTACAGATATATATATATCATAAATTTATATTATATAAAAGTAGAAATTTTGAAAATTTGAAACTAATGTTAATAATTTAATACTAGGATTAATTAAGTGATCTTTGAATATTTATTTAAAGTATGATTATTTTGACAATAAATTCTTTTTAATTAAAAATGTTTTATTTCACATTTAAACTAATAGAAAGATACATTAATTCTTCAGACATCATTATTTTTACTGTTAGAATATTAATGTTATCGTTAATTGCTATTCTGAATATTAATATTAAATTAATTAGAGATAAATATTTTTATTATGGATTTGACATAATAATTTAACTATAATTATGATTTAAGTATATATATATATAATAAAATCATCTCTATAAATAATTAAATATTATTTGGATTCTTTAAGTTTATTTATATATTTTCCTTAAATTAATAATAATGTCTGAAGAAATTGAACTCAATTTTAGAACTATGGCTATTTTAACTCCGAAATTTATAAATTCAGAGTAAATGTTAGTAGCTAAAGTAATATATGAAGAATTATTTGTATTCTTTGAGAAAGAACAAAAAATTACTGGATAGCACCTTAGAGAACCTTGTGAATTTGAACAAGACTAATTATATTATTTTCCAGGTATAAATGGAATCACTCTTGAATAATTAATAAATTCTAGAGCAAACTTATCAGTACAAGAAATAACTGATTTATTTAAGTAATTATTAATTGGATTGTATGTGTTACATCAATAAGGAATTTTAGGTAGATGTTTTACTATTTAAAACATATACATTTAAAATAACTAAATAATACTCTCAGTATTTGGATTTTATCCAAACCTTCAATTAATACCTCCAGAGTCTCTTAATAATAATTAATATTCATTAGGAATTGATATGTGGTTATTGGGATGTATACTTTATTAATTATTAACATCGAGTATATTGAATAATTTTAAAACAAAAGAAGAATATAATAAATTTTATTCATAATTAGATAAGAAGAAATTACCTAAAGAATTAGCATCCCTTGTTGCCAAAATGTTACATCCTTCAGAATAAAAAAGAATTACTTTTGAAGATTTACACATTCACTTTAAATGTGTACCATCAAATGATCATATTTGTTAATTCTATAAAAAACCATAAAGTTTGCCTCAAATTAATTTTTCCATTAAAAAAAGAGAAAATTTTAATCCAGAATGGGCAGTTGTAATCATTCAATTCATATATTATAGCCTAAAGAATTTAATGAAAAAACTAAAATTTTAATCTTTAGCACAAGATATTAAAAACAATCTTAACTCTTATTGTTACCACCTATTGATTAGTAACCAATTTTTATGTCTTTGTATAATAAATCAGATGAAGTATTATATCCCTATAATTTTATAGGAAATGCAACTCTATCCTATAATATGGAGAGAATTACATTTTCAATATTATAAATTCTATATTATGGAAAATGAAATTTAATCTTTAGATCTTATTGCCTAATCTCCATATTTAACTTGGACTAGATTATGTCTCTTGAATATGCTTATCATTATAAAAAGAGAATTTATTTTATTAATAAAGGATCAAATAAACTTTCTTAAAGTATCTTAGGATGAATGGAATAATTTTATTAAAAACTCAAAATAACTAAAAAATCATATCTTTGAATTAAAATATTAAATTTAAACAGATTAAAAAAAATTAAATAATCTATCATTAGAAGTTGATTATTAATAGAAGAAACCTAGTTTTGAAGAAATATTATTAAATAAAAAATTAATATAAGATGGTGCATTTATGGATGTAATATTTATTATAATAAAGACCTGTTAATTAAATCGTTTTGAATAATTTAAACTTCCATATAGAAGATGTTTATAACATTGTTATTATGAATTGGAAAAATTCGTTAAAGAAGAAAGAGAATCAGATGATGGAAAATTTTATGCTAGAATAAGATTATAACTTATTATCTGTATGACCATAAATAGAATATTTGATTTCAAGTTCGATAACATTAAATAACATAGAGATATCAATTTTTTTGAACTCAAAAAGGTCTTATAAATTTCTGATTTAACTTGTCCCTCTTAGGTGAATAGTTTCTTATAAAATGCTACTCTCGATCAATTGGAATAATAAACAATTGATATTCATAAACTATTTTTTAATAATGTCCCATCCCTGTCTAGCAGAAATCCATCATGATTATGATTATCTACCTAATTTAAATGTATTATTATATATTTTCTGAACTCAATAATAATTGTTACCATTATATTATATTAATAAATTTTTAGTTGAAAATTCATATTTATAAAACTTAAAATTTAATTATAATAGTATGTTACACAGGTTGAAATATAAAATATTGTTGAACTTATATTTAAATTATATTTTAATTATCTTTCAAATATATATATCTTAAATTATAATTCAATATTATTTTATCATATTTAATACATACATATAATTCTCTATTTTGAAAATTATTACACTTAGATGAGCTATTTTTATAAAAATTTGTTAATATTGATATTTTAATGTGAAAAAAATAAAGTTCTTACTTATTCTCACTTAAACCATAAGCTTAAAAAAAAAAATTATCGCTTTAATGATATTTTGGAAGATAAGAATATCAATTGAATAATGAGTGATTATTAATGAAATAATATTTTTATCAAACAATAAATTAATCAAGTGATTTCTATAATTACTAATAATTTTCTTAACTGACTAATAATTATTCAATATGTGTAATATACATAAATAATTGTAACATTGTTTTTATATTCAATGTAATATTGTCATCTAAATATCAAAGATACTAAATAGTAATATCATGTAAAATTCAAATAAATATAAGTTAATTTGTATAATTAAATCATATATAATGTAATTCAAATTAAAATTGTTAAAATTATGGATATTATTAATAATTATTAAGAGCAAGGAACACAATTACCTTTCTTTTCATCTGTATTGCTCCAATGGTAGGTTCCTCTACTATAAGGATAACAGTTCGCATGAGTCATTTAAGATGGTGCATATTCTTGGCAAACATTTTGTTCAGAATTCCAATAACAGCCAACAATATTTTTTAAATAAGGTCCAAATGTTTATATTCCTTAAGCACATTAAATTTCTTCTAAATAATTACTACATTATATTGGAGCACAAGTTTCAAATTTGTCCTATGAATAATAACAAAATCTTTAAGGACAACTTCTAGTTGCATTATTGAAGAATTGAGCACAAGATTATGCTAAAGTGCAACCCTAACCAATAATACCAGTCCAAATACAAATTCCTTCCAAAGACTAATAATAATTGCAAATATTTGGGTCATCAATTGATGAACAATTATGAATATTATAAACTTATGTGCATTACGGTGGTTAAAATTCTGGACAATAGTAGTTATATCCATGGCATACAGAATAGAAACTTGAAGTATAGTACAAATCACCACATTAAGTAAAATTATAACAACCAGCACTCCAATAGCATCTTTGTGGTTATTATAAGCAAGCAGTTTAATAATAAATATCTTAACAAGGTTTATCATAGCATTCATTATTATCATAATCCCAATTACATACTAAACCAGCACTTAAGCAATCATATTGAAAAATTAGTTATGTGCAATTACAAATTTAGTAAAGATTAAATGTTGTAGAAGTGATCAATGTGATACACAATGCAATAGCCAATATTGACATCATTTCTATAAAATTAATTATTCTATAAAATTAAAAATTAGTTTTAATTATATTTCAATTCTATATTTATTAATAATAATATGTTCAAATAAACTATAAAATCTCATATAATACTTAAGATTAAAAAGCATTAATAATAAAATAACATTCTTTTAACTTAATATCATTTTAGTAATAACAATAATAATTTCATTCTATATTATTATATATAAATGATAATTATTATTGAATATTCAAATAGTTGACACCAATAAATTAAGTAATCGAAAATTACTCAAAAAGGAATAATTAAGATTCATTTTCATAATAAGCCTTTTATATCATTATATATTATTTTTATGAATATTCTATATTTAAAAATTTTAATGCTATTCAAATTAAAATTGTAATAAAAATAGATATTATTAACAATTCTTAAAATTAAGAGCATGGTACACAATCACCATTTTCTTCATTTTTACTATTCCAATGGTAGGTCCCTCTACTATAAAGATAACAGTTTGTATAATTCATTTAATATGGTTATTATTGGCAAATATTTTGTTAAGGATTCCAATAACATCCAAAAATATTTTGTAAATAAGGTCCAAATGTTTATATTCCTTAAGCACATTATGATTAGGTTGTTTAATTACTGCATATATATGGAGAACACTGTCCGTAATGAGACGATTCGTCCCATGTAACATAGCAATATTCTTAAGGACAACTTCTAGTGAGATTATTGTAAAATTAGGCACAAGATTATGCTAAAATGCAACTCTAACCATTCCAGAAACAAATTCCTTATAATGACTAGTAATAATTGCAAATATCAGGGTCAGTGATAGATTAACAAGTTTAAATATAATCTAAAGATAAACACTATGTTTTATAATACTAAGGACAATAATAGTTTTTCTCTTTGCAATTATTATTCATTGAGTCTAGCATATGAGAACAAGAAGTAAAGTTTAAGCAACTATTCTATGACCAATAACAGTTTTTCGATTATTTTAAGCAAGCAGATTAATAATAAATATCTGAGCAAGGTTTATCATAGCATTCATTTTTATCATAATCCCAATTACATTATAAACTAGCACTAAAGCAATCATATTGAAAAATTAGTTATGAGCAATTACAAGTTTAGTAAAGATCAAATGTTGTAGAAGTGATCAATGTGATACACAATGCAATAGTTAATATTGACATCATTTCTATAAAATTAATTATTCTATAAAATTAAAAATTAGTTTTAATTATATTTCAATTCTATATTTATTAATAATATTTGGTTGAATAAAAAGCTATAAATTATAAATCTTATACAATATTTAACATTAATTAAAATAAACAGTATTATAATATAATAACACTCATTTAACACAATATCATTTAAGTAATAATAATAATAATAATAATAATTTTATTCTATAATATATATATGATAATTATTATTGAATATACAAATAATTGACACTTATAAATTAAGTAATCATAGAAGTACCCAAAAAGGATAATTAAGATTCATTGTCATAATAAGTCCTCTATATCATATTTTGGAAATGTGACTTAAACAAAGTTTCTTGTTGTAAGCTTTTGAATTTTAAAGAAAGTTATTTGCTATTGATTTTCTTATTAAACTTATTTTGATTATCATTCACTTATTAGTATAGGTAAAGAAAATTATTAAAAATTCTTAATCAAGATTTTTGAAGGTTAAATTCTATGAAAACTATTGTTTTTAGCCTCTTAAAAAGTAAATTCTTTAACTGAACAACATTCTTCATAATTATATTAACATTTTACAAAATACAGTCAAGAATAAATAATTTTTTGATCTTATGCTCCCTAAAATTACAATTTATGATATGCTGTCTTTAAGCCTGACATAAATTACTTCTTGAATTTAAATTTCTTTCTGAGAAATAATATTGGTGTTTTGATTAATATTTTATATCTTTAAATACAAGTCCTTCAGAACTATGAACTGAAATCTAAAATTTCAAAAATTCTTTGCTTTTTAATAGTGAAAAATACTGTTTACTTATTTAAATCCTAATTTTAAGAAATGTTTTAATAAATAATTTAATAAATAATTTATAGTATTGAATATTTTTTTAGTCAGTACAGAATGAAATTTTTCTTTATGTGTCAAATCGATAATTTTTCAATAAAATTTTAACCAGCAATTTATTTTATATAGGTATTGTTTTTAATTAGCAGGACTTTTGGAATCTGATCATTTTACTAAAACCTATAAAAAGGATGCGTTGATGATGTTTTTTGAGGAATATTCTTTTCATAACTTATTATAAATTATTTTGATTACAATTTTTATTATTATTAATTTAAAAAATTTCTACATAAAATTCATCCAAACCAATTCAGGCTTTGTAACCATAGAGTTGGATATTTATAGAAAAATAAATAATTAAATATTATTTTTATGAATATTCTATATTTAAAAAATTTAATGCTATTCAAATTAAAGTTGTAATAAAAATAGATATTATTAACAATTCTTAAAATTAAGAGCATGGTACACAATCACCATTTTCTTTAGTTTTACTGTTCCAATAGTAGGTTCCTCTACTGTAGAGATAACAGTTTGCATAATTCATTTAAGAAGGTACATATTCTTGGCAAAGATTAACTATAGGATTCCAATAACAACCAATAATATTTTGTAAATAAGGTCCAAATGTTTATATTCCTTAAGCACATTATGATTAGGTTGTTTAATTACTGCATTAATTTGGAGAGCAAAATTCTTGTTAATATGATTGATCCCATGAATTCTAACAATATTACCTAGGACAATTACTAGAGCCATTATTGAAGAGTTGAGTACAAGATTATGCTAAAGTACAACTCTAACCATTCCAGAAACAAATTCCTTATAATGACTAGTAATAATTGCAAATATCAGGGTCAGTGATAGATGAGCATTCTTAAACATCTGATATAGATAAACAATAGTATTAATAATACTAAGGACAATAATAGTTTTAACCTTAGCAATCGTAATTATACTTTGATTCTAGCATTTAACCACAAGAAGTAAAGTTAAAGCAACTACTCTGTGCCCAATAGCATCTTTTTGATTATTATAAGCAAGCATTTTAATAATAAATATCAGAACAAGGTTTATCATAGCATTCATTATTATCATAATCCCAATTACATTCCAAAATAGCACTTAAGCAATCATATTGAAAAATTAGTTATGAGCAATTACAAATTTAGTAAAGATCAAATGTTGTAGAAGTGATCAATGTGATACACAATGCAATAGTTAATATTGACATCATTTCTATAAAATTAATTTATTCTATAAAATTAAAAATTAGTTTTAATTATATTTCAATTCTATATTTTTTAATAATATTTGGTTGCATAAAAAGCTATAAATTATAAATCTTATACAATATTTAACATTAATTAATATAAACAGTATTTATAATATAGTAACACTCATTTAACACAATATCATTTTAGTAATAATAATAACAATAATAATTTTATTCTATAATATATATATATGATAATTAATGTTTATAATTATCAAATGTACAAATCTCTTCTTGTTGGATAAGGTGCCATCTACTTAAAGTTCAATGATGTTGTAGGTTTATTTGAAAGAATAGATTCTATCTTTTATTCAACTTCTTTGGTGATCAACTTAATAACTTGAACAGATTTCACAGTCTCTTCTAATTATTCAGGTTTAGTGGCTGATGTAATGGCTGTACTTACATCCTTATTTTTAAGTGCCCATGCAAGAGATAATTAAGCTTATGTGACTCCCAACTCTTTTGCTATTTCACCTAATTGTTTTAATTAATTTTATATTTTAGTTCTTTCTATTTTATTATTAATATATAATATACTTTCAGGATCACCTAATATTTATTGATAAAAGAGTTTAACATATACATTATCAGAATTCTTAAACCTTCCATCAGCCAAAATATCTTCATTGTATTTACCAGTCAACAATCCTTAATATAATGGAGACCAGATAGTGGATCCATATCCAGCAGCAAATACACTTTCATATTCCCATTCAAATCTATCTCTAACCATCATATTATATTATGGTTATTCAACAACTGGTTTATGTAATGATAATTTATCACAGATACCTAAATTTAATAAATAATAATAATACCAATAGCTTAATGAATTTATTAAGCTGTCCATTCACTTGTTCCCCAATAATGAGCCAAACCATGTCTGATAACCCAATCAAATGCTCTACAAGTTTCTTCTAATGGTGTTGAATAATCATATCTATGAGCAAAAACAATATCAACATATGGAGTATCCAATCTTTTTAAAGAGTTTCTCAAGCCTAATATTAAATAAAAATCAATACCTTCAATGATATGTTTTCTTGATAAATATTTGGAATTTGGAAAATCATTTCCATCTCCTCCAAAAATTTTAGTACTTATAACAATATCTTATCTTTGAACATTGAGAGTTTTAAGTGCATGTCCTAAGTGTATCTCTGCTTTGCCCTCTCCATAAACTTCGGCAGTATCAAAGAAGTTGATTCCTAATTCCCATGCTTTCTATATGATTTGAGTATTTCTGTCTTGGGTAGCTTAGTCATCAGAATTTACCCAATTTCCATAACTAATGGCAGATACTTTAAGACCTGTTGCTCCTAATCTTCGATATTCCATTTTTAATAATCTTTATAATTTATTAAAAGAATCTGTTTTTAATTAAATATTCTGAAATCTATTATATTCTGTTATAATATTATTTTTAATTGAATATTAAACTCATTCATAACTATATTGTTTATTGAAATCAAGATCAAAATTAACCAACTCACTCAACTATTTGATAAGAATCGAACTTGAGAGATTTAGTAACTTTGAATTTAAATTTGGGAATACAATAAATAAACTCTTTGAAATTTATTCCATTTCTAGATAAAAATAATAATTATTATATTTACTTGATGGAGATTATTATGGAGTTTAAAAATTCAATTACCTTGATACAGGATCATGTTTAATCATTTTGACTGGTGTTTTTTAATAAATAATTTTTCTTTACATATGTCTTCTTGGAATTCCTTTAATTTATGTATCATCTTAATTCTATAATACTTACAAATCTTCCCATCTATTTTACATTTTAAGTCTTCTCTTTAATGTACTATTCCAATGATTTTTAATTGAATTATCTGTTCTACCTTTCAATAATCCAGCAATCAAAGACCAACGATTTCCTAATTTTTTATGAGCTTCTATAATAGTTTAATCTTCTTCATCTGTCCATCTTTCTTTATTAATCTTTGGATCTAAATGATTATGAAATCTTATTTAATATTTTAAATATACCTTTCTCTACATTATTTTCCTATTCTTCCTGGTAAATGTTTGGCAATTTGACTCCAATTCTTAGGACCATAACCAAGTACTAATTTACCTAAAAGTTCATCTTCTTCTTGAGTCCAAGGACCTTTAACTAGATCAGGATTAAGAACTTTTTGCCAACGATGCAAACATTATACATCTGTTCTGTCTTAAAAAAAGGATGCTATTTTCTTCCAATTTTTAGCACCATATTAAGAGACTAAATCTTTAAGTTATTGATCTTCATCTTCTGTCCACCATCTAATTGATATATTAAATAAATTTATTATACCTTTTTTTAATTGTTTATGGTGGATCTATATGACTATTATTTAAAAGGTTTTCAACTTTAGACTTAATTTCATTTATCTTTAATCTATTTTTATTAGGAAGTAATTCATTCAATTATTTGAAATCAAAAAGTGGACATGTAAACTTATAATCATTAGGAGAGTTAAGGATATTTGAAATATGTGTTTATTATTACAATATATTCTTTTAATTGGTTGTTAATTTAGTATTAGCTACAATAAAGTCAAAATCTATAGGATGAGTTTAAAGTAAGTATTTAATTTGATTGATACATTATACTTTATCCATTTTTGGTAAATTGTATCCATTCATTTCAAATTCTTAGATTAGGTCTGGATTGAGCATTGAACAAATAAAAATATTAATTAAAAGATTAATTATAATATGTGTTTTTTAACGAATTTCAATTAATTTTATTATTAAATAATCTCAGAATTTAGAATCTAAATCATTCAACAAATTCAAACATGTTCTTAAACTAATCAAAGATTATTTTGTTTCTGCTCTTGATTTTTGTATAAATTGATTCTCTTATAATAATTCATCTACTAATTCTTATTTATATAACATTCCAATCAATTCTCTTTCACAAAAATTTCTAGATTAATTTACTAAAAATGTAATTATAGTCTTTGGAACTGAATCACAAATATTCTTCTTAACCAAATTAAAATATGAAACCAATAAATCTTTTATCATATCCATCTCTGTTTATTCTCTTTTAGATGGTCTATCAGTTATCTTAATTGTATTTGGAACTTAAGGTAATTGTCTTTTTGGATCATTAACAAAATACTATTAATTTACAGATACAATCTTATTAATCACTGATTATTATTACAATATCTAACTTTCCTCTATTTATTATAATTTTTATTATTTTTGATTATTAATATTTGATTTTCTCTTTTTATTTAAATTATCCAATTTACTATCATATAATTCTGTCTATTTATTATTTTTGAATGGCCAAAAATTGAAGAATCTATTTGATTCATTTTCACTCTAAACAGGAGATTTCTCTTTCTATTATTACACTTATGTTTATTATCTTTGTTCATCTTTATGAACCATATCCATACCTGAAACAAAATCTGGATGACTTGTATTTATGTATCCTAATTCAATATCAATTAAATTTGATATAATTTCTTCAGTTTATCTTAAACATTTGTTTAATAGATTTTCAATTACTTCTGAAATTCTATTAGCAAGTGTATCAAATCTATCTATTTCTGGAATAGAAATTTAATTTACTACTCTCCTTAATTCTTCAAATACTATATGAGAACATTCAATTGAAGGCATTCTCAATCTAGAAATCTATTATCTTACTAATAATTCAAATGCTCCTTCAGGAACAAATAATGTTGGTCTAATTCCATTAGCATTCTTTATTGCAGTTCTTATTTCATCATCACTTAATACATCAAATGGATTCATTCTCTAAATAGTTCTTCTAAAAGTTTCATTGAAAACATAAATAATTCTTGATCCACCAATTAATTCCTTACTTGTTATATCTAAACATCTTCCTTCTAACATATCCTTATAGGAACTAGAGAATTTAGATATTAAAGTTAAAACAAGTAAATTCTTATTCTCTTTAGTTTCCAAATTATCATAATCTCCATACTATTTTAAATCAAATTCTTTTATTTAAACTAAACTTATTATAGTTTCTCTAATTATTGGCAATGCTTTCTTTATATGTTAAATAAAATTCATATTCAAAGTTTTTACTAAAAAGTTAACACCCATTTTCTCAGAATACTTTTTATATAACTTATGATTTTCAAAAAATGTCTTCTCATCTTTAAGTTATTCAATTATTGTCTTATTCTTCTGTATGTCCTTCTATCCTCTCATTATAACTCCAACATATCCTAATTATAATGGATATGTTTAATTAAGCAAATCATTTAAAGCATCTGATCCTTCATCCATCAAATCCAATTAAGTAATTACTCCAATAGTACGTATACCATTAGGATCAACACTTCTTGCTAATTTCAATCCATCTGATGTTGCTAAGTCATCAGATGCTTTAGACACTGCCAATATCAAACTATTTTAATTTTTTATAAATGGCATTACAATATCTAATACTTTTTATTCTATATCCTATGGTTGATCACCAACAGGATTCTTTGTTATACCAGGTAAATCAATTAATTAAAGATCAAGAATATCTTTTGAAAAATATTTCACTTTAATAGGAACAGGTGAAATTCCTTTATTTTTTCCTGCCACTTTATCAGTCTCTGACTCTATTAATTTCCTAATATCTTCTGATTCAAATATTTTCTCTCCTTTCTTATCCATAAATTCAAACCATCCCTATTCTGCATCCAAAACCTAATGTAATTAAATCTCTATAGGTCTTCTTGTCACTATTCCTTTTCCTCTTGGCAAAAACTCTCTACCTACAATACTTTCAAGAAGAGATGATTTTCCAACTGATTAAGACCCAATAACAACTATTGATGGTAAATTCAATTCACTGCTCAATCCTGCTTAACTCAGTATATCCTAGAGGAAAGGTATTATTAATTCTATACGTGCAGATCATTAATGAATGGTATTAATTTTTCCATAATTAATTATTTTCATATATCATAATATGCTGTTTCCTTATTATTAACATTCTACTTCTATATTTATGGGATATAACACTTTTTATCTGTAAATTTCTTTTAAAATTTCTCCAATCTCTCTCTTTTACTTGCCCTACTCTTTGCCATCTCATCTGTATGATGTTAAAAGTATTTACTCTTAATTTTATATATATAATTTCATTACATTTTCCTTCATCTACTTCCAAAACTCATCCAAATCAATATTATATGTTAATGATTTCTATTCCAAAACCTGATTCAAATTTTACTTTGTTTTTCTTTATATCTAATCAACCTTCTTCATTTCAAACTCATGTTATATTTATCGTTTCTCCACTTTCATATGTTCCTCCTCCTCAGATGTTTACTACAATCTCTATAATCAAATTTCTATACTTTAACTTCTTCTAAAAATCATCCACCACACATGCTAACATTGGAATATTCTTCCATTAATACCAATCACCAGTTCTTAACCTAATTGATTATAAGTGATGTCTTCCCATTCCATCCTTCCCACTTCCATGAGGTAAATGCAATTGACTTGCTGCCATTTACAACAAATCCTCCTATTATCTCCCTTATAATTAATCAACCGAAAGCACTTAAGGTATACTAGTTGCCTTGTGTTTCTATCTTGTAAAGGGCAAAACTTAAATTAGATTTTCAGGACTCGACAAGTTAAAAGTATTCTTCAATGTCCCAACTCTAACACGGTTACATTATCTTGATAATGATTGAATTCGCAAACATTTTGGTCTTATTGATATCCCTTTACTATCAGTGTTCTGTTTTATTGGATCGCTATTCCTACTTCTCATTATCTGTAATCCTTCTTCTGTGAACAACAATTTTTACATTTTTATAAAAAATAAAATATATTCATTTCTTTCAAATATTAGAATTCTAAAACTATATTGTTCTTCTTCAGTGATCTATAATCATAATCTTATTTATATTAAATAAAAATCAATAAATGTTACATAAGCGTATGATAAATCAACATTGATATTACAAATTGCAATTATCAAAGAGATGAATAATTAATGCTTTTCCATGTTAAAAAATAGTTAAGCAATATGTACATATTTATATTATGGATTATATTTATTTCTCTTATCTACTATTTGTATTTTCAGAAAGAAGTAGGAAATGAAATATTTATTAATTGCATATTTTAATAATTATAAGTTCTTATTAAGAAAATATACAATGTTTCTTAAATTAAGCTTGAATAATAAATATTTTATTATTAACTACTTATTTATTAAGGTAGAATAACAGAAATGTCTCAAAAATATACTAATTCAATATATCACAATTAATTTCTCAATTTTGATAAACAATGACTTTAAAATATTGTTAAAAAACATTACTTAAAATGATTAATTAAATTCCATGATATTTATTGAGCTTTCACAAGATGAATAAGATTTTTATACAAACATTCTTTTTACCATCATGATAATAATTCTATATAAAAAAATAATTTATTCAATTATTGATATTAAATATTATAATTAAAATCAGAAAAAATATTCTTAATGTTTATAGTTTATTCAATTACTTTAATATTTAATCATTAACAATTGCCAATAATTATAATCTTTATTAGTATTTCATTGAGTCATATATAAGATTATAATATGTTTTGTTAAAGCAAACATCTTCCAAAGTTCAATAGTTCCAATAATAATGATTAATAACATACATTAGACTCAAAATTTAAATGAATAAAAAACAGGTTTCTCTATAACAGTTTGCTAAAAATCAATTAGACAGTTTGTATTAGATTACTCGATATTGAAATTAGGTGTTTGAAATTCACTTGATGGTTCGTTCATTAATCTATAGTTCATAGATTTTATTGATTTGTTCAAAATAGATTTTAGTGATGAAGGATACATAAAGTTCAAGAATTACGCCTCAAAATTTGAAGGCAGTCTAATTATATTAGTTTTTTCTTAAAAATTGTTTAAATTAATTAAAGAAACATAATGATATAAAATTATATATTTTATTAAGCTGTTATTTGATTAACAAATGTTTTAGAACTTTTGAATAAACTTCCTTAGTTTTTTATATTTTTTAGCATTAACTGAGGGCAAATGATTTTCAATTTTAGGTTCTATATTTTCTTAGCAAATAATAATAAAGTTAAGATTCAGTAAAAGAATTATTAAAGTAAGACTTTTACATTCCAGCTTTAATTTTAAGTATAGTTTCAGGGAATAATTCTTATAAACTATGCTATATTTTAATTCAATAATAAAATTAAATGAAACTAAAAATTCTTGTATCCTTTTCAATCTTATCGAAAGCTAAGGCAAGGTTTATAATTGAAAAAGTACTTTGAAAATTAATATAAAAACCTTTGATTTTTCTGATTATGTAGTTTTAAAAAGAGATAATTTATTAGCATAGGTCGAAGTTATGGTTGCTTCTATAAAGAGTATATTAGAAATAGATGAACCAAAAAGATTATTTTTTATGGGATCTGAAATTATTGATTTTATTAGATGACCAATAGTAAGTCCAATTTGTTAATGAAAACTAAATTTTTATTTAGATGAAATAAATCACCATCATGTTGGTTTTAGTATAGACAATTCAAACCATAAAATTTGAAACAACATCATCAGGTTTCAACTCTGAAAATACATAAGAAGTTTATATAGATATATCTTAATGTATGTAACACTTTAAAGTCATAGAATAGATAGAATTATAAAGAAATTTAGAGAGAAAAAAAATAGATATTGTTATTAAAATATGATTATATATGAATATATTAACTTTACATTCATTGTTTTTTATATTTTATTTTTTCTATATTATTCTTGAATATTATCATCAATATCTAGCAAGATCTCAATATTGATAATATTTGATTATGGTATTATAAATATAAAGAGAAAAAATTCAAATAAAAAATATAAAGTTAGAAATGAACATTTGATACAGAAAAAAGTAATAAATTACAAAACAAAATTTAAATAAAATAAAAACATAAAAATGATTGATTCTGTTATCATTACATATACATAATTACATCATATTTTATTCTGTTATTCATTAATCGCTATCACAGTGTCATCTTTACGTTGAACAATGTTATCAAGTAATTTCTTCTTTGAAGGTTCATGAGTACATACACCTTTTCCACAAAAGAAAATTTCCCAGAATCCATAAAACACTGTTAGTCCATATCCAACCATCACTATGAGACTTAAAATCCAATGAATGAAATCTTTCCAAATTGGTATATTTTCAACTACAATTTCTTTTAGGAGATATTTAACAGCAATTTTATTCATGACCATCATGAAAAAAAGACATATATATACAACTATCAAAGGGATACAAAAATATAGCTATAATTTAGGATCAGTTTCCATAACAAATAGTCTAATAGTAGTTGTTATCAATAATAAACTTTAAACACAAATAAAAGATGCATAATAATTTAGATAATTGCAAGCCCATATAAAAGCAGAGCAAAACTTAATTCTTGGTGCTTTAATAACAAAATAGTGGAAAACTTCAGCAGATCCTACACTCCATCTTTTATTTTATCTGACCCATTCAATGAATTCTTACCACATATTTGAACCAGAAGTAGGTCCTGATATTGTAGGACAATATATTGGTTTTATCTTAAGAGATCTTCTACTTAATGTAAGCCATCTAATATAGCAAATAATATCATCCATCTAATATGTAGGATGACAAAAATCACCTTCTATTTGTAATTATAAAGAAGAAGTATAGACACTCATAATATTTATATTTAAAGGAATTAAGGCTCCCATCATTAACATATTTCTTGCTAATCCTGTAATTCTTGTAAAAAAACTAAGTTTATCAAGTCCCCAATTATAAAATAGAACTGGTTGCCAAACAAAGTTGTTTCTATCTTTCTCTTTTAGGATGTTCATCATTTAGACATCAAGAAAATTTTTATGAAAGATTGTATCAACATCAAAATTAGTTACAAAGTATTTATTTGGGTCAAGGTTAGGCTCATTCTTTTTTAAATGAGCTAAAACAGACCTAATGGCATAATTGTTATTAGAACATTTACCTGGAATTTCTCCAGGTGTTCCATAAGGATGTACAGTGATTATTAGTTAATCAAAACAGTCTTTGAATTATTCAAAAACGGAATTAATTTTTGTGTCCTTTTCTGGTGTTTTTTCTTCCATACAAACCACCATAATTATCTCTTTAGCTATTCTTTGTTGTTAAATATTTTGAAGGGTCTTTAATAATAATTCTAAAGGCTCTTTGTATATAAATGTCATCAATATAAATTTGATAGGAGTAGGATTTGGAGGTTATTCAGACTGATTAGAAACCTTTTTCATTGTTAGGTGGATTTTTGATTATGTATTGGCTGCTAAAAACATAAATAAAATCCATAATGAAGCATAAAAACAATTTACTCCCAAAGTAGCAGCTAAGGGAAGGTAGAAAGGAAAGCCTGCCATAGCTACCATTACTACATTAATAATTAAATTCCATCTGAATCTTCCTCCACAAGTTTTATCTTCTTTTTATGTCATTTTAGTTGCCATTGGATTATCGGGTAACTCACTTGAGAATACAAGTCTTTGATTATTAGTCGCCTAATTCATTTGAGAAGTGATTTTAAGTTAATTTTAATTTTGAAAACAATATTTGTGATTCAATTGGTTATGAACAACATTCTCGTTGTTTTGTCATATTGAGAATTAATTATCAATATATATAATTTTTTTTCAGTTAAACAATTAAAGATGAATTGGCATTTTAAATTATATATTTGAAGAATTTTTTTATAACATAACTAACTCATTTTCATTACAAAAAAATGCGCGTTTCATCTTATATTATAGCAATAAATTTATGTTTTTGCTTAATAACTTAGGATAATTGCTTGTTTTCATTAAAAATAGGCTAGATTGATTATATTTTAAAACCTTAATGTTTATTCGAAGAGTGTTTTTGTAGGTGACGTATCCTTTGAAACACCTATTATTAATTTCTACTTATTCATATTTAACATTTCCCCTTGACTAATTTTAATGTTATTTTGAACAGAAAGAATAAAAATATGTTTTGCTAAAATTAAGGTTTTATTTTTTGGAATATCAATTTAATTTTCTCTTAAAAGTAAAAGGATTTATTTGTCAAAGACTTATGATTATAATGGTTTTGAATAGTAATAACACAAACAGATATTAATAAATAACAAATTTTTCAATTAGTCAATACGAGCATGTTTTAAAAGTTGCATTAGAGATTAATTTTTGTTTTATGATTTTTTAACAAAGGTCTAAAAAATTAAATTTATAATCAAATTATAAAGTTGGATATATTTAATATATTAAAGGAGATATAAAATAAACTATTGGCAAGAATTAACATTTTATCAATAATATTCATTAGAAGCTAGATGTCTTCTATTTCAGCTTTAAAATCCGTATGAAGGAAATTCATCTGACACTATGTAATTTTTTATAAATTCAAGAGACTGCATAGGAAAACTATTTATTTTTTAATGAATTATGCTTGAAAACTAATAGATATCTTATATAATGTTGTTGAATCATAATCTATCATTTAACAATATATTACATTGATTTTTAATTTCGTTATCTAGTTAACATATGTACATTATTTTATGATACTTAAAATCATTGCTTATATAGACTTGTATTTATTTTACAGTTTACTCGTACTATAATTAATCCTTCATATTAATTCAATCCATCAATAATTTTTATTTTTCTTATCAGATTTTGGGATTAACAAAATTGAATCTTTATTCTGAATTCCTAGTATTTTTATTTTGCAAGTCCACATAAATCCCAGAAGTTTTATTGAAAACTAAAAAGTTCTTTGACTGTTAAATAAGTAATATAATTCAAAGGCATTACAAAATAAGAATGATTATAAAATATATAATGATAAATTATTTATTATTAAAGAGTAATTAAGATAATATACGTATTTGTTTTTAAGTAATTGGTTTTGGCAAACCCTTTCTACCTATTTTCTAACAAGAAATTATTGATATCTCATTTGATATTTTCAACTGGTGTTACATTTTTTCTTAAAAATTATTTATGAACTATTATTTCATAATAAAAATTAAATATCGACTTATATTATAACATACTCTTTCTTTGATCATAATGCGTTAATTTAAATGAAAAATAGGTGATTTTTTATGAATAAGTACAACAATTCAATTAAGAAAGCCAGTCCATTTTAATATATGATAATTATTTGTAAATTCAAATCTGAAAGTTTTCTGGAATGAATATACACCAAAAGAGCACAATATTTTTATATCAAATACAAATATCAGCGTTTATCCTTCATTATTATACAATTTCAATTTTATTATGAAAAATCATGAAGAAAATAATCCCATCACATGTTTTATAATCAATATAAAATAAGAATGGATATTTAATTGCTTCTCACCTATCTAATAAATCACAGATTAGCAGGTAACATCATATATTAAGCAAAGTATGAGCAATTATGCTTGAAATAATAATTTAATGTTTAAAAATCTTAAAGTTTATAGAAGATTATGATAATAAAATAATAATTTAAGATTTTAATTGTCACTAATTTGTGTATATAAATTTGGCAAAAAATAAAATTGTGGTATAGATTTTTGAATTAAAAAAAAAATAAACCATTTTATGATGACTTTTTGATTTAATAATACCACAAGAATTTGAAATTAATCAAAATTATTCTTGAATATGTTTATATGTGTATATAATTGGTTAGAATTTCCTAATTTAAAGAATTATATTCAAAAATGTTTTGAATTTAAATATATTTATCTCCTTTTAAGTATATATGATTAGTATTTTTTGGATGATTAATAATTATTGTATAAAGATAATTATTTCGTTTCTTTAATATAAAAATTTTCATTATAATATATTTATATATATATGTGACAGTAACATGAATTTATGATCATATATTATCTAAATAGCAAGAGCTTAAACAAACTGAAATTCAAAAAGATAAAAATAATTATAAATAAAATTTAGGAAATCTCAAGTTTACCAAAAACCTACATTAATTCTGAAAATGTTAATTATCAAATAGCTTTTAGCATTTTCATTATATTCTATCGAAATCTGTTAATTTTTAATAAATTAATATATTTATAGATATAAAATCAAAAATAAATAGATCACATATTGTATTAAAAATTATATGAAAAGAGAAATAATATGTAGAAAATACTATTTAGTAGAACAAAGCAAAAATAAAAATTACGAATAGATTTATTTCGATTAATTACATTAATATTCATTTTGGTTGAATTTTTTTATTAAATTGTTTATGTAATATAATAATAAATTAATGTTAGGAGAAAAGATAATCAATATGCCGATATTTACAAGCACTGTAACCAAATTTGATATTTAAGATGAAATATTACAGGTTTATATAAATATGGGATAGAATTTCCAAATAATTATTTTGAATATTCCATTATCAATTAAGTATGGACATATGAAAAATATAAATGAAGAATTCCTCAATAACTATTACTATTGTATCATCAAGTTTCATCTTTAGTTAAATAATAACAATTATTGAAAAAATTAATAAGAGATATAACTATACGTGATTCATTATCACAAGTTCTTTTTGGTATCATATTTTTATTTAGATAATGAATAGTATAATGTTTTATCACTTCAGTAAATATTTTTTTTCAGGCATGAATATAAATATATATTTAAGTTTAAATACATTTTCAATACCGATGTCGAATTATTAAAAAATCTTAATAAAGATGTTAACAAAAAACTATGTAACAGAATCCTTCTTAAGAGGAGGTGGATGTGGAAATTCAAAATCGAATCCTGTTTAAGTATAAAACTCCAATAATATCCAACCAAATGTTCATGAGTTCTTTTCAAGATTTAATTATTATATTTCTATAATAGATTCTAAGTCTCATATGACTGCTAATGAATAGGAATCTTAAGAAATAATGATTGCTATTCAATGGTTTATTTATTAAGAGGAAAATATCTATAATCTCAATAAGAACACCTAATATGTCAAGAAATCATACGACCTAATTTTAGATGGAATTATTAGACTAATAAAGAGCTGTTTAATATATATTAGAACAGATTCATTTAAATGTTTGTATATCCTGTAGATTACATCATCTTTATCTAAAGTAATATTTAGCTTCCATTTGATTAATGAAGAGAGATTTATGAATAGTGAAACCTAAAGATAGTTTTTATAGATTTCATCAGAACTAGAATAATTAATGGAAATAGAAAAAAATGATTTAATTTAAAACTAAATGGAACTATATCTTAATTTAACAAATACTTCTTTTGAAATAGCTCCAACAAATTAAGAAGATAAAGAAGAAATTTTAAAAGGATGTTTAAAAGGTATAATAAAATATATATTAACATTGGGTGAAGATGTTGATTTAATAGAATTATTATTTCAAGGAGCTTGTCTTTTGTAAAAAATGTCAACTGTAAATTAAAAGAAAAAACAATATGAAGTATATTATTAATTAGATATGTTATAATGGGAAGTGATAAATTATTTTAAAAATTATAAATAAAAAGATCTTGAAGAAATACTTTCATAAATGGAAATGATTTATGATAAATTAGTGAAAAATTCTAAAAATTGGAAAGATCATTATTGTTGGATTTAAATGATTGGAAAAATCTTAATTTATAATCCTTTGTTAACAAAAACAAAATTAATTCAGACAAATAAATATCTAAATTTAGAATAGAATTCATCAAGTTCGCAATGGAAAGAATATTAAAAAAAAGGAATTATATTTTAAGTGAATCATAGTCATGATTAAGCTATCATTCTATTAAACTAACTTTAAAATAAAAAATTATTATAAAATGAACTATTAATAATAGAGGATAGTTTTAAAGGATGGGAAAATTTTATTTAATTTAAAGAATTTTTAATGAATGATTAAAATGAAAATAATTAATACACCTTTGGATCATATTTAAAATGTAAACTAGAATTAAATAGTAAAAATATCAACAAGGATGATATTTATGCAATTAATAAAATTGAAAAGTTTTTAGGTTTCATTCTCCCAAATAAATAACTAATATTAATTAAATAAAATGTTGAAAAGCTTGGAATTGTACTTAAATGCTGGTAAAATCTTACAAAAAATAAAAAAGCTAATACAAGGATAACTTAAGTCACTTGCCAATAATAAATCTAAAAGCTAATTAATAATCTCTTAGAATATTATCAAAATACATTAAATATACTAAAAATTATTAAGCTTAATTAAAATAAACACTTTTTTAATGTTGAATTTCTCTAATAATAAAAATAGATGGAATAATTTAATAATTTATAAAAATTGAAATATTTAATGAAACTATTAGAATTAATATTATAATAAGAAATCTAAGAATTTAAAGAAAAAATGGATGATGAAAAAAGTCAAACTTTGAAACATAGTGATAAAATTGATGATATAGAAATACTTTAATAAGAAAAATAGTATATTATGAGGGAAATAAAAAAACTTAATGATCTCTAAGATGAAAAATTATAACTTGCTAATAATTTATATTCTAAACTCTCTTTTTTACCATCTACTTCTCATAATTAAAAAGATTTTATGAAAAAAGCTTTAAGTATGATTTAATTTATATAAATTTCTGAAAAAGAAATCTATGAGTTAGAGAAGTTTGCAATTCAAAACAGTAATTTAATTTAATGTTTTATTGATTCATCAAATAATCTTATTATGTATTATTAAACAATAGGTGAAGATATAAACTTAGAATTCGATAAAATAATTAAGATTCTTAAAGAAATAATAACTATAAAATATGAAATTGAGGCTATTAATTAAACTAATGAATAATCTTTTAATATTTAATATTTATTTTCTAATCGATCATCAATTTAATAGATTTATAACTTTAAATTTAAAATGTTAAAGTTGTAATTAATGTTAACGGTATTTAATGACTCCTTCAAAAATATAATAACATAAGCCTAATCAGAATAATTATTATAATTATAAGATGCTATTAATTTGAATTAGTTTCTACTTGATGTAATTAACGATTATCCAAAGAGAATTATTAAATGTAATAGTAATTTATAAAACTAAACAAGAAGTGAATTAGAAAGTTTGAAAATGATCCAAAATGAATATTAAAATAAATTTTCAAATGCAAAAGGATTAATAGAATATTTAATAGTGATATTAAATTTGGAAGAATAATAAAATGATTCAGAGATTACAGATTTAAAGTTACTTGAAAAGGAGTTTGGAGAAGATTATGAAGAAGCTTCTTTACATTAATTGATTGAAAACATGTAGAAAATAATTATATTAATAAATGAAACAATGAAAAAAACAATTGAAGTAAATTTTAATCAATAATACTAAAAATTTGAATTAGAAAAGTATGAACATTTTTTGAAATAATTTAAAATATTATTAGAAACCAATAACATTAAAAAATTAATTGTAGTCAACTTAGAAAAAATAATAAATTAGTTATAAATAATTGTATAAATTTTGAATAAGTCACTAAAATAAAATTTTGAAATATTTCAGATACTTATTATTGAAGAGCTTGGGAAATTAAGAGAAATAATAAATTAATAAAATGAAATTTTGTTAAAATATCAGGAAAATAAAATTTAATAAAATAATCAAAAGAATTATATTAATAGCATCAATATAATTTTAAAGATTTTACAAATTTAGTAAATATTAATCAAAGAATAGAAAAACTATTTAGTCTAATTTCTATAAGAAATTGTAGATTTTTCAAGTTAGATTAATCTTATATAGAGTTATAATGTAGAAAAATAGAAAGATATAACAAAATTTTTTAATTTATCTTATTAAAAATAAATAAACAACTTTATCGAATTATAATATACAATCGGAAATCTAAAATGTCATTTTTAAGAAAATGAAAGTTCCCTTAATTATTTAGAAAGAATCTTAATAGATTTATAATAAGATATAACTTAAATTAAAAAAGATGGAGGTAAGCCTAATATCTATGATTTACTTAATAAATAAAAAGTCAAAATTCAAAACCAATTAGAAGAGAAAAGTTATAAATAATAAGAACTGTTTATTGAATAAGAATTTTATGTTTTACAAATTTATAATATTAATTAATTGGATGGTTTACCATAAGAAATTGATGGAGAATCAAATTAACAGTTACTCTTATCGGATTTTTGGATTTAAAAATTAAAACATAATAAAAAAAATGAAGAATGGAAAATTAAAGAAGGATTGGTATTTGCAATAATATAGATTTCATCAAATTGCTTCACAGATACAATCATTTCATTTTGTCAAAAAGCCCTCATTTAAATTTGGGCTAAAGAAAAAGATTAAAGAATTAGAAATCTATTAAAAAACAAAAGAATTATAAGTTTGCAGATGCAATTACTGCAGAAAGATTGGAAGACTTAACATGATAGAATAGCAGATGAAATGTAAAATATGCTAAATAAAATTGATGATTTGTAAGAATAAATCTCTCATGAAATTAATCACAATAAACGAGATCAATAACTGTAGAAATTAGATTAAACTACTTAACAACTTGATGAATATATTGAAAATATAAGTGATATGGGTTAATAACTTAAATTAATAACAGATTTTTTAAATTATATAAGAAAGGGTTTAACAAGATTTGAGAGAAAAATTAATATTATGAAAGAATAATTAAATAGTATGGGCAATGATATCAAATTTTTGAGAGGAAAATCAGTTGATTAACTATTTGAGATTAGAAAATGGAAGGTTTTAAAAGAAGCCGCATAAAAAAATATAAAGTCTATTTATATTCCATTAAAAACTTAAGAAAAAGGTTAATTAAATCCTAGTAGTTTAATAAATTTAGAATAATTTGATGATAAAGTAGGTGAGGTAAATGAATTTTTGTTAGATGAGAAGGAGACAGTATTGTTGATTCATGGAGTTGCTGGATCAGGTAAAAGTACAACAGCTAAGAAATTAGAAGAGTTTATTTGGAAATTGCATGATAACAATATAAAAATTAGTAATCAAATACTCATACCTGTTTATATTTCCTTACCTTCTTTAAAAAATCCTGTTTTTCAAGCTGTAGAGGAAACTCTTCACTAGGATGAATATGGTTTTGATGATCTCTAATTAAAAGAATGTAAAGAAATGCTTGAGAAGAAAGAGTTTCGATTCTTATTTATAATGGATAGTTATGATGAAATGAAATTAGAGAATATTTAAAAAAATTTATATATTACTAACAAACTTAATTAAAATTGGTCAAATCCTCTGGTTATTTTTACTACAAGGAGTGAAATTCTTACTACTAGTAATTATAAAGAATGGTTTGTGCCAGAAGATAAAAAATAAATAAAAGAAGTTTAACTTCTAAAATTTGATGAAATGTAAAAAAAAGAATATCTAACAAAATTCACATTATTAAGTATTAAAGTCCTTGTTTTTGAAATATATGAATGGCAAACATAAATGAAATATCAAAGTTCTATTGATATCTAAAATTTTGAAAAAAGTTGGGAAAAATTACACACAGAAGTTTTGAAACAATTTATAACAAATGTAAATTCTGAGTCACTATTGAACCAAAAATAAATAGAAAGTATTTTCTTGTTTTTGAAAAATGATAATCATATTGCTTTAAAAAGTATTGAAGCTATAAGAAGTCTTGGTGTTAAGTTGTAAAAACTATGGAGTGTAAGAAAGTATGAAAATATGATAAAGATGATAAACTTGGATAAATTAATATAAACCCCTTACATGATGGAGATAATTGTTTCGGTATTGCCCTTGATGATGGTGAAAAAAACTGAAATTATCAACTTAAAATAAAACTTTATTAAGAATTTCTCAAAAATGTATAGAGAATTATTAAAAAGTGAATACCTAATTAAAATGTATGCTAATAATAATAAAAATTAAGAAGCTAGTAGACTAGAAATGTAATTTATTGAAAAATATGACTACATTTAAACTGCAATTGAAATTTGGAATAAGATGGAAGAAAATTAAATTCCAAATCAATTTTAGATATCTTAAGAAATTAATGAACTAAATATAAAGTTAATCAAGATATTTTAACATAATTATAAAAATATTCTAGGAATAAAAGATGAAATTATTTAAAAAGTATAAATAAACTTTGAAAGATTGATTGAGTTGATATGTGATGCATTAAAAGAATAAAATCTCACCAGTTATGACTTTTATGATGAGTTTATAAAATAATATCATTTGAAATAAATTGAAAAATAGAGGAATTTAGGAAAATCTATTAATACTGACCGTTTTCTTTATGATCTATATAAATATTCAATAAAGCTGGCAAAATAAATGAGCATTAAAGAAATGACTTAAGTTTAATATAAATAATAAGGGTTATTGTATAAAGTTGAAAATGAGGAAGAAAAATGGTTAAATGAATTCTTTAATGATGATGGTTAAGATGGATCTTATAAAATAGATATTAGAAGTTGTTCATTAATCTAATAAAAAGGAGCTAACTTTTAATTTGTTCATAAATCTATCTAGCAATTTTTAATTTCAGCAGACCTGTATGAATTATTAGTATTGTCAAAGGATCTTGATGTGAAAATATTTAGCAAGTTGATTGAAATTTTCATATACGAGAAAGTTATAGATTGTTTAGGGTTTCTTTAAAATGATGTAAATCAAAAGCATTACGAATTCTGTATTTAGCTAGATAATTTATCTCTCTATGATAAACAATAGAAATTGAATATTATAGAAAAAAACATAAAGAATATTACTAATATTGTAAGAATGTTAAAATAACATGACCTAAATTTAATTAATTATTCCACCGAAATTTATGTGGAAACTAGAAAACAATTAATTTAATAGATATTTTAAGAAAAAAATATTATAGAATTCTTAAAATTTATTGTTCATCTCACAGCATTTGATCAAAGTTTCATTCAAAGTGGTTCTAATTCTCTTAATTTATTAGTCGAAATGAAAGTTGATCTGACTAACCTGTGCTTTAGGAATATCAAGATCAAAAATACCTCTTTAATAGGAGCTAGCTTTGTTAAATGTGATTTAAGTGAATCTTAATTTGAAAATGTAAAAATTAATGGAATTAATTTGAACGGTGCACAATTATTCAATTGCAAATGGAAAAATCTGTAAATGAATGAATTGCATAAGTTAGAAGGACATACTAGCGATGTCAATTCAGTATGCTTCTCTCCTGATGGCACTATGTTAGCTTCTGGTAGTGCAGATAAGTCCATCCATTTATGGGATGTAAAGACAGGAAAAAACATATCCAAATTAGAAGGGCATAGCCATTGGGTGAATTCTGTATGCTTCTCTCCTAATGGTACATTATTGGCTTCTGGTAGTTGGGATAATACAATTCGTTTATGGGATGTAAAAACAAATTAAGTAAAATTTAAACTTGAAAAATAAACGAAGTATATATAATCAGTTTGTTTCTGTCCAGATGGCAATACATTAGCATCTGGAGGTTCAGATAATACTATTCGTTTATGGGATGTAAAGACAGGACAAGAAAAATCAAAATTAGTAGGACATAATGATAGTGTTTTCTCAATAAGCTTTTCCCCTGATGGTACTAAATTAGCATCTGGTAGTGCTGATAAATCTATTCGTTTATGGGATTTAAAAACAGGAAAGGAATAATAAAAATTAGAAGGACATAATGAAAGTATCAATTCAGTGTGCTTTTCGCCAGATGGTACTACATTGGCATATGGTTGTAGGGATTGCACTATCCATTTATGGGATATAAAGGCACAAGTAGAAAAATATAAATTAGAGGGACATAATTCTTACGTCTTATCGGTATGCTTCTCTCCTGATGGAACAAAACTAGCATCTGGTAGTTGGGATAACACTATTCGTTTATGGGATGTCAATACAGGACAAGAAAACTCAAAATTAGAAGGATAAAGTGATGGCATCTATTCTGTATGTTTCTCTCCTGATGGTACAATATTAGCAGCTGGAAGTGCTGATAAATCTATTCGATTATGGGATGTAAAGACAAAACAAGAAAAATTACAATTAGAAGGACATAGCGATAGTGTTAATTTTATATCTTTCTCTCCCGATGGCATTTCATTAATATCTGGAGGTTCTGATAATTTTATCCGATTATGGGACATCAAGACTGGATAAGAGAAATTACAATTAAAAGGACATAGTAAGTAGGTTTAATCAGTATGCTTCTCTCATGATGGTGCTACGTTAGCATCAGGTAGTTTTGATAAAACGATCCGTATATGGGATCTAAAGACAGGACAAGAAAAATTATCATTAGAAGGACATAGTGAGAATGTAAATTCAGTATCCTTTTCTCCGGATGGTACTATATTAGCTTCTGGAAGCTCTGATTATATAATTTGTTTATGGGATTTAAGGAAAGGATAAAAATAGTCATCATTAGAAGGACATAGTGATAGTGTTATTTCGGTATCTTTCTCTTCTGATGGGATTATATTGGCATCTGGTAGTAGGGATAATACTATTCGGTTATGGGATATTAGAAGATTATAAGAGAAATTTAAATTAGAAGGACATAATAATTTTGTCTATTCAGTATGCTTTTCTCCTGATGGAAATACCTTAGCATCTGGTAGTTGGGATAATACTATTCGCTTATGGGACGTTAAGAAAGGATAAAGGAAATTACAATTGAAAGGGCATATAAAATAAGTATAATCACTATGCTTTTCTCCTGATGGTACTATTTTAGCATCTGGCGGATGGGATAATGCTATTCGACTATGGAATGTTAAGACAGGAGAAGAAAAATTTAAATTAGACGGACATATTAATTAAGTTCTTTCGGTATGCTTCTCCCCTGATGGTTTTACATTAGCATCCAGCAGCGCAGATAAATCAATTCGTATATGGGATATAAAGGATGCATTATCAAATCAAATTTCTATCCATTCTAATTAAGATATACTAATTTAGAATTCAGATTATTAAGACCCATTAGGAATCAGTAAAATTAAGTATTAGTAATATTTTAGTTAGTAATATTCTTACAATTGTACTTATTTCCCAACAAGGACTTTTAGAAGCATAAGGAACGCAAATACAAAAAGGTTCATTCACCAATCATTTGGGAATGGATATGAGAATTCATTTTAAACAAAAGGGAGCCCATCTATTGGAACATTAGCTAGAGTCAGAATAAAAAGCAGTTTAAATTTGAGTTTTATGAAAATAATCATATTTATATAAATTAGTTGTTATTTCAATTTTTGCTAAAAATTCATAACAAATAAAACCCTATAAAAAAATTTGATGATACCTTTTTTTTAAGAAATTTGAAATAATTTAATTTAAATAGTCATATTTATTTTTGCAATCATGTAATTTATTTATCTTCTCGTAACCATAATATATCTTTTTTTTGTTTGATAATTGTTTTTTCTTACTTGAAACTATTTTTAAGAAAAATTTTATTTTCAATTAAGTATTCAGGATAGAGCATTTAATAGATTACAAATTTTTAAATAAATTAAGTTCGTTATATTGCATTAAGTTGATATCACATTTACTAATTAAATCACATACTAAAGCTATTTTACTTAGACGAAAGTTATAAAATTATAAATTTTTAATCATAGTATATATATTCAATCAAATTAAAATTATGTTCTTTATTTGAATATTATTCTGATTAATGAGAAATACTAAGAGAATATCGAAATTAAAATGGAAAAATTAATCTTAAAATCCTTTAAAATTTAGCAAAAAATACCTTAATTAAATTAAAGTAACTATTTAGTATCAAATTTAATTTTGAATCTTAAAGTAGTAAATTATTACTCAGTACTCTAAAAAAAGAATATAGAGCTAAATATTTGAAATCGATGGCTACTTACTATTTTAAATTTTATCATTAAATTATTTGATGTTGAATTATCAAAATTATAAATATAATATTCTATTAGTTCAATTATGGTTTCAGACCCATTAATAGTAGTTACAAATTAGAAATGATAAAGATGGTTTTAAAATTAAATGAAATGATTTTTATAATGATCAAGAATCTCACTCTAAGAAATTTCAAGTACCATTTGAATTATCAAATGACATAAAAAGTAAAATATATTGAAATAATAATAAGACAATTATATTATCCAAAATTAGTGAGAATATTCAAATCGATTAAGAGAATTAATGAGATTAATTAGACAACTTAACTATTATGCCGATTTAAATTATCAAAAAGATAATAATATTCTTTAATAATAATCTAATGTATCAGGAGTTATCAAATTCCTTTTTCTGACTTTGATTTAATAGTAAATTCATTGTATTATTTTTTGATAAATTACTATTCAAAACAATTTTTTACCTAGAATAAATAATACAATTTACTGCTTCTTTTCATTTTATTTCCTTTTCTTAAAGGCTTATTTCATTTTTTAAAAGTGGCTCTTAATTTTCTTTTCTCTCTATCTCAATATTATAAGTCTTAAGCTTAAATATTTTGTAAATTTAGAATTTGGATAATAGTTTTTACAAATTGTAAGCATAATTTCGAAAACGCCTGGCTTATATTTTTTGAAATAAACCTTTAGTATACCTCTAATAAAAGGGTAACTTAAGATTAAACTAATAAGTATTATGATGGTTTAAATGAGGGATGAAAGGGTATAATTTTCTTATTAATCGCATATGTATTTGACGGCTGCAAAAAATATTGCGCTAGAACAAAGCTATCCAGTTTGAACGTCTAATAAATTAAATTTTTGGAGGTTATAAGGCTTGAAATGCTGGGATAAGTATTAGTATATTAATAAACACAATCCTAACGATGAAGCTTTTAATGATATATCAGTTTCAAAATATATTAAAATAATGATTATAATAGTTTTATTCCAAAGTTTTATCCATTCCCAAAAATAATTTTTTCTAGTATATTCGTTGAATAAATATCCAATATGACTTCTATACTTAATTTTGTTTAGATCATTCTTCTTTAAATATAGAAAGATATATAATGATAAAGGTATTATTAATCCGAATAATGCTGAACCAGGGATTATAAAAGCATATATCCAATTAAAATGATTATTCGATCCATAGAGTAAAGATACATCACCTTATATGTAGTCAATTTAGGAAATCTTTCTAATTGCTAAAGTAGAAAAGAATCTAATAATAATAAATTAATTTTACTATTTAATTAATGTTGCATAATTTTAAATATACAAATAAAGAATTGTGTTGGACATAATTCTACTTTTATATTTTTAGGCTGTGAAAAAGGAAAATAAAGCACACCCAAATTAGATTATTAACACTTAACTTATAATTAATCCAACAGTAAGTATAATTCTGCTATATATCAATTCAATGCCTTCTATTTCAGATAAAAAACATTCAAAAAAATTAGCCATAAAATAAGTAGTATCACTAGATTACTTAAGAAAGCTCAAAGTAAATGAAAAATTAATGTTAAATGTGAAGATAAGTGAAAATATCCATAAATAATTTAAATATAATTTAAGCAATATACTTTCATGATCTAAATNTGAGATTAATTAGACAACTTAACTATTATGCCGATTTAAATTATCAAAAAGATAATAATATTCTTTAATAATAATCTAATGTATCAGGAGTTATCAAATTCCTTTTTCTGACTTTGATTTAATAGTAAATTCATTGTATTATTTTTTGATAAATTACTATTCAAAACAATTTTTTACCTAGAATAAATAATACAATTTACTGCTTCTTTTCATTTTATTTCCTTTTCTTAAAGGCTTATTTCATTTTTTAAAAGTGGCTCTTAATTTTCTTTTCTCTCTATCTCAATATTATAAGTCTTAAGCTTAAATATTTTGTAAATTTAGAATTTGGATAATAGTTTTTACAAATTGTAAGCATAATTTCGAAAACGCCTGGCTTATATTTTTTGAAATAAACCTTTAGTATACCTCTAATAAAAGGGTAACTTAAGATTAAACTAATAAGTATTATGATGGTTTAAATGAGGGATGAAAGGGTATAATTTTCTTATTAATCGCATATGTATTTGACGGCTGCAAAAAATATTGCGCTAGAACAAAGCTATCCAGTTTGAACGTCTAATAAATTAAATTTTTGGAGGTTATAAGGCTTGAAATGCTGGGATAAGTATTAGTATATTAATAAACACAATCCTAACGATGAAGCTTTTAATGATATATCAGTTTCAAAATATATTAAAATAATGATTATAATAGTTTTATTCCAAAGTTTTATCCATTCCCAAAAATAATTTTTTCTAGTATATTCGTTGAATAAATATCCAATATGACTTCTATACTTAATTTTGTTTAGATCATTCTTCTTTAAATATAGAAAGATATATAATGATAAAGGTATTATTAATCCGAATAATGCTGAACCAGGGATTATAAAAGCATATATCCAATTAAAATGATTATTCGATCCATAGAGTAAAGATACATCACCTTATATGTAGTCAATTTAGGAAATCTTTCTAATTGCTAAAGTAGAAAAGAATCTAATAATAATAAATTAATTTTACTATTTAATTAATGTTGCATAATTTTAAATATACAAATAAAGAATTGTGTTGGACATAATTCTACTTTTATATTTTTAGGCTGTGAAAAAGGAAAATAAAGCACACCCAAATTAGATTATTAACACTTAACTTATAATTAATCCAACAGTAAGTATAATTCTGCTATATATCAATTCAATGCCTTCTATTTCAGATAAAAAACATTCAAAAAAATTAGCCATAAAATAAGTAGTATCACTAGATTACTTAAGAAAGCTCAAAGTAAATGAAAAATTAATGTTAAATGTGAAGATAAGTGAAAATATCCATAAATAATTTAAATATAATTTAAGCAATATACTTTCATGATCTAAATTAATATATTATTTACCTTAATCTAAATTGAATAGGATATCTGCAAATTTTAATTTTAATTTAAGATACCTAAATAGTTAATTAGATTTTTCAATACTCCTTATTGTTAATAAAGTGGATAAAATAGCCCTTAAATTAATAAGAGTTTATACCAAATTAAAATCAATAGAAAGGCTATCACTCTTTTTGACAACTCTTGGCATTATTAACAATCTAATTGCTATTAATTCTTAAAGAATTATCCATCTCCTTTAATATTAAAATTATCACATTCCTCACACAATCCTCCAATATGACCTTTAATACAAATATCGTCTCCGACTGACCAACCACCTTTACACTAGTAAATGTTTTTATAACAGAGTTCAACATAATCGGAAATATAGTTTGGTCTCCAATAACCAGGCTTTAATAAAATTTAATTAGTTGTTATAGCCTCAAATTTAGTTTTATCAAAAATTGAGCATTTTGTACTGTTGTATGTTACAGAATAAAACCCTTGTTCTGATTAACATGCTTAACAACCCTCAGAAATATAAAATTCACCTAATTAACAGAAAAAGCTGTTGACTCTCATTTTATAAGATAAAATTTTATATTAATAATCTGTTTTACATTCTACCAAAATTTCATATTTTTTTGATTCTTATTAATATGGATCAAAATTGAACTTTGTTGAACCTATATCAAATTTATTTGTATCTGAATTATAGCCAATGCTATATAACTATAAACTATCTAAAGCTATTTAAGATTAAATATCATAAATTTCTTAGGTTAAATTGCATGTTGAGTTTATAATGCTATGCTATTTTTCATTCCGACTATTTTTAAATATTACAGAAATATCTTTTAAGTAAGATATATATTTCCTAAGTTTAGGATTATATAGTTCATAATTTGACAGCATTTAACCACTTGGTATAGTTAAATAATTTGTTTTTATCACTTGATTCTGAGAGATAATTTTATATGGATGTAATTATAGTAGATAAATTATTTGATTGTCAATTTCTTATTTCAGAGAATGCATTACTTAATAATTAATCTACAAAGCTAAATGAGAGGGTACTTCATAAAGATTATTTGAAGATACTTGAGCTGAATTTTAAATCATGAGTGATTATATAAAATTATAATTACTTAAACTGCTATTCCCCTCAAGGTAAACACCCCCTCCTATTTAAGCTGAATTCTAGCAAATAAGTGTTTAATATAATAAAAAACTACTTAAAATTGGATTAAAATAAATTCCTCCCCCCTTTTGGGAAGCAACATTATTAATAATTCTGGAGTTTGCTAAAACAACTCTTATATTTTGACCTTATACACCTGTTCCTTAAGTTCCTTAGTTTGAGATAAATGTTGATTGATCAATTATAAATTTTCTATCTAAGCTATTTTTTGATATTGCTAAAATACACCCATTTCTTTTAATAAAGTTCAATACGCATTAAATTTATTAAATTTTAATAATTTTAAAATCTACTAATTCAAAATACAATAGACCATTCAAACAATGTTCGCAGTTATTATTTTGAATTAATATTTTTTTTACTGTGATTGGGGTTTAATTAGTTATACTATTTATACGTATTAACGAACCATTTTGATTAGAATTCTAAATCATTTCTTCAAAAAATATATGAATAGATTCTGAGTCAGATGATTGATCTGTTACATAATCACTTATTAATGTACATTATTTAATTTATTAATCAACATTTAAATTATTCTAATAATAATTTAACTAATATTTATTGAACTAAAATGAGTTCCCATTCTATATTGAAAAATTGTTTAGCATTAAATCTGATTAAAGTACATTGGTTTAAGATAAATCTATTAAATGTAATGGATAAAAAGTTGAAATATACTAAAATTAGAAATTAGTAAGGACAATCTTCGCATAATCTACTATTTTTAAAATAGATGATGACAACACTCCTTCGATTAAAACTTATTTAATATATGCCTAACAACCTATCATATTTAAGATAGCATTATCTTAGATTGCTTTTTCAATATCAATACGGTTTAGTTTTCCAACTGATTAAACATAAAGCATAAAGGCAGCTTCAGTTTATAAAATATGTAAATTTTCTATTATTACTATATTGTTTTCAGCATTTTTATAATCAAACTCTAAATGTAAAAGTTGATTTAAAAGAGAAAAACAATTTAAAGCGTATATTTACTTTAAAGTTATCTTATTCTTAATCAATGATGGAGTTATAGAAAAGATTGAAGATGATAGCTTATTTTATACATATTTTACGTTTAAATTTTCTATTTAAATTGTTAATAAGCTTCTCCTAGCATCAATTGTCATGGCTCCATTAACTTAGGTTGTAGAAATTAATTAAGCTTAAGCATAAGCAATATCACAATTCTTTATAATTACAATTCCATTGCCTTTTAAGTTTATTTTAAAAATTATGCTACTTGAAGCAATGATATTATTAAACAACCCATTATTAAATTATATTTATGAGGCCGTAATTGATAGACCTCCTCCGATAGTATCTATTTTATATGTACTCTTGATAAGATAAATAATTTGATTCTAATTAAATAGACTATGAATTTGCAATTAATAATATTTTTACCATAATTTAGCATCTAAATAATTATGATTAAAAGTTTAAAATTTTTCAACTGAAATTTCATCTGAAATAATAGAAATAAATGAATTAGATGAATTTGTTAAAGTGTTGTTAGAACAAAGGATATTGCTTATCCTTATTTTACTTTCTCCTGATTCAATATGAGCCAGACTAGCAGAATTATCTGATGGATCAGCTTCATATGAATGAAATATATTTTCTTAAAATATTATATTCTCTATAATTATTTTTTAAGTTTTCTCTGAGTAGATTTCAAATAAGGAAAAAAAAATTCCTAAGTTTATTTTTAGCAGTATGTTTCCGATAAAGGTCACTTCTCTAAATAATATTTATTCAATTTGGTTAAAATCTACCAAAGGATTAGATTATATTGAAATTATAGATTTATCTATACTGATTTAATTTTTAATTTAAATATATTGTAACATAATGTTTGAGAAACCTTGAACTTACAACAACTATGAGTTTGTTGCACTATTTTACAAACATTCAATAGTAAAAGGTACTTTCTCTGACTAATATTAATTCTCATAAATAATATTTTCTATTCTTATTGTAGGAATAGCAATGAAAGAAAAAAACCTAAAATTTTAAGTGTTTTTTAATAAAACATTAGATATCAATAAGTGTTAACATGTAATAATAAAAAGATATAACTAATTTTTTTGAGGATCAGGTAAATTATCTTCAAATTAAAAATAAGATAATGTTGAATGAACTTAATTCATTACTTAATTTAATTCTGTATTAAAGATTTAGAAATTAAAAAATTCATTCTTCAAAATTTTAAAATTATCAATCATAATCTTTGAATTCAAAAAACTTAATGATAATTATAATAGAAGTTAAACATCTTTAAGTAGATTTTCCTTCAATAAAGCATTATTAAACTAAAAATTCTTACTGAATGAGATAAACCTTGAACCATTAATTTAACTTTTTAGAAGTAAAAATTAATTAATCTTTACACTTGAATTTGCATTGTTGTATAAAAATATTGAATCTTGAAACAATGAGTTCTAAATATTGACATTTTTTATGATTATGTCAGCAAAATAAAAAGATGTGAAATTGAATCTAATTATTGATGAGTTATAAAACTGACAAGAATTAATTGTTAGATTATCAATTATGATCTTCTTATTAAAATTTGAGAAAAAAAGCAAAGTTGAATTTTAAAAGCTACAATTTGACAGTGTTAAATTAGTTATATTGATAATGCCTTCTAAATCAGTTTATGTAACTGAAAAAATTGAAGAATTGTAAATATTTGCATCATAAATAAGTACATTTTGTAAATTATAATTGAGATTATTATCTTCAATAATTTAAAGTTAAATTGGATTAGCTTGATCAGAATAAAAGCTTGTATCAATAATGTTAACACTTATAGATTATTCTCTATTTTGAAATGTTAATTCTAATTTAGTTTGAATATTATAAACTATTTATTTAATTGTAATTTCATCACAATTAAGAATCTTGAATAAAGGACTAAAATTAATCGGTTATAGATCTCCCTCTAATCTCACTTAAACCAATTAAAGGGAAAATACTTTTTCTTTTAAATCATTACTAAATGTAGGATAATATCGATCTGCATATTCTGAATTCATTTTCAGGATTAATGCTATCTGTTAAAGGCCAATTTCATTAAAATATTCATAATTAAAATATGCTTCTATATAATCAAAAATTTAACTTAAAACCTAAAGTAAAAAAAATAAAGTACAGCATATTCTAAAAGGCGATTACAATCTTCATTAAAGCAATAGTATGCAATTGATAAAATAGGATCAATTGTAATATTTGGTAATGGAACTTTTTGAAGGCATTTTAAGGTGTATATGGAGCTCTCAGAAGTTATAACAAACAGAGAATTTATCTTCTATTAAACTATATTTATATTATACTTATATTTCTTCTGTTGATCTTTCTTCACAGGCTTAGCATAATGAAGAACAAGCAATACATATACCATTATTTTAAAATCTAATCGGCTATTTGTATTTGTTTAAGCCGCATTTTTCACAATAAAAATAACTCTTTAATGTATTTGCTTTGCAAACTAAACAATTATCATTACAATATTTCTTGCACTCATTATTAATAACTTTATATCCATCTACACATTCTAAAACATATTCTACCGATATTCTTAATATCCCTACATTATAAAAATTTTAAAGATTTAGAAATTTAATTCTAAAACTTTGAATAAACCATTTCCAAGGTTCTAGATTATATTAGTTCCATTCAACACATACTTTGGAATTTTCAAGAAAAGAACATTTTGTACAAATCCCTGTAATTGCTGAAGCCTTATACCCATCTTCACAAATTACGCATCTTATTATCATTTCTGGAGTTTAGATACAATGTTTGCAGTTTAAAATGAGATGTTGGCAATTGATAATTTCTGGAGCAACACTAAAGTCATCTATTGAAGACAGTGTGCAAATTTCAGATCCACTTTTAGTAACATAAGCTCTAAGGCAATTTGGAATAGAAGGATTTTAATAGATACATTATTCTTTTTCAAAACTATACATGAAACCATCAATACATTATGCACATCCAGTTTTAATTTCCTCTCCAACAATATCATAATCAAATACTTAATCTAGAGTTGTTTTTGTTTAATCACTTCCAAAATATTAAAAACAATATACACAATATTTGATATCACAGAGAATACATTTTTTCTCAAAATTTCTATAATAGGGTTAATAACAATAAGCTAGTCGTGGTATTGGATATGGATATTTAATATCAGGTTCCATGATATCACAACTTAAGCAAATATCTTCATCTAGAACTTTATTTCCACTCAAAAAATGACAACCAAATTCCTCAAATTATTTTAGCGTATTTCCTTCATTGTCAGAATAAATAATTATTTCACAACAACCAGTACTAAGCCATTCTTTAGTATTCTATAGGCATTCAAGACATGTGACAAGATTTTTAGAAATTATAGATGGACTAATTGAATAATAATATTTAATACCATTTCTCACAAATACCATCCATTTCATAATAGCCATATTTACAACCATTATAAGTGAATTCGTCTGAAGTTGTTGTTAAATTTAGACTTTATTAAGTTATGCAAATATATCCTTGGTCAATCATTCCATATTTACAGAGACACTACTTAAATTCTGGTAAATATATTCTATTTGATGATTCAAAACATGATAAGCAATCATTTTGTGTTGGACCATCACATTCCTTACAAGTAGCATGACAGTCTATAGGTTATTCTTAAAAATCAGGACAATTCTAAAATTAAAAGCCTTATATCTATAATTTTAAGTAATTTGATGATAGTTAAAATAAATTGCCGTATAATAATTTAAATTAGAGTAAATTAAATTACTTTACTTCTTTGTTAAACTCGAATTTCTCTTATCGATATCCTTCATAAAAAGTTATTTAAATATTAATATTAGTTTTATATTTTCTAACTACAAAATAGTGCCATAGTTTAATATTACTAGCAAAATTGAAAACTTCCTCAATTAAAAAGGAATTTTTTGAAAAATCTATATTTACTGTTGGAAAAGTATAACTATAAGTACTTACTATTATCTAATTTCCATTTGAAGATATCCTATAGGTTAATTAAAATGCAGCCAAATTATCATCTGTTAATTAAGGTTTCATAAAATTTCCAAATAATTTCAAAAACTTATAATCAAATTCTTTAACATAAGTATGGATATCATTAATTTTAATCCAACCAGATAGTAAAAATGTCTCACAATTGATATTTTCTGAAATAAAAAATAATTTATCTTATTTTGAAATTATCTAATCATTTATTGGTGTTTTATAACTTATTCTACATTCACAAGCACCATAATTCTCCTCAATAAATTCATTATAATCTTCACAATATTCTAAAACGTAAGATTAATAAAAGTCTTGCACTCTAATTTTTCCTGGAAAGTAGGACAAATTTTCATTTTAAGATGTGTACAGTTATTAATTATTCTCTATCTTCAAATCTCCTCCAACAATAACAATTAGGTATTAATCATAAAATGGCTTTTCAATCTAGTAGTTTTATGATAAAGGTTATTGTCCTTGCTGTTGGAGATGAATTTTAAATAGTTTTTCAGTTGGATATAGTCTAAATTCAATATAATACCAGACATTTTCATAAAATGTATCATCTATTGGTATTTAAATAATATGATCAATGCCAGAATTATCTATAAATTATACATATTTGTGGATCTATTTTGTTTCAAAATCAAGACATTCGTAATGTAAAAAGTTGATTCTTTTTGTTGTCTATTCTTGTGCATTAAGAAGATGAAAACAATTGCTATCAAGTATTCCAATATTTCCAACTTGAACAATATTACTTAATGGCATATATCTACTCCAAACACCAAAAATACCACAGAGATCATTCTCCATTTCTATTTGATTATTCTGAATTGAGAATGTATAGACTGGATATTGTAAATTCATTGTTCTTAGACAATAGATGTTTGAAATTTCAAAAGCAAATAGTAAATAATAGGATAATAATCCTTTGAACATATATTAAATATTTAATATCTAAACAAAAAAATATCTTAAGTTCCCTTTAAATAGGTGAATATTATTAGTAGCTAAAGGCTACTGAATTCCAGAATATATAATAAAGAATTTAACTTGTGGATAACTTAAAATCTCCCATGATTTTTCTCTTATAAATTTTAATCTACGTTAAATTCTAAAATAGGTGTTCATTTCAAATAAGTATAAAATATGAACACATCATAACTTATTAATATAGTTTAGATTCTAAGACGACCAAATATTTTAGTTTCGAATAATTCAAAAATATATTATAAAAAAGGGTTGTTTTGTTTTAATTTTTATATAAAATTATAATTAAAAACAATATATTTTTTTTTCATTTTATAATCCAATAAGATACTCTCTATAAAAATGAATAATTGTTGTTATCAATAGGACTTCTTGGAAAATTGTTATTTGCTATTAGAAATCCTATAAATCTAATGAAAAGGGATTTTTTAATTTCATCAGCATATTTTATTTATATATCAAATATCAATTATAAAATCATATATATATATTCTTGATTTATATCAATAATATGAGATTAAGTGTTTCAACGCCTCAATATCATAAGTTTGGATGTAAATAACGATATCAATATCACTAATTCATTTACAATTAAAAACTCTTAATTTCCTAATACCTAAACTCAAGCTGCAATAAATTAATAATCTATATAAAGGACAACAACAAATTTACTTGAAATTCATTCACAAAAAATTTCATAAGTATTTGTTATTTATTATAATTTATATTAATTATAAATAAATTTTGTGTAATGTTAATAATAAAAGCCCTTATAATTTAAGATTTAGAATCAATAAATACCTCAAATAAAAATCAGAAAGAAAAGTGCTGAATATGTTTTATAAAATAAGACAAAAAAATAATTTATTATATAAATACTGAACGCTTTAAAAATTATTGAATCAAATTAGATAATCCATNTTAAATAGTTTTTCAGTTGGATATAGTCTAAATTCAATATAATACCAGACATTTTCATAAAATGTATCATCTATTGGTATTTAAATAATATGATCAATGCCAGAATTATCTATAAATTATACATATTTGTGGATCTATTTTGTTTCAAAATCAAGACATTCGTAATGTAAAAAGTTGATTCTTTTTGTTGTCTATTCTTGTGCATTAAGAAGATGAAAACAATTGCTATCAAGTATTCCAATATTTCCAACTTGAACAATATTACTTAATGGCATATATCTACTCCAAACACCAAAAATACCACAGAGATCATTCTCCATTTCTATTTGATTATTCTGAATTGAGAATGTATAGACTGGATATTGTAAATTCATTGTTCTTAGACAATAGATGTTTGAAATTTCAAAAGCAAATAGTAAATAATAGGATAATAATCCTTTGAACATATATTAAATATTTAATATCTAAACAAAAAAATATCTTAAGTTCCCTTTAAATAGGTGAATATTATTAGTAGCTAAAGGCTACTGAATTCCAGAATATATAATAAAGAATTTAACTTGTGGATAACTTAAAATCTCCCATGATTTTTCTCTTATAAATTTTAATCTACGTTAAATTCTAAAATAGGTGTTCATTTCAAATAAGTATAAAATATGAACACATCATAACTTATTAATATAGTTTAGATTCTAAGACGACCAAATATTTTAGTTTCGAATAATTCAAAAATATATTATAAAAAAGGGTTGTTTTGTTTTAATTTTTATATAAAATTATAATTAAAAACAATATATTTTTTTTTCATTTTATAATCCAATAAGATACTCTCTATAAAAATGAATAATTGTTGTTATCAATAGGACTTCTTGGAAAATTGTTATTTGCTATTAGAAATCCTATAAATCTAATGAAAAGGGATTTTTTAATTTCATCAGCATATTTTATTTATATATCAAATATCAATTATAAAATCATATATATATATTCTTGATTTATATCAATAATATGAGATTAAGTGTTTCAACGCCTCAATATCATAAGTTTGGATGTAAATAACGATATCAATATCACTAATTCATTTACAATTAAAAACTCTTAATTTCCTAATACCTAAACTCAAGCTGCAATAAATTAATAATCTATATAAAGGACAACAACAAATTTACTTGAAATTCATTCACAAAAAATTTCATAAGTATTTGTTATTTATTATAATTTATATTAATTATAAATAAATTTTGTGTAATGTTAATAATAAAAGCCCTTATAATTTAAGATTTAGAATCAATAAATACCTCAAATAAAAATCAGAAAGAAAAGTGCTGAATATGTTTTATAAAATAAGACAAAAAAATAATTTATTATATAAATACTGAACGCTTTAAAAATTATTGAATCAAATTAGATAATCCATAAATATTTCAGATAATGTAATTTTGATTTTTAATATTTTTCATTATCAAAATATAAAGATTATAAATTTAAATAACTACATAATACCTTTCTTTTGAACACAATAGATTATCTAAATTCAAAAGAATTTTATAAATTCATACAATATTCTATTATTACTTTCTAATATTAGGATATATTTACTATTTTTTGATTAATAAATTCCTAATATGAACACATTTTTAAATAAATCAAAAAATCCTCACCTAAGCTATATATAATAATTACTTTAAGTTCTTAAATAAAATGTATAAACTAGAAAATAATTCATAAAATTAATCATTTCTTGCATAATTATTTGGAGTATAAAATCGTTATAGGTTAAGTTCTCCTTAAATTCTTAGAAATTAAAATACTTTTAAAAAACATTTGCTTTAATATATTAATGGAATGTTTTTCGTGTGTCAAGTGTTACTATGGAATTCTTCAATTGCCAAAATAGCTTCATGCCAATTTTCCTCTACTTAATGAGTTTTTCATCTGAAATCTTTCCAAATATATGGAGTAATCATACATACGGTATGGCTTGTGATACACATATTTTGATTAATATTTGAAGTAAATTTAATATAAACTAAGAGGATTGTAAAATAATTAACTTAAAATATTTTTTCATCCAGTGCTCATAATACTTTTAGTTGCATTACATTTTTGACAACTTGGAGTGGATATTGTATCAGAATTAATAATTAGTTATTAGATAAACTAAAAATTTAGTTGTTTTATTTCTTTCTTTTTGATTGATCGAAATTCTCGAATGATGGGACTTACCTATAAATTGAAAGCTAATGTATATTTTAATAAACTGTGTATTCTCCTTAAAACGGATGATATTGGAATNAAAGAATTTAACTTGTGGATAACTTAAAATCTCCCATGATTTTTCTCTTATAAATTTTAATCTACGTTAAATTCTAAAATAGGTGTTCATTTCAAATAAGTATAAAATATGAACACATCATAACTTATTAATATAGTTTAGATTCTAAGACGACCAAATATTTTAGTTTCGAATAATTCAAAAATATATTATAAAAAAGGGTTGTTTTGTTTTAATTTTTATATAAAATTATAATTAAAAACAATATATTTTTTTTTCATTTTATAATCCAATAAGATACTCTCTATAAAAATGAATAATTGTTGTTATCAATAGGACTTCTTGGAAAATTGTTATTTGCTATTAGAAATCCTATAAATCTAATGAAAAGGGATTTTTTAATTTCATCAGCATATTTTATTTATATATCAAATATCAATTATAAAATCATATATATATATTCTTGATTTATATCAATAATATGAGATTAAGTGTTTCAACGCCTCAATATCATAAGTTTGGATGTAAATAACGATATCAATATCACTAATTCATTTACAATTAAAAACTCTTAATTTCCTAATACCTAAACTCAAGCTGCAATAAATTAATAATCTATATAAAGGACAACAACAAATTTACTTGAAATTCATTCACAAAAAATTTCATAAGTATTTGTTATTTATTATAATTTATATTAATTATAAATAAATTTTGTGTAATGTTAATAATAAAAGCCCTTATAATTTAAGATTTAGAATCAATAAATACCTCAAATAAAAATCAGAAAGAAAAGTGCTGAATATGTTTTATAAAATAAGACAAAAAAATAATTTATTATATAAATACTGAACGCTTTAAAAATTATTGAATCAAATTAGATAATCCATAAATATTTCAGATAATGTAATTTTGATTTTTAATATTTTTCATTATCAAAATATAAAGATTATAAATTTAAATAACTACATAATACCTTTCTTTTGAACACAATAGATTATCTAAATTCAAAAGAATTTTATAAATTCATACAATATTCTATTATTACTTTCTAATATTAGGATATATTTACTATTTTTTGATTAATAAATTCCTAATATGAACACATTTTTAAATAAATCAAAAAATCCTCACCTAAGCTATATATAATAATTACTTTAAGTTCTTAAATAAAATGTATAAACTAGAAAATAATTCATAAAATTAATCATTTCTTGCATAATTATTTGGAGTATAAAATCGTTATAGGTTAAGTTCTCCTTAAATTCTTAGAAATTAAAATACTTTTAAAAAACATTTGCTTTAATATATTAATGGAATGTTTTTCGTGTGTCAAGTGTTACTATGGAATTCTTCAATTGCCAAAATAGCTTCATGCCAATTTTCCTCTACTTAATGAGTTTTTCATCTGAAATCTTTCCAAATATATGGAGTAATCATACATACGGTATGGCTTGTGATACACATATTTTGATTAATATTTGAAGTAAATTTAATATAAACTAAGAGGATTGTAAAATAATTAACTTAAAATATTTTTTCATCCAGTGCTCATAATACTTTTAGTTGCATTACATTTTTGACAACTTGGAGTGGATATTGTATCAGAATTAATAATTAGTTATTAGATAAACTAAAAATTTAGTTGTTTTATTTCTTTCTTTTTGATTGATCGAAATTCTCGAATGATGGGACTTACCTATAAATTGAAAGCTAATGTATATTTTAATAAACTGTGTATTCTCCTTAAAACGGATGATATTGGAATAAAAATTCATATGACTCATTTAATGGTGAATGCTATACTTTAGATAAACTAAATTTAATTTATGCACTTGACATTTTTATTAAATGTGCTTTTAAGATTGAAATATTTTATTTGATTCTCTTTTCTTTTCTACTCCATTAAATAAGCAAATTGCCCAGGTAAATTACATATATGGATTTTGGTTTAATCAATTTCAACATTTTATATAAAGAAGATATGAATTATAACTTATATTTTTTGCCATATGCCTTAAAGATATCTAATAAAAATTAATAACAGAGTTTAATACAAAGAAGTAGAATAAAAACTTACAATATTTGAGAAGAGGCTTATTTAAATACCTGTTCACTAACATATTTGGCAATTGCTATAAATATGGCAATAGAGCAAATTTATACTGCTTAGAGATCTAATCGGTTTAATTTTTATGAATTATAAGGTTGTTACCTTTCTGCTACTATTTAATATATTATAGTCGAAAATAAATTATATTCTTAAAAATTAATTTAACTGCTCAAATTTAATTAGTTAAAATTATAATAAATAAAAAATATAATCAATTAAATTAAATTTAATGTTATGATAAAATTCACAATCATTTAGAATTCTACTCCATCCTTTAGTTTACTTCTTTTATTTTTGAATTAATTTCTATTAAATAACTCACATTTATTAAAACTTCACCAATTATCCAAATTAATAATAGCCATTGAACTCTATATTTGTAAATGTTGGTTACTCCTAATTAAGTAATAAAATTATTCGTTAAGCTTAAAAATAAGGATTTTTATTTTTCTTTTCTTCCCCTTAATTATAATAAGTTCTTTAATCTCTACTGAAATCTTTTGCTTTCTAAATTATCTTTTGACTTTTATTATCTATCCGATTATTTTCTAAACTAAATTATATTTTAATCATCTATATTTTGTCTACTATAATTTAAGTCCTTGTTTTTCTAATTGCATGAATGTGTTAACATATTATAATATTCATTATGTATCCTATCATTTATTAATCTCCTCCAATTATGAAGGGAGGTGGAATATTACAAGGATTTAGTTTTGATTTCAGGATCAGAGTATATTCACCACTATTAATTATACTCTTTAAAAGCACTTTGGTTTTTATGTCAATTTTAGTTAAGATTATAAGTGATTTCCTACTTATTTAAGCCATTTCAATATCAAGAGAGAAATGAACCCCTATAGTTAATATGATTAGAAAATCTTATAAAAATTTTTCATATTCTTTCATTTAGATTCATTATGCTTGACAACATAATGAAGCTTAGACTTGAAACTGTAAAGATAGATTTTGTCATAATAAATGTTAGAATTAGAAAAAGCCTTCATTCTTTATAAATATTAAAATCAATATTCCAATCAATTAAATTAAATCTGAAATTTTATTCTGCATCTACAAAAATCAACTATTAAAATATTTTGGACTGTAATCACAATAAGCCTAACAAAGAAGATTTTAGCAAAATATTGGATTCAAAATAAGTCATTACAAGAATTATGTAAATCTTTTTTGAAAATTTAATTTACTCCCAAAATAGTGTTATTTAGTATATTCTTCAAATAAATAGCAAATATGTTTCCTTAATTTAATCCTATCAAATTTTTTCTTAGTTATGAACATAAAGAAAAACAAAGCTAATGGTATAACAAATCCAAATATAGCCAACCCTGGAGCAGCAAATTTCTACATCCAATAATTATGATGCAAGGAACCGAAAATTTTATTAAATCTCCCTAAATGTATTGAATATTTGATATTATTCTTGTTGACATAATTGAACAAAATCTTTTATATAATTAATTTATTACTGTTTAATTAACCTAGAGAAATTCGATACATATAAATATAATAATTCATTCGAAATAATTTAGGTTTAGAAATTTGTTTAAGTGGCTAATATATATATTTGATAACCTATCAAAATGATTCAGTATCAATAAAATAGTAGCAATAATTCTTATATAAATGAGTTCAATTTCAGAAACTTCAGATAAAAAGCAATCAAGACTGGATGCCATGAATTAAGTAGTATTGCTAGTTATATCAATAAACTAAAATGATATCGTAAACTTTATATTAAAAGTAAATATGACTTAAAATATCCATAAGTAAATGAACAACATCTTAATGAATATACCTTCCATATCTAAAATATATAAATGTTTAAATGTTTAATAATACTCATTTGAGGTTTTAATCTTTCTTTTCTGACCTCTACTTCCTCTGGTATTCTTCTTGTTGGAACTCTTTAATTTGTCTTATCCCTTCTGTTCTTTCTTGATTTTTTTAGAAGGAGAACCAAATTAGCAACACTCATTAATGGAAGGATTTTAATTTGCACTTTGGAAGAGAGTTGCTCCTACCGGTTCAATCAAAGGCGGAACCTAGGCCATTAGACGACCCACTTCCTCAGATAAAACAGCATTCTACATCGCTGATTTAATGACCTAGAATGATTCTCCAGACCTAAAAAGAAAAACAAAACTATCTTTAACTTCCACTATTTTCAAATTTTAAATATATTGTTATTTTATCA
>CAJJDM010000164.1:3693-88142 GCA_905182975.1 Paramecium primaurelia
CCCAACCCCAACCCCAACCCAAACCCCAAACCCAACCCCAACCCCAAACCCACCTCCAAGAGGAGGTAGAGGATCTAAGAAGAATTGATGAAGCCTCAAATGAGTATTATTAAACATTTAAACATTTATATACAACAAATTTTATAAATAAAATAAAATATTTTTATAATTAATCGAGAGATCTTGTATGGATTAAAATAAATACTATATTGTAATCATAGTTAGATTTTGTTTCTATGGTAGAAACTTGCAGAATTACTCCATTAATTAATAATAATATCATTCTCATTACAAGTAAAAAAATAGAATAAATTATATAGGCTTAAGATATGAGATTTAAGATTTAATATATAAAATTATCAAAATTTGAATATCTACTTATGAAGCACTTCCAAATTCAGAATTTAGACAGGCTATGATTGGAAAGCATTACATCTACACGATTATATAACTATAGCCAATTATCAAATGGATCCTGGTACTGTCTCATATAAAACAGTGGATGAATGATTTTATAATATTTGGCTTATTTGAATAATTGAAATTGTATTCTAAACATATTAATAATAATTCATAGTGCCTAAAAGATGCATAATCAGTTGTATTTTAGAAGGAAACTTAAGATTAAGTAAATGATAATGTCAAAGTTGAATTTTCTAATAATCTAGAGTATATCGCCTTCTGAATAAATTTGATATTCCCATAAATAAAATATATGGATAGAAAACAAATTATGATATTGAATGTCATATTCAAATTATTACGTTTCTTTAAGAATCTATTGAATACATTTGACCAAGATACAGAATGAAAGAAAAATTTTTTTTCATTATGACCATTTGTTAATTATTTTTCAAATCAACATCTTTATTATTCCAAGCTACAATCTGTTACATTATATAAAATAAATGGCATTAGCAATATTTTTTTTTCCTATGGTCCAAATGTGATTCTGGTATGATTCTGCCTATTAATGCATCGTTGAATTTAAATAATTTATAAAATTAAAATTGATAAATTCGTATTTGTTATCATTTATAAAACAATATGAATTTTATTTTCAGAAATAGGAGTTAAATCAAATTTAGGTTAAGGAATACATTTCATATTTTCATTTGATTTAACAATATTTATAGTGTTTAAAAATTTTATTCATATTCAAATCGTTAAATAAACAATCTATCTTAAGATTCAGAAAAACAAAATCTTTGTCTCTTAATGTAAATAAAATAATTAACAAGAATTTTCTGTTGATGACACTAAAAAAATTCTTCAGTAGGAAAAACTCAACGCTAATTTAAATCTCATCTGACAAGGTCTAACTTTTGTGAAATTTAGTTTAAATTAAAGGGGTCATATACTCGAATTGTAATGTGACTTTTAAATTTAAAGCAAGTTACAAAATTTCTACATTAATATTTGATTTATATAAATTACTTAGAGTTGGCTCGTCAATATTTATCTTTGATACTAATTGTTTTATTGAAAAATCAATTATTTATTCAAAATAAAATGTCAATAAATTATCTTCTAAAGACATAATATCTTAATTTATCACATTTACTATTTACTATATTGATTTTATTCTAAAACCTTTGTTATCTTTTTACAATTTCATTTATTGCATTTATTTCCTTCAATTATTCAAAAATCCTGATGTTCTCTTTTAATATCATTTTATCTAATTTAACTTCTGGCAATAGCTAATTACTGTATATCACAAGTAATGTTATTTTTGCTTTTTAAATTTCAAAGGTTAATAACAATGTTGATTTTCTTTTTAATTATTATTCATACAGAAATAACAACAAAACTCCCTTTGTTATAAAAGAAAATGATATTAATTTCTTTATTTATATTATAGTCTTATTGAAAATAAAAATGATTTATTGTAACATTAATTTAAAAAAAAAAAAATTTAATTTATTTTTTAAGTTTTAACATTTTCAGAATGTTCAATGAGACTTCAATTTTTACAACATTAAACCATTATATTTTAATAGTCAAATTTTAGAAAACCAGTTACTTCAAATCATTCATTATTTTTTACTGTTCTTAATTTTCCTAGCGTTTACATTTTAGAATTTAGAAGAATTTCAAAAATATATTATAACTAAAAAAACTACTGCTGATCATACTAATTATAACAAAATATTTGAAGTATAACGCTGCTATTCTCATTCTCATGGTTGATATTAAAATTATTTTGACTCCAATTATTGAGCTAAATAACTCAATTAAATAAATGAATTTCTGGCTAGAATAAATAATTACTAAGATGTTACAATTTATCATTAGAAGGTATTTGTAATCATCTTTGAATCTTAAACTATACAAATAATAATATGTTTAATATGAATCAAATAAATATTATCATAATTATTTATAGGTATTATATATTATATCATAAATCCTCTGATTAGGTTTTAATTGATTATTTTTAATTTTAAGGATTCAAAATAGTGCCAATTAGTTATTATAATGTATAGATCTGCCAAACAATAAATAATATTTCAATACAAATCTATCTTCTATTCCAATAAAAATATTGGTAATTTCATTTATATTCAATGAAAATCGAAATTATTTTTAGATACATTGAATTAATTTAGTTTAAATTACAAATATTTCTTGGAAATGCACAATAAATCTGTTTAAAGATCATCTTTATAAAGAAGATTTGATTATGACTTAATATCAAATCTCAAAAATTCATAATTATTGTAAGATAAATTAAAACATCATCATATCTTGAAGATTTAGGATTAATTTACATTTTCTATTAGTTTAATAAAGAAGATACTTGAGTCACAAAAAATTTGTAGTAAGATAAAACTGATATTAATTAATAATTACAACTAATTTAATTCCTTCGATGCTTTAGATGATTAAAAAAGAATCCTTATAAATTTATTTATATTTGAAGATTAAAATAGAGAATTTATTTATATTGTTTGTTGCTATATCTTTACAACAACTTTCAAATTACTACAAAGATTATTTTATATGTAAATTAAGAATAGTGCTTCATATATTTTATTGAGAAACGATCTTTAGAAGTCTAACAAAAGGGAGATAATTATTCATATAAATAATTTAAAATTTTGATATCTATTTTATTGCATATTTATATAGTTCATTAATAAATTCTTAATGAACCTTTATCTGCTACTTTAAGCTTATTTGATGACTCATTTTATTCTTTGATTGCTTTGACAATTATCTACCTTAATATTACATTTTTGCTTAATAATTCATTTACTATCCTATCACTATTTACTTCCAAATAATTTAAAATAATCAATGCATCTTCAGATCCTGCTGCCCAGTAAATATTATCTCTGAATTATTTATCTTCTTCTTGCAACAATTAATCTGCAAACTTCCTAAAACTTGATTTTGGTTTATCAAACAAATTATTTGATTAATTTTTACTTAATTCTAGAACTACATTTTAAAATATTATTTAGTTTTTTTAATCTTTTAGTAAATTGATGCTCTTTATAAGATTCTAATCCAAAATCGAGAGCAGCATTAATTATGTTAAAAGCATTCCCAATAATAGGTAATCCTCCTAAAATCTATGAGTTTTATTTAAAATCTTTTGAAAAACATTTAAAGTTTATAAGGATTTACTTTCGATTGTTGCATTTTTATTAATTTAAAATAGATTAGTGGAAATTTATTACATTGCCTATAAATAATTAAGTAATCTCCAAGTTAAAGCATTAAAATACATCAATTAATTTTTATTCAATTGTTTAAGAGATTCAGAAACCCTAAAGTTATCTTATTATAAAAGTGAATTGACATTAATTTCAAGGGTAGCCATTCGAATTTAAAGCTGCTCAATTATTTTAAAAATATTATTGTTAAATATTTATTGATTTTTATTTAATTAAGTATCTATTGGCTTTATATCTTATAATAATTAATTTACAACTATCTATGTTTATTCTTTTAATTAATTAGTCTTTTATATTGGAAAACCTTTAGATAAATATTCTAGTTAAAGATCTGTAGTTTACATCTAAATTTGAATTTATCTAAGTAGCTTAAGTTCTTTCTTAATATATGTAATATAAGAATTAGTTAAATTCCATTAAAATGTTTATGTATTAGCCTAATTTAATAATTTTTGAGCTCTTGTTAAATATATTTTTGCTTAATCAAATTATTTGCTTTTAAAATAAGGATTCCTAAGTTAGTAAGACAAAGTGGCTAATCTGGTTGTAAAACGAGAGCTTTGTTGTAGTCTTGGATGGCTTTTTCTTTTTCTCCTTGTTAATAAAATAAATTTCCTAATTATATTACTTGATTTTTTACCTCTATTGATAAATACTTCAGCATCATTTGGATTCAATCTGATTGCCATGTTGTAGTCTAAGAGTGCTTTTTCTTTTTGACCTTGTTCTGAAAATAGAATTGCTAATTATTTTGCTTGATTATGTACCTCTGTTGTAATATACTTCAGCATCGTTTGGATTCAATTTGATGGCCGTGTTGTAGTCTAAGAGTGCTTTTTCTTTTTGCCCTTGTTCTGAAAATAGAATTGCTAATTATACTATTAAAGTATATACCATGTTCGAAATTCTTAGGCTTTCTATTACTATATGGCATTATTTATAAAGCATTTTCTATTACTATTTTTATATATATCAAAATATCCACCCCCTTAATGAAAGAAGAAATTTTAATTTATTAAAATGGTCGTTATTTTTATTTATTCTATATTGGTTGTTATTTACCCTTATTAATTTTATTATTGAAATTTGAGTTAAGATTAATTTTACATTATCCTCTAATGTAAACTTACAAGTCCTCTTAACGATTTATTTTTAATTACAAAGTATTAACTTATTTTACCTATACAACTATTAAATTAAATTCGCTCTTTACTTATAATCTATAATAACTTAAATATCTGTATAAATTATTTGAAAATAGGAAATTATTATCCATTTAATTATTAAAATTTATAGAAAAAGAAAATGCTATTTCTTCAACAATTATTATATTAAAAGTCAAGGATTAATTGTAAATTTAATAATTATTTTTGTAAAAAATAAAATAAATCTTGACTCTCAAAATCAGATGATAATGAAGAAGTTATTATAATAGTGGAGATATTACATTTTCTCTTCCACTAGTGATAGGAGGAGGAATTGCTATGGGGGTTGTAGTTATAATGTTTTCTGAGTGATAAAATAAACCTGACCTACAAACTTTTTATTGTATATAAGATCTCTTTATCTTTGTGTGATTGGAGGACCAATTTGTCTTATTTATATTTTTGTTGGTCACCACTACTAAGAATTGCTGTAGATTTTTTCCAAAAAAAAATTATTGTGTCTAATGTATAGAATATGTAGGCTTAAATTATGCATTTTTTTTGGATTCGAGAATATCAATTAATTAAAAAGTGTTTGAGTTTAGTGGATGGTTTTATACAATTCACAAACACAAGTACATCCAGTAGGTAGATAATTTAAAAATATATTATTTATCTCAATAAGTATTTATTTTAATTAATGATTTGGTTTATCATTTTCAATCTTGTTATTTTCCAATATCAATAATTATTTAAACAATAAAACTCAATCCAAAATTTTAGTATTTCATTTAATCAGCATTAAACATGCTTAATAGAGAAACTAAGTTAAAAAATTCAAAGGATTACTCTATTTCATCATATGTTTTTCTATAAATGATTAATAATCATAAAAATGTAATTGCTATTCTATATGGAACATTAGCTACTCTCTTTTATCTTTACCTATTTTATAAGAAAGAAAAAGACTAATTGATAGTATATCATCCGATAAATCTTCTACACTTATATTTGTATGCTTTTTAAGGGAAAAGTATTTTCTCACTTCATACTAACAGAAAACATCTATTCAAATTTTTTCAAGGCTAAATAAGATCAATCCATATTATTGTTACTAAAAAGAAGTAATCCAATTCATTCTGCAAAAATATTATTGAATAATAATATCCTAAGAAGCTAAATAAAAAAAGAAATTTTTGGTGATTTGATGAAAAATAAAAAATGTAAAAGACCTTAGTAGGAATAGAAGTTAATATACTAGAAAATAATGAAATAGCTTAAGCAATTCAATATTAATTAATATTGTGATTAAGAATAGTCTAATATTATGTTGATATTTATAATGATTCTCTGAGTAAGTTAATTTCGACTACCCTCAGTAAATATTTAATAGAAAGAATGAAAAAAAATGATTTAAGAATTATTTTCAAGATGAAAATAATCAATATTCTCTCGAAGTTAACATTAGATATATTAAGAAATTTATTTATTGCGGTTATTGTTTGAATACATCAAATTTATGAAAAATAAATGAAATATTAACAAGCAAATATACTCTAAAATTTTCTAATAAAGGTAAATGTTGAAAATTATTTCTTGAGTTTATTATAATATTATTTTCAATTATCTAAAAAATTTTAGTAGATAGTTGCTGATGGAGTTCAACTTTATTTATTTCATTAATATATTGAAGAATATTTTAAAGTTAAACATAGTTAACAAGTTATTCTATATTTAACATTTATTTTGATAAAGAAGCATAAAAAGAAAATACAGATAAAATTGCATTCATAATATATTTTTTAAATATTCAAATTTTAATGACAACATCTGTCCCTTATTGTTCCAATTTTTTAATTAGATCTCTCTATTAATCTCTTGTAAAGCGCAACAAACACTAAGACATATCTATTTAAATTTCAGTTGTTTATTCATTGAGAGTTTCTAATTTTTCCCTCAATTCATCGTTATTAAATTCACAATTTATTAATATCATTTTAAATGAAAGAGATTTTTAAAATTGTATTCTTAAAAATCTAATTTGATATTTTCAAATGTAATATCAAGAGTTTCCAATTACTTACTTCTTAAATTATTAGAAAATTAAAAAATCTAAATAGTTCCTTTATTAATAATTGATGCCTTGAAAAGTTTCAAATAATTGAATTTTGCAAATAATTATTCACAATTATTAAGAATAAGATTACCAGAAACTTCAAAATAAAATTCCTCAAAATTATATCTATCTAACTTCAAAAAATTCTCATTTATATTTAAATTTATCTCGATTTCTACCTAAGCATCATTATTTCTTTATTATTGAATTATTTAGAAATATGAGTATGAAAAAGCTATAAGAGTTTTCTTTCTTTTAACGCAAAATTCCATTTAATGTTCATTTGTAGCTTCTACTTAGAGTTGCAAAAACTTTAATTCTTTTGGGCTATTTTAATAATTACATTAATATGAGGAATATGGATTGGATTTACTTCATCTAAATAATAATTCAATTTTAATTAATAGATTTGACTCACTTTTAAACAACTTATTAAATCATCTAATTCGCTTCCCATACAAAACAATCTTTATGCCTAATCAATTTCTAAAATACTTTTTATAATAAGAAGTCCTTTTTGAAAATAAGCTAACATCTTCATTTTTTTTAAACCATAGTACTGAGAGTAATTTAATGTTTTCAAATTAATTTTGCAATTGTGTACTTGGGAATGATATAACTCTACTTTTGAAATAATTGAAAAAGATTTAGGATGTTCCAATATTATTTACTTTGATATTGTATTTAAATAAAACATAGATGAGTAAAATTAATCGACTGAAACTTTGCTCAAAATTAATGCTGGAATCAAATAATCTAAAATAATAACTTCTAATAAATCTATTAATCTCTCAATAGTGTCTAAAAGTAGTTTGATGAAAGCAATAGCCCAAACTGCATCAAGATGGTCATATTATAATGATAAAATATATAGAAAGATCTAAGCTATTTTATTGTAAACATCTTCAGTATTTATTCTCCACATTATAGCTTCAAATTATGGTGAAATTTTTAAGTCATCTTTTATTTAAAATTAGTCTTCAAAATTAAATATTTAATTAGCTACATTCCCTTTAAGTTTTGAGGCATAATATTTGAATTTATTACATGTTTAAGAACCAAAATATCTATTAACTCCAGCAAAATGTTTCAAATCTTTTTTTAAAACTGATTCAAACACTTCCCATACTTATGTGATGGCACTTACAGTAAAAATTAAAACAAGACTCAATTATGTTTAAATTGAAAAAGCTTTAAATACAACCTGTTAAAATATTGTAAATGACAAAATCTAATAGACAACATTCATAATAGCTAAGACTAATATTGCCTTTGTAAAAGTATTATCATAAACACTGACATAGACAAAAGATAAAATTTATAGTAGAAAGTCCCAAGCAGTTTTTATATAGTTTTAATAACAATACAATTTTTTCCATTAATAATGATAAAACCTGTACAATTTATATAGACAGTAATTATCGCCAACTGATTCTAGAAAAAAATCAGTTTTATCATAAGCATTTATTGTGTCATTTGCTGAATTAAAAATTTTGTTTAAGTCACTTTGCCTTCGTTTTTTGAAGTTGGAAATCAGCTCTTAAAATTCTTTAGAAATTGTTATATACTCATTTATAATAAATTAAGATTTTTGTGCTTCTTACCAACCTACAGTTATTTTTGGATTTCCAATAAATTGTATTTCTTATTTATTGTTCTATTCTTCATAAGCATCTTTAACCAACCATAAATAATCAAAATATTGTAAGGCTTAAGGGTAAAATTTTAGATTTGGGATACTTTTAAAAATATCCTTCAAAAGTACTAAACTATTTTCTTCATGATATAAAAGACATATTTTGTCTACATTAATGAATTTAAAACAATTAGCTAAATACTGCAAAGTATCTTATTCATATTTATCAATAAAATGAAATTAAATGTTTTAATATTGCTTTTACTTTAATAAGAAACCTATTATTTAAATCATAGATCTTTTCTTTTGATAAGGGCTGAATTTACTTAGATTAATATGAAAATAACATGATTTAACAAATGCTAAATATTTAAAATTAGATTATATTAATTATTTTGTTTCTTAAATGAATTTTAATTCGATATCTTTTAATGTAAATGTATAATTTATATCTGTTTGCAATTAACTATTAGATTTGGAATATAAGATGAATTAAAATTCAAAAAAGAAATTAATAAAATTAATTCCTAATAATCCATAACAAAAAATATTAAATCCATCCCATGATCCTTTTAATTAATTAAATAAGCCTTATATAACTAGTTAAGGAATTGTTTAAAAAGTAATCATTATCATCATAGAGAGGAGAGCAACTCGATGGAATATGAGATCCCTAAAGATATTGACAGGTTTTTTTCTATCTTTAAAAAGCCTACATGGATTTCTTTTTTTATCTTCATAATTCAATATTTAGTATTTATTAATTTAACTGAATGAGAATTGTTTAATTGATTAATCTCTGTTGTAATAAATAATAAATGGAGCTAATTTAAAATAACTTAATATTCCAAAAAGCATATAATAAATATAATTAGTAATTTCAACAAATATACTATTTTAAGCAACTTTTTTGAAATGATAAGTATACATCCAAACTCCACTATGAATTGAAACACATAAAATTATTGATAAATTATAACAGATTTCATAGTATACAGTTTCATCAGTAATGTTATTATATGAGCTATAAATTAATGTAAAGATAAGTTCTAGAACACTAGAAAGGTATAAAAAGGCTTGAAATCCTATTTTAGCATAATATTTCAATATGCTTAAGCATCCTTTAACTTCTATTAAACGAGTTTCTATTATTTCTTAGAAGTCACTCTTGTAATTTATTTAGGTATAGGGTTTTTTATCTAAATGAGAATCAGAAAAAAGACCAAAGCATCTAAAAAGTCGTTTGCACATTTTTTATGTCAATAACAATAAATAATATCATTTTATAAAATCATTTCTTCTATTTCAAAATGAATATTAATCATCCATCTGAAAATTGTTATAATAATCTCACTTTAATAATGATCTAAAAGTCTTGTGTTTTTTTCAAGTAAATTTAAATCAATTTGAAATATGCAGTCTTCTAATAAAATTTTAATTAAATGGATAAATAAAAAAAAATTAAATTAATTTGAAATAGTATTAGTATGCTATCATTTTTTTTTGATAATAAAAAAAACAATTAACTACTACTCAATTAAATACAATTATATCAATAATTTTATTTCTAAAATATATAATGATTAATAATTATAATTTAAGTTTTTATACTACTTTAACTCATATCAATTAAATTTAGAAGATGTCAGCATAATATTGATTATCAATATTAATAGAACGATGTTTATCAAGCGGTTGAGCATCCTAAGAAATTGCCTTTAGTTAGAACTTTAATTGCATACTGTTATCCTTATCCAGATTTACTTTATTTTCTGTTCTTCAACTACAATTAAAATTCTTATACTCAACTATCGAATTTATTTTAGAGTATTTGTAAAATCTACATCTCTAAATGATCCTTTAACTATTTTAAATAGAATAATCATACAGAAGAAAACATGAACCGAATATTTCATATTTAGTTCAGAATATTATTTAATGTTTAATTGCCTCTGAAAGATTAGTTATAAAAAATTAGTTTTAGTGTTGTATGTTGGATAACGTATTAAATTTGTTGATAATATTTAAATTTATATTTAGTGAGTTAAATTTCTAATTACTCTTTTGAATCATCATAATTTATACTTATAACATTAGTTAAATGATTCCTTTTCTCATTATAAATACATTTAATAAGTATAACTTTACAATATTTTTCAAAACGATTTTAATGTCTTATTATTTTGTATTAATTGAAAATAAATTCTTTATCCGAATTCTTTAAAATCAATTGAAATGATGATCTTGCCAACATTAAAATACCATTTTTGACTATTTTTCTGTATCATAGCTCAAATTTATATAGAGTAGAAAAGAAAAACACCAAATTAAAGTTTAATTGATAGGTAATTGTAAAGTTGAATTCTGTCGCTTTTAGGAAGTAAGTGTGATTGATCAAAATTGTCATTTAGACAGCTATAATAAATTGAAGTAATAACTATTTATTTTATATGATAGACCATCCTTAATTTAACATCTGGTTTCTAAGAATCTTCAATAACATTTTTTAAAATATATGTATAATTTGAAACATTTCTATTCATTTTGATTAAATGGGGCTATATTTTAAGAAAATGTGAGATATCCTATGAATTATATTGTTAATGATACTTTCGTTCTGGGATTACTCCAAGCTAAAAAAATACTAAAGTATCCATTTTTTTAGTATATACTTATTTAGTAAAATAATTTAATCAATAATCCTATTATTGTTAAAGAAATGTTGTTCATTTCATAAAAATCTAATTTAGTACTTTTCATTACTTATTTTACTTTATGTATTAAATTAATTTTCAATAATCCACATTCTCGTTACCATTTGTAATTAATTATCTTGAAACATTTAGACATTCATGTATTCATAACTGTTTAAACAAGATGGAATAAAGGTGTAAATAGCTTAAGAAAATTTAATTCTAAACAGATTGGATTTTCATTTGTAAAGAAAAAATAAGAACCTCAATAGTCATTCTCTTAAACAATTTAACTCTCATAAAATATTTTCTATTTCTACCAAAAAGTCATTGATGTAATCATTATGTTTCAACCAAAATAATAACTCTTTAAATCTTTTTGATCATGTATTCAATATAACATTCTGATACTTACTTTGGTCTAATTATTGAAACAATTAACAAGAAAGGCTATATTTTGAGTGTTTTTCCACAAAATTTTTAGATAAGCACTCTTTTTTAGGCATTTGCCCTGACTTAAAAGAATTTATTTAGTAAGTTTATTTCATTGTTTAATCAACAATACTTAAGCTTGTCGAGGTCATTTAATTTTTTCAATTAAAATATGATATTAAAATTTCTTAACAAAATTTACAAAAATGATATGTGTCATAATTCAATTACCTTTTATTTTTGTTTTTATAAACTCTTTTTGCATGGTTTATAGAATTCAAATTATAAGATATTCATTAAATAAAATGAGTTATAATTATATAATAGTCAAATCAAATAGTACTAAGGAAGTTCTGATGGATCCATGAAGTAAATACAAATTATGAAGATAAAACTGAGATTATTTTGGTAAAAATTTGAAATTCTATTTATTAAAATATACTCTTAAAGTAGATTTGGCATGGATTGTTATAAATAACCCAATAATATATAAAATTGTATTAGATGTTGATAAAATATCATTAGATTTAATTTTCTAAGTTTTAAACTTAATCTTAAATGTAAGGATGAACTAATTATCAATAAAAATGATTTCTTTCTTTCTTTTATTAATTTCTTATTACCATCATTCAAAACACAATCAATCTTTTTATGTTTGTATTCTTTATACATTTTTCAGATATTAACCTACAAAATGACTATCTATTCACTCCAATTGATTTCATCCATAAAAATAATACAAAGAAAAAGGAAAAAATAGGTATAATCCTAGTACAAATTTTAGTATAAATGTTAAAAATCTAAATTACTACTGAATTTTAGGAACAAAGAAGATAAGACTAAGAGATAACTTCTCTATAAATAAAGCATTAACCAATATTTTGGATAATTGGTTTGGTTTTTTTTTGAAGTTCTATTCAATATATGCAATTTATCTATGGTTCAATATTTTTACCTGGTTATATAATAATAATAAAGAATTTTATTGTTTGTTTTGGTTTGCTATTATCATTTTTAAGCTCCAATTTATGGAAAATTGTGTTTGCCAGTTAAAATATTGATATAAAATGGTTGAATCTAATTTTACTATTTCATTTAAAAAGAATTGGAAAATCAAATCTATTTTTTTTATAACTAATTAATATAATATAAATTTTTTTCTAATTTTGAATAACATATAGATATATATCTATTATGTCACTCTAAATATAATAGATCAAAAATAATTAATTTTTTTAGGATATATTATAATTAAACTTTTCGAAATGAAAATTCATTAACTAATTTAAATTAAATTAAATTAAACAATAACTATTTAATTTAAAACCTTTATAGTATTTGAAGAGTTATTATTATTATTTATCTTATTAAATGATCTACTTTAATCCTTGTAAGAGATTTTCAATTTACATAAGGAGTTTTTATCTTATTTGTGATTCATAAACATTATTAATTAAATTATAAATATTTCCATTTTAATGAGTTTTTTTTCTAGGGATTAATATGGAAAGCAATAGAGAGATACCTGTTGATTTATAAAATACTATTAATTTAAAGAATGGTACAATTATAATCCTTCAAAACATAAAATACTAATTTTAGAAATGCCCATGATTGATTGCTTATATAGTATATCCAAAAAATAAGTCAAGAAAACTAAATATCTTTTTGTTTCTCTTGACTTATATTATTAGCATCATTACTTGCATTTAAACCTTTTTCTTATATGGTTAATCAGCTATCTTTTTTTATCATCCAATATAAATTTAGTTCATTCTGGAGTAAGAAGGTTTTAATATCTATATATTGTGATAAGATTAAATATTATCACAATTAGAGATGTTCTTTCTGCTTAATATATATTTAATGCTGGAAATCTTAATGGCCAAAATTGAATAATGTTTGGTTATATTTTTAGATAAGAATAAACATTAATAAGTAACCATTAAGCAAATAATCGTTTTATTGTAGATTCGCTAAGATGAATTTAAGAAATAGTAAATACTTTATGTTAATCAAAACAATATTGTATGTCATAAACTTGTGATATATCTCAAAATATTTAATTTAATATCCTAATAAAATCGATTAATTTAATTAATTGAATATTAATTTACTTTTTTAATTAATTTCTATTTTCTAATTATATAAACTTTTATAGTGGATTAAATAAATAAGTTTAATTATCTTATATTTTTTTTCATATAATTTTCATCAGCTTTTTATATTTATTCTATCACATCGAATATAAGATTGGAGGCTAATTTTAATAAAAACATTCCTATATGTAACCATTTAAAAAGTAAAGTTAATTTATCATCCAAATATAGACCAGAAAGGATTCTATAAATTATAGTGCATAATTATTCATAATTTAATTTTAATTAACCTTTTTAATTATATTTTAAGAATACTCCTTATTTTGTTTTACATAAATAGTCACATATCTTCAAATTTATTAAGATTTTGGGAGCAAAAATTATATTAGGAGTTGAAACCAGAAAAAAGATTAAATTGATAGAAAATAATGAGCTCTATTAATTCAAACTCAAGACAAAACTAAGAAAACTGTTTATTTATATCCAAAAATAATTAATACGAATATTCAAAAATCAATCCAATATACCATAAAATGGCTTAAATTATTAGCTTTAAATTGAATAATAGTTTATCTTTTTAGGTTTTAAAAAAGATAGAAAAAAAATTTGAAGAAATTTTAATTATATATAAATTAAGTAAGTTGTGTCTTTTGAAAAATATATTGAAAAATTTAATGATGATTATATTCTATACTTGTAAATTAAGAAAAAAATAGAATTGCCATTTTTTTGTAAACATTAATATTCAATCTAGAATAATTTGATAAAATATTATTATTGTTTTATATCCATTATTTTTCATTATGGATTTTCAATCGATGCCTTGTGGACCATGTCTTCTTTCAAAGTACATGTATTCAAACATAATTGTAGCTGCTAGGAGTAGGGCCTTTTCTATTTTTGAGGCATTTTAAGGAAATACAACACTAAAATTATCAATCAATTCAGACTAAGATTATCTAAATTTCTTTTTCATAAAAGCAACAACCTAAATTCATTAATTTAATAATTACTTCTCCATTAGAAGTTTTAATATTAAAAGTTAATTCATCACATTAGCAACCAGGGGCATCTATGATATATTTCAATTGATCTTGGGAATCAAAAATATGACAACTTAATTTACAACAAACAAATGGATTAATAATATATCCTAAATTTTGATTATAACCTTTTTCTCGATAAAATATATCTAAACGAGGCCTTTCAAATAATAATAAATATTAGAACCTATTCAAACACCAAAAAGTACACCTATACTTTCTAACAAATTTAAAAACAATTTGATCAGAGCTGCTTTAAAATAAAATATCTTAATCTTTAAATCTACAATCATAAACAAGCATCTCAAAAGGCCGATAGTGTGGACTAAGTATATAAAATGAAGTACCTAAATGAAGCTCTTGCAAAATTTGAAGATAATTCTTTGCATTTGAATAATTCTTTTTGAGATAATTATTGCCATTAATCATTAATTGGGAACACTCTAAATACGTTCGGAGACTGGAATCCTAATAAAATATTTTAATTGTAGATCTTTACCAGTCATCACTAGTATAAATTCAAATCTCTACTAAATAGAGATTCCCTATAGAGTGCCCAATATATCTAAACATCTTTCTTCTCTTTGAAGTTATTGATAATTAGCCATTTAATAATTATTGTTTTAGCCCATGGTATCATTCGAATAAAGAGGAGACAACATTTAATAGACAACTTAGATGATTTTAATTATGTTTATCAAGAAAGATTTATACAAATTTTATCATCAAATTTAGCGTTCCATATATGATTAAAATATCATAAAATCTATGATTAGAAAATAATATCGAGATAAATTTTTTTGTATTTTATTATTCTTACTTCTAATCAGTGAATTAGAAAAATATATATTGATTGATACAAAATTTATATTTTTTTTATATCTCCAACTATTCTATATATTTTTTTGAATTATAGATTAAAATAAAATATTGTTAATTAAAATTTATTTTTGATGTTTATTCCAAAAAATTGTAGAATGGGATTTAGTAAATGAATTATGAATGTTGATTTTAAATATATGATATAAATAAATTGTAAATATTTTTCCTCAAATATTATTTTCTTTTTCTTATTATAATATATTTATTTGGATTTTTATATTCAAAAAACCAGTTTAGAAAAAAGCATCTTGTTCTTTACCTTTTTTTCCACCAAGATTTAACAAAGAAAATAAGAAAATTGTATTGTTTTTTCGGATAATAACAATAGTGATGAGAGTATGAAATAATAATTCCTTATAAAATTAGTATTAATTATCAAAAAAGGATTATATTTTTTATTAAAAACAAGCAACACTTCTGTATATTTAGTTGAGAAAATTACGTATATATGATTTAAAAGAAGTATAAGAAAGAAATGAGGAGCATTTTTTAAGCTTTTGATCTTTGGACCAGAAGCATTAATTAAACTCATTTTATTAATACAAATCATATAAATAATAAAATTTTACAATCATCAAAATTTATATGCATTTTGCTCATAATTTTAAAAGTAAAACAAGTAGAATACTGATCCTATTCATCAATTTATAATTGATTTAACTTTAACGTCTACTTTTCCAATTGCTAAGTCCAAAGAAAATTAAATTTTTTATTATCACTCAGAAATTTTTTTTAGTACTGGCGATCGAAATTATCAATATGAGATACTTATGAATCGTTTAAATATTTTTAGATAAATTAATAGCGATTAGGTCTAGATTAATTGTGGATATCCTCCTATTTATAATAATTTTGGTGATGGTTTGGAAAACAAAACATCGTCAAATACAATCAAATCAAGTAAAGATTTAAGCCTCAGAATGAGTTAGTCCAGGCAGATATATGATGTGTCAAATTAGGATCCCTCTTTGAATATCCTACGTGGAAATCTTTGGGGTTGTTAGTCTGAGAAATATAAGAGATTTAGACATTTCCAAAATTGTTTAAAAACTAAGAAGTGTTTAAAGGGCAGAGAAATCAATTGGATGAAGCACTAGAGCTTCCAGAAGGATAGTGATGAATTCCCTTTGTTAAGTTGGTGCTGAAATAAATCCTAACTGTTAAATTATTTCATTTAAACTCTTGGAGATGAGGAAGATTTAAAATTTTTCCCCTAATTGTTGAGACTACCTCTACTATATTAAAATGGAAAATTAATTTTGAAACTTTCTAATACTCAGCCACCATTATTAGAGGAAATAACAATTCAAAGATGAAGTAGAAATCAAATGAGTATTGTGAAATGGTAGGTCACTAGAAGAAATTAGCTTGGAACGAAGATGAAAAAAATGGATGACACAATAGCCAACAAAATATAGAATGGAAATATTGAATTTAGTCTTATGAATTCGATTATTTTCTGATCATAAACTTCTCTCTTCATCTATTCAGATTAGGATCTATTTTAAAGATCTGTTATAAATTCAAAGAAGATAAGTGAATACTTAAACAATGTTAGAAACATAACTGAAATTGTTTACTCTCCTAAATACAAGAAATTTGTAGTAATCCAGTTTTATTTTGGATTAAATTAATTAAAATCATAAAAAAAAGAAATTGTCAGATGTAAATCAGCTTCTAAATCCATTTTAAGGTATTATTAAACACTCTCGAAATTTCAGGCCCTTTAAGAAAGAAGATCCATTATGAATTTAATCAAAATGGAAGATGATTCCTTTAGTGTACTACTATAAGAAAGAATTTAGTTCTGCATTGAAGATTTGAATAAAATCTAACAGCGAAGATTTGTGCTTGGGTTTTAGTAGTTACCTGAGAAAATGTTAATATACATTTCTGAAGTTAGATGATAGGAAAGGTAACTATATTTTTGGATTTATCCAATGCATATTACTTGATAAATAGAGATGTTTTATTTGATGCTCTAAGATAGTAAGACAAGTACAAATGATGTTCTCTAATAGAAACTATTTATGCATTAGAATGCTTATACGAATAGCTTTACACAGAAATTCAATTTTAACTTAGGAGTGGATTAAGGCTCTCTGCTAGAGCCCTTTCTTTTTGATGTTTATTTCGATTTATTAGTTGATACACTTGATAGACTTATTTCATAAAATTATTTGAAATAGAATAAGAAAAAACTTAAAGGAATTCGGCACTGCAAAGACTTAAGGCTAATAGAATATTTGCTTATGCGAATGATATTGCAATTACAATGTTTGACTTATTTATCTGTTGGTTTATTAAATTTTTTTTAGAATGAGCTGAGAAGTTGGGTTTATGGTGAATATAAGATTTAGATGATGAGAATTTTGAAAAAGGTTAAGAACTTTATTATGGAGTTTTTATTTCACCTAATAACAATCTCACTAAACACAGGAGGCAGGTTAAGGTGAAAGTAACTTTTTTTTTTAATCAATTGAAAATTTAAATAGAATTTGCTTTATGTATGGGAAATATTCTTTAATTATGTAGCTCCTCTAATGAAGAATAGTTTCATTTTGGAAATAAAGAAATGAAAATAAGTTTACAAACCTTAATTCAACTGATTCTTAAATTGGCTAAGAATACTTCTTATGAAGCTATTGATAAAATATAGCAAGCCTTTGAATTCAGACTATGATGTAGACTATTCATGAATAGATGGCTAAATTTGTTAAGGAAAAAGCTGAAGTATTCGAGCTAAAATTGACGTAGTTTTTTTTTTGAATAGGAGAAGGTGAGACTCAAGGAGTCTTTGATTGTATATAGAAAATGTATTCTTTAAAGGAAATGACTTAAATTTAAATATATCTTCCAAATTATGATTATTTGGATAGAAACTAGTATAGCTGGGGTAAGTGCAAAGAATTTTTGGTTTAGTGCACATTTGATTAGATATAAGTTTATGTTCCTTTGTGTTAAAAGACTTCTAAACTCTGCATAAATTTGAAAAGACTAAGAAAACCATTAAATGTTTATAAAGAAGAATACCTCTGCTTGAAAATGTAAAATTTGAATTAGAGACTTAAATCTTTAGTTTCTGCTTGTGCAATATGAATGAAACTTAAAATTACTAAAATTTTAATTTATAGAAACAGAAAAACTCTGCAAAAAGGCAATAGATCATTAAATCGACCAAAAATACATAATCACAGTTCTGTTTAGATAAGGAGAAATAATTTTCATCAATTTTTATTTTTTAATAAATTTAACATTTTATTTTTCAAAGCAGTTGCAGGACTTAATTATTGGAAGAATGTCAATTACTTTATTATCAATTTTCAATTAAGATTAATTTTAGAAGCCATCTTGAAATTAATAAAAAATTTTTGTTTTAGTAATTCCTATTACTTTAATAATTTATTTTATCTAAAAGTAGGAATCAATGTTTATTTATGAATCTATTTCTTACTAACTACAACCTTGAATATATCAATCAAGAATTAATTAGTTAAATATTTCTTTGCTTTCTTCTCTCGCAACTAAAAAGTTGAGGCTTCTATTTCATTCAAAAGATCCAAAGCTTAGTTTTTATCTAAAATAAAATCAACCGTGAAAATTCTCCGAATTAAAAGATGAAATAGTTTTAAAGAATTTTGAGGCATAAGGTAATAATTTAACCAATCTTTTGATCTTTCAAATTCATTTTCTATCAGAAGAATCTTGTAATTTTTCTTAATTCCAATCAATATAATATTCATCATTTTATTATTAAATGTCTTCCTTTTTGTATCCATATAAGATTGGATACTAATTAAAAGTATTATCGAAACTCTATGCTATCTCCCTTTTAAATTCAAATATTTTTTATCAAGTTATTGTTACCTTAAACAAATAGGAATTTTTATGTATTCTTGAATGATATCCTTTTAATTATTATATCCACAAAAGTTCCATTATTATTATTTTCTGATTAACTATTTATTATCCTTATCAACAAGTAAAAATCCTTTTCCAAAATGTTTTTTATTTTTATATATGTAGTTATGGTATATTTATATTACTATAATTAATAGCCCTTCCATTATAATTTAATATTCCAGAGAATTAATGATTAAAAAAGACTTTTATCATTCTTCTAACTGCCACATCCTTTAAGATTTTTCCTAAAAAATTTCTTTTTGTAGATACATTTCCTTAGAGTAGAGGAGTTAAATAATTTCTTAAATTTTAAGATTCTATTGATTTTAAAGCTATTTCTTCTTATCCAGGTACATAATATATTCAAAAAATATGCATCATGCTTCTTTTCCTAAAAACTTGTTCTCAAATATTTTTTTGCCTAAGGGTATAGGACAGATGCTCTCTAATTTAAAATTAATAGCAATACTAAATCAAGGTTAATATATTCTATTAAATTGGACATGACTGAGTAACTTTGGGGCTGACATCAAACCTTTAGTTTCGAAAAATGGATCTAGGGAAATCATTTCTTCTATAATCTAGAAAAACATAAATATATTTTAAAACAATTTATGGGTGGAAAATTTTATAAATATCATTCTTCAAACAATAAAATGGATCCTTTTTTATCACAAGTCAAGTGCCTCTGTTTTCAATAAATAAATATTAGAAAACTATTGTTTAGAATATTTTTTATGAGAAATGCTGTTATTTATTATTTATATTCTTATGGTATCAGTTTTAAAGCAAGATAGCTTATGAAAAGTTTCCATTTATTTATTCGATTCAAAATTATTTTAACAAAATTAAGGTAAGTCATCACAAATTATGAGTCTAAAAATTATTAATGTTTGAAGTTTCATATAAGTTATTTAGATCAATTAATTATTTTTACATCTCAAAAATATCCAGTAAGACACTCCCGCAACATGAAATATCAAATCATACATATATTCAGTTATTTGAAGAAAATGTCTCCACATTTTTTAGAATATTTTGCATCCCCATCCATTATTACTTAAATTAGTTTTGAATGATAAAATTTTAGAGTAAAAATGAACATATGGAGTTGGTTGATTTTTCAATTTTTTTTAAGTATCTCCTCTAGTTATTTATGTAGAACAATTAACTAAGATAAAATGCAGGTATTATATTGTATTGTTAACTTTTATAAATGAATCATGGTTACGAAAATGTAAGCTAAATTGTATCAAAAAAAAAATTAAAATTTCAATAAAAAAAATATTTAAATCATAATATATTTTTGCCTTGAAACAATTTTTTTGTTTTGCAATTGGTTCGATCCTCTTTTATTCTATTTTATTTTGTTAATTTTTTCTTAACCAAATTTTAATGACAGATTAATTTTATGATGACGTATTAACATTTAATTAAAATATCAATTACATTTTCTATTAAAAAATATTCTTGTAATTTATAATGGACTTAAAACCAGAATAGATAGAGGAATAAAGAATAGAAGAATAATAAAAAGAATAACAACCATAAGAAAAACAATTAATAATAAAAAATCCTAAAGGCACCAGAGATTTCTTACCTTAATAAGTTTTGATTAGAAAACAAGCAATTAAGATAATAACTGATATATTTGAGTAACACGGAGCAGTTGAAATTGATACTCCTGTTTTTGAATTGAGAGAAATATTAATGGGAAAATATGGTGAAGTAGGAGGAAAATTAATATATGATCTTTAAGACTAAGGAGGTGAAATCCTATCTTTACGATATGATTTAACAGTACCTTTTGCTAGATACATAGCAACTCATGGATATAAGAGATTGAAAAGATATCATGTTGGAAAGGTGTATAGAAGAGAAAATCCATCAATTTCATATGGGAGATTCCGTGAATTCTTTTAGTGTGATTTTGATTTTGCTGGAGAGTATTAATTATATTATATTAGAAATGATCCTATGGTTGCTGATGCAGAATTAATAAGAATGGTTGATTAAATATTTACTAAGTTAGATTTAGGACCATTTCATATTAAAGTTTCTCATAGAAAGCTACTGGATGCTATGATTAATATTGCTGGAATTCCGAAAACTTAATTCAAGACAGTTTGCTCAAGTATTGATAAATTAAACAGATAATCATGGAAAGAAGTCAAATAAGAATTAATAGAGCAGAAGGGTGTAACTGAAGAATAAGCAGAAAAATTAAGTTAATTAGTTTAATTAAAAGGTGAACCTTACTAGATGATTTAATAACTTAAAGAATAGAAATTATTTGAATAATAAGGATAAGAAGCATTAGATGAAATGGAACTATTATTTAACTTATTGAAATAAATGAATGGATTAAAAAATGTGATCTTTGATCTTTCTTTAGCAAGAGGAGCTGATTATTATACTGGATTAATTTAAGAGACCGAATTATTAGGACGATAAGTAGGTCCAATATCTGGAGGGTATATCTATTTATTTTAATATTTAGAGGTCGTTATGATAATTTAGTTGGTACGTTTTAAAAAAATAGCATACCTTGTGTTGGTGCAGCCATTGGAATTGACAGAATCTTTCCAATAATAGAAGAAAAATTTAAGAATAGTGGTAAGGTTTTTCGTGAAAACCAATCAGATTTCATTGTTGCTACTATCCCATCTCATAACATTGATATGACTGCTGAAAAATTTAAAATCTATGATTTATTATGGTCAAATGGGATTAAGGCAGATGTTTGCTATAGATTGCATTGGAACTTGGGTAAACAATTAAGTTATGCAAATGAATAATAAATCCCATATGCAATTATTATTGGAGAGGATGAAGTTAAATAAGAAATTGTTTAGTTAAAGGATTTGATATCAAAAAAAGAAGAGATTGTTAATTTGAAAGATCTCATTAAGGTCATAAAATAAAAAGTAGAAAATTGAATTAATCAATTTACAATTTTTAAGGGACATTTAATTTTTTTAATTAAGTTCTAGTTTTTTCAAAATTAAATAGCAAAATCTTTACATAAATCAATTTATTTTAGATTGTTAATAATTTTCTTGAGAATCATTGTAACTGACTCTCAAAAAAATCACTTTACTCTGTTCTAAAAATACCAAATCTTTTTTGAGTTTTTGGATATTTTCTATAATTTTAATGTAAATACAACTAATTAAATCAATTTGCAACTTTCCACAAATCTAATGTTTTTTTGCATTTTAATAGATTCCTCATTCAAATAGTGTATATGAATACATAAATTTAAAATAAATTTAACATTTAAACCATATTATCAATTTACCTATTTACTATCCATCATCATAATCCACTTTATAGATAATTAAACCTTATATATTTATTTTTACTAAAGAATATTTAACATTCTTTAAAGTTTAAGAGTACAAAAAGCAGAATAATTTCATATAAATCAATCCAAATTCCTTATTTTCTACTAAATTTTTATCAACATCTCTTTCATCTACATATTATATAGTTCATGCATACTTTCATGTGATGCAATATTATCACTAATCAAACACTTGCTCAATATTTCCATTTAATCTTCCATTCTCCAAGTTTCTTTCTATGAAAATATTCACCAATTTTCTTTAATTTGTTTATTTATGGATTTTTACTTTACATTTCAATATTAGAAATATAATTCCTAAATTAGTTCTCTAATTCCTATAACTAGCAAGATTGAAAAGATGATTAAATGAGAATTATTCTTTTGATTAACTTTTGTTTGAAAATAAATCAAAATATTTGTAATTTACTTATTAATATATAATTGCCAAAATTTCATCGACAAACAGAATAATGCAATCTACAGTTATTAGAATCATAAAGTCATCCTTTATAAAATATAGATAAGAAGATTTATTGATAAAAGATCTAAATCGGATCACCCAAAGGGGCTTTATTCATAAAACACTCAATATTAAAATCCAAATGGAATCAAATTTGGAATCTTGATGAAAAATTTGAAGTATTTATTAAAGAGAACTCAGAAGATTTTATCTACAGGAACAGAAAGAAAATATCAAAAGAAATGCTAGAGATACTTTCAAAATGAAGAAAAAAATGGACTAATACTGTCTCTACTTAATTGAAGAATTAAAATAGCATTATCGGAAAAGCTAATTAGAAAATTATTATTTATAAATCTCCTAATATGTGATAAATAATATTTGTTGTTTTTATAATATATCAAAAAAAGTTAATTATTAAATAATCGTAGAAAAATACTATTTATATATTAACATTATAAGAATGTATAATTAAACTTTGACCTACCACATGATGTATCATTATTGAATTATTGCTTTTTCATTAACTTTTGTTATATGATTTTTACAATGGCTCTACATTGCTTATTATTAATCTTATATTTTCATAATCATGAATAATTTTAAATAAAACAATTATAATAACCTCCAAATTACTAGAAAATAAACAAACAATTTTAATTCATTTAAAAAATAAATTTTAATTAAGTAAATTCTTAGTATTTGATTATTGAAAAAGGCCATGTAAATACCAATTACATTTTAATTAATAAAGTAAATTTATATAAATATTAAAATAGGATATTTTTGAAATTTATTAAAACTTCAAACCTAAACTCTTCTTTAAGTAAGATTTAAGAAATAGATAATTTTATTAAGAGTTTTATTTAGAGATTGAAGAAAAAGAGCCACCATGGGTAATTGCTTCTAATCTCCAAATAATTTCAAAAGGGCTGATATTGATAATTGAAAAATCTTTAATCAAGGTTTCATTCTAGATTCTTCATTTCAACTTTTAAAAAGATAATTTACTTTTTATATGGAAGTAATGAAAGTTTTTATTGTTAAAATCTGCATGCTCTTGCCATAGGTTCTCATTTATTCTTGGTAATGTTTTTTCTCTTTTCAAAAATTCGATAATTACATACTTGGAACTATTTGTGGCCATTAGGATATATGGTAGATTAAATACCCTTCTAATTTTATTCTTTAGATTCATAAATTTAATTTAATTTAGGTTAAAATATTTTAGTGTTTTTTTTTGTGAGAATTTTAAATGAATAAAAAACTTTTGAATAGGCTTCTTAGCAACATAATAGTTGATAATACTAATATTGTACTTTGGTTGCTAATATTTATTTTAAGTTTTGTTTTTGATATAAATATCCATGATTTTTCGATTATACTTCTAATGTGATAATGATGATTCAGATTTCATATTAAATACTCAAATAGTATTACATCCTTATTATATATAGATTTGACAATCTTACTTCTATCAATATCAAGCAGAATAATGCTTTCTGATTAAGAAGCGTCGATATTTAATGATAAAGGGCTTAATCACATTTCATAATTTAAATATAATGCATATCAGAGTTTGGATGAAATCAAGCATTTTTGGTTTATATGGTAGGAGTTAGGGCTTTTTAAATATGGATTAAAAGGAATTCGTCTGTGACAGCTTTACATTTAAAAATAGAGCAAATTTAGAGAGAAAATAAAATTTAGAGAACTATTACTGATTCCCTATTTAGTAGGATATATAATAAGTTATTTTAGTGAGGTCGCATATCAAATGAATAACTCTCCATTTAGAACAAAAATTAGATGAAGTTTATACTAAATTGATAATTAAATATAAAAGATAATAATTCTCTGATTGCCTATTGAATTTAAAAAAGAAAATGGGATTAGTGGTGATCGTTTATGTTCTAAACATCATCAATTTGCTTGATTAATTAAATAAAATTTGGAACATTTATTTATTAATTTTTATGAATATCAAGAAAATTTGGAAAAATTTATAAGATTTTATTTAAAATATAGGTTTTATTTGTTTCCTTTTATTAGAAAGTTATTTAGTGATTCATATAATCCACTTTGAAATTGAATTCACTAAAATAATTAGAAATACGGCTAAGTATTCTTAAGTAGAATTATTTTAAAAAATAGGGTGATGATTGTAAATTCGAACTATTATTTCTAAAAATAATTGAGGGAATCATGATTTTTGTTACTTTTTAAGGAATCTGGAGAAGAGAAAAAATGCACTTAATTAAATTTTCTTGTTTAGGTGCTATGTAATGTTTCGTGGCCTTATTTCTCTACTTATTTTATTTCAATTTTCTCATGATTGCAATAACAATTAATATTTAAGAACAAGCATATTTGTTGCTCTATCCTGCTTTTTAGGATTACTTAAGAACCTAATAATTTATATTAAGACTAAATTTAAGAAATTTTTTTATTGCTTTTATAAGAGTATCAACTATATACTACAGATGATGATTCTTTAAAAATGAGTAGGAAGTTTGAAAAAATTAAACTACAATTCTGTGATACGTAATATAAGAAAATAATATTAGAATTGTTTAGTAGATGGAAAATAAGAAATGAAGTCAAAAAAATTAAATCTTAGAAATATAGATTTGAGATTAATACTTAAAATTTGCTTTATAACAATTTTTAAATATTTATTCAGTTCAATGTTATATGTTTCTTCCAATAATAAATTCAAAGAAAATAATAACTAAGACATAGTTTACAATTTAAAAATTCATGCTACATTTTTCAGCTTTAACAATCTACTTAAATACTTTGTATTTTTCTTTGGAAAAAACTTTCTGGTATTTTCGTTGTAAAGTGAGCTTAATACTTTTACTACATAACTGAAAACTGTTAGCTATTCATTCTAGTCTAATATATGCCTGATCACCAAGCCAAAGTGCATTTCTTAAGGATTATTTATAGATCTTACTATTAATTAAACAAAATATTTTTTCCATATATCTAACCAATTTTAGACCTTTACCAAATAGTTTATAAATTTAATACTATTATGAATAATATATCTTATTATTTCACATTACATAAATAAGTCATTATTCACTTTATTATAATTTGAAAGATATTTTTACAAAATAACCTATATAGTAGTTTAAACTGATTCTAGAGCAAAAAAGTCATGATTTAAAAACAGTTAACAAAATAAACAAAAATTTTTTGTTATATTTTAATTCCAAAACTATAATACAATTACGCAAAGTCAAGAAGAAATATTAAATTTTTTAATATATTGCTATGCACACTGAAGATTAAGAAAATAATTTGATAAATTATATTCAAATGAATGATATGGATGTACATAATTAGAGATACTCATTAAGATAGATTTGATTTATTGCATTTAATATAATTGTTATGAATTTTAGATGTTTAGAAATCCAGCTTTAGTTAGATGATTGACTTTAATAATACTAATAAAATATTAAAAATAATATTTTATCAATAGAAATATCTTAGCTTATTATACAAAAATTTTTTATTTTTATCATTTGATACTAAAATTCGTACTTTAAACCTGAAAAGTTTTTAAATAATTTTTATTATAATGATTATTATTATAAAATAATGAAATAACTTAAGCAACTCAATATTAATTAATTATGTGATTAAGTATAGACTAATATTAAGTTGATATTTATAATGATTCTCTAAGTAAGTTAATTTCAACTGCCCTCAGTTAACATTTTATTTGAAAGAATGAAAAAAATGATTTAAGAATTATTTTCAAGATGAAAATAATCAATATTCTCTCTAAGTTAACATTTTATAAATTAAGAAATTTATTTTATTGCTGTTTTTGTTCGAATTCATCCAATTTATTAAAAATAAATGAAATATTAACAAGCAACTATTCCTAGAAATTTTCTAATAAAGGTAAATGTTGAAAATTATTTCTATGAGTTTATTATTATAGTATTTCAATTATCTAGTTCAACTTTATTTATTTTATTAATATATTAAAGAATTTTATTAAGTTGAACATAGTTAACAAGTTATTCTATATTTTAACATTGATTTTGATAAAGAAGTATAAAAAGAAAATACAGATACAATTGCATTCATAATATATATTTAAATATTCAAATTTTAATGACAACAGCTGTCCCTTATTATTCTAATTTTTTAATTAGATCTCTCTATTAATCTCTTGTAAAGCTCAACAAACATTAAGACATATCTATATAAATTTCAGTTGTTTATTCATTGAGAGTTTCTAATTTTTCCCTCAATTCATCGTTATTAAATTCACAATTTATTAAAATCATTTTTATTCTAAGCAGATTTTTAAAATTATATTCTTAAAAATCTAATTTGATATTTTCAAATGTAATATCAAGAGTTTCCAATTACTGACTTCTTAAATTATTAGAAAATTAAAAAATCTAAATAGTCCCTTTATTAATAATAGTTGTCTTGAAAAGTTTCAAATTAGTGAATTTTGCAAATAATTATTCACAATTATTAAGAATAAGATTACCAGAAACTTCAAAATAAAATTCCTCAAAATTATATCTATCTAACTTTAAAAAATTCTCATTTATATTTAAATTTATCTCGATTTCTACCTAAGCATCATTATTTCTATACTATTGTATTATTTAGAAATATGAGTATGAGAAAGCAATTAGAGTTTTCTTTCTTTTAACGCAAAATTCCATTTAATGTTCATTTGTAGCTTCTACTTAGAGTTGCAAAAACTTTAATTCTTTTGGGCTATTTTTAATAATTAAATTAATATGAGGAATATGGATTGGATTTACTTCATCTAAATAATAATTCAATTTTAATTGATAGATTTGACTCACTTTTAAACAACTTATTAAATCATCTAATTCGCTTCCCATACAAAACAATCTTTATGCCTAATCAATTTCTAAAATACTTTTTATAATAAGAAGTCCTTTTTGAAAATAAGCTAACATCTTCATTTTTTTTAAACCATAGTACTGTGAGTAATTTAATGTTTTCAAATTAATTTTGCAATTGTGTACTTGGGAATGATATAACTCTACTTTTGAAATAATTGAAAAAGATTTAGGATGTTCCAATATTATTTACTTTGATATTGTATTTAAATAAAACATAGATGAGTAAAATTAATCGACTGAAACTTTGCTCAAAATTAAAGCTGGAATCAAATAATCTAAAATAATAACTTCTAAAAAATCTATTAATCTCTCAATAGTGTCTAACAGTAGTCTGATGAAAGCAAAGGCCCAAAGTGAATCAAGATGGTCATATTATAATGATAAAATATATAGAAAGATCTAAGCTATTTTATTGTAAACATCTTCAGTATTTATTCTCCACATTATAGCTTCAAATTATGGTGAAATTTTTAAGTCATCTTTTATTTAAAATTAGTCTTCAAAATTAAATATTTAATTAGCTACATTCCCTTTAAGTTTTGAAGCATAATACTTGAACTTATTACATGTTTAAGAACCAAAATATCTATTAACTCCAGCAAAATGTTTCAAATCTTTTTTTAAAATTCTTTCAAACACTTCCCATGTTTATACACAGGCACTTAAAGTAAAAATTAAAACAAGACTCAATTATGTTTAAATTGAAAAAGCTTTAAATACCTGCTGTTAAAATATTGTATATGACAAAATCTAATAGATAGCATTCATAATAGCTAATAATAATATTGCCTTTGTAAAAGTATTATCATAAACACTGACATAGACAAAAGATAAAACGTATAGTATAAAGTCCCAAGCAGTTGTTATATAGTTTTAATAACAATACAATTTTTTCCATTTATAATGGTAAAACCTGTACAATTTATATAGACAGTAATTATCGCCAACTGATTCTAGAAAAAAATCAGTTTTATCATAAGCATTTATTTTATCATTTGCTTAATTAAAAATTTTGTTTAAGTCACTTTGCCTTCGTTTTTTGAAGTTGGAAATCAGCTCTTAAAATTCTTTAGAAATTGTTATATACTCATTTTTAATAAATTAAGATTTTTATTCTTCTTACCAACCTACAGTTATTTTTGGATTTCCAATAAATTGTATTTCTTATTTATTGTTCTATTCTTCATAAGCATCTTTAACCAACCATAAATAATCAAAATATTGTAAGGCTTAAGGGTAAAATTTTAGATTTGGGATANGAAAATAAGCTAACATCTTCATTTTTTTTAAACCATAGTACTGTGAGTAATTTAATGTTTTCAAATTAATTTTGCAATTGTGTACTTGGGAATGATATAACTCTACTTTTGAAATAATTGAAAAAGATTTAGGATGTTCCAATATTATTTACTTTGATATTGTATTTAAATAAAACATAGATGAGTAAAATTAATCGACTGAAACTTTGCTCAAAATTAAAGCTGGAATCAAATAATCTAAAATAATAACTTCTAAAAAATCTATTAATCTCTCAATAGTGTCTAACAGTAGTCTGATGAAAGCAAAGGCCCAAAGTGAATCAAGATGGTCATATTATAATGATAAAATATATAGAAAGATCTAAGCTATTTTATTGTAAACATCTTCAGTATTTATTCTCCACATTATAGCTTCAAATTATGGTGAAATTTTTAAGTCATCTTTTATTTAAAATTAGTCTTCAAAATTAAATATTTAATTAGCTACATTCCCTTTAAGTTTTGAAGCATAATACTTGAACTTATTACATGTTTAAGAACCAAAATATCTATTAACTCCAGCAAAATGTTTCAAATCTTTTTTTAAAATTCTTTCAAACACTTCCCATGTTTATACACAGGCACTTAAAGTAAAAATTAAAACATGACTCAATTATGTTTAAATTGAAAAAGCTTTAAATACCTGCTGTTAAAATATTGTATATGACAAAATCTAATAGATAGCATTCATAATAGCCAAGAATAATATTGCCTTTGTAAAAGTATTATCATAAACACTGACATAGACAAAAGATAAAACGTATAGTATAAAGTCCCAAGCAGTTTTTATATAGTTTTAATAACAATACAATTTTTTCCATTAATAATGGTAAAACCTGTACAATTTATATAGACAGTAATTATCCCCAACTGATTCTAGAAAAAAATCAGTTTTATCATAAGCATTTATTTTATCATTTGCTTAATTAAAAATTTTGTTTAAGTCACTTTGCCTTCGTTTTTTGAAGTTGGAAATCAGCTCTTAAAATTCTTTAGAAATTGTTATATACTCATTTTTAATAAATTAAGATTTTTATTCTTCTTACCAACCTACAGTTATTTTTGGATTTCCAATAAATTGTATTTCTTATTTATTGTTCTATTCTTCATAAGCATCTTTAACCAACCATAAATAATCAAAATATTGTAAGGCTTAAGGGTAAAATTTTAGATTTGGGATACTTTTAAAAATACCCTTCAAAAGTATTAAATTTTTTTCTTCATGATATAAAAGACATATTTTGTCTACATTAATGAATTTAAAACAATTAGCTAAATACTGCAAAGTATCTTATTCATATTTATCAATAAAATGAAATTAAATGTTTTAATATTGCTTTTACTTTAACAAGAAACCTATTATTTAAAACATAGATCTTTTCTTTTGATAAGGGCTGAATTTACTTGGATTAATATGAAAATAACATGATTTAACAAATGCCAAATATTTAAAATTAGATTATATTAATTATTTTGTTTCTTAAATGAATTTTAATTCGATATCTTCTAATGTAAATGTATAATTTATATTTGTTTGCAATTAACTATTAGATGTGGAGTATAAGATAAATTAAAATTCAAAAAAGAAATTAATAAAATTAATTCCTAATAATCCATAACAAATAATATTAAATCCATCCCATGATCCTTTTAATTAATTAAATAAGCCTTATATAACTAGTTAAGGAATTGTTTAAAAAGTAATCATTATTATCATAGAGAGGAGAGCAACTCTGTGGAATATGAAATCCCTAAAGATATTGATAGTTTTTTTTCTATCTTTAAAAAGCCTACATGGATTTCTTTATTTATCTTCATAACTCAATTTTTAGTATTTATTAATTTAACTGAATGAAAACTACTTAATAGATTAATCTCTGTTGTAATAAATAATAAATGGAGCTAATTTAAAATAACTTAATATTCCAAAAAGCATATAATATATATAATTAGTTATTTCAACAAATATACTATGTTCAACAGCTTTTTTGAAATGATAAGTATACATCCAAACTCCACTATGAATTGAAACACATAAAATTATTGATAAATTATAACAGATTTCATAGTATACAGTTTCATCAGTAATGTTATTATATGAGCAATAAATTAATGTAAAGATAAGTTCTAGAACACTAGAAAGGTATAAAAAGGCTTGAAATCCTATTTTAGCATAATATTTCAATATGCTTAAGCATCCTTTAACTTCTATTAAACGAGTTTCTATTATTTCTTAGAAGTCACTCTTGTAATTTATTTAGGTATAGGGTTTTTTATCTAAATGAGAATCAGAAAAAAGACCAAAGCATCTAAAAAGTCGTTGGCACATTTTTTATGTCAATAACAATAAATAATATCATTTTATAAAATCATTTCTTCTATTTCAAGATGAATTTTAATCATCCATCTGAAAATTGTTATAATTATCTCATTTTAATAAATGATCTAAAAGTCTTGTGTTTTTTTCTAGTAAATTTAAACTCAATTTGAAATGTGCAGTCTTCTAATAAAATTTTAATTAAATGGATAAATAAAAAAAAATTAAATTAATTTGAAATAGCATTAGTATGCTATAATTTTTTTTGATAATAACCAGCATAATAATAATTATCAATATTAATTGAAAGATTTTTATCAAACAGTTGAGCATCCGAAGAAATTGCCTTTAATTAGAACTTTAATTGCATACCTGTTATCCTTATCCAGATTTAATTATTTTCTGTTATTCAACTAGAATTTATTTTAAATTATTTTTAAAATCTACATCTCAAAATGATCCTTTAACTATTTATAATGGAATAATTATACAGAAGAATAGATGAACCGAATATTTCATATTTAGTTCAGAATAATATTTAATGTTTAATTGCATCTGAACGATTAGTTATAACAAATCAGTTTTAGTGTTGTATGTTGGATAAAGTATTGAATTTGTTGATAATATTTTAATTTATAGTTAGTGAGTTAAATTTCTAATTACTCTTTTGAATCATCATTATTTATACTTTATAAAATTAGTTAAATGATTCCTTTTCTCATTGTAAATAAATTAAATGAGTATAACTTTACAATATTTTTCAATACGAATTTTATGTTGTTATTATTTAATAATATTCGTTATCCGAATTCTTTAAAATTAATTGAAATGATGATCTTGCCCAAATTAGAATACAATTTTTGACTGTTTATCTGTATCATATCTAAAATTTATATAGAGTAGAAAAGAAAAACACCAAATTTAAGTTTAATTGATTAAATGTATTTGTCCTTAGGCATTTGTGAATTTGAATTCTGTCGGGGAAGTAAGTGTGATTGATCAAAATTGTCATTTAGACAACTATAATAAATTGAAGCAATAACTGTTTATTTTATATGATAGACCCTCCTTAATTTAATTTCTGGTTTCTAAGAATCTCCAATAACATTTTTTTAAACTTCCTTTATGTTTTTTTGTTTAGAAATGAGGAAGAGAAAATGATTGTTATCTCTTTTTTATTACCACTAACCTAGCTTATTTATGCTTTTATTTCTCAAATTTAAATATAATATGTATAATTTGAAACATTTCTATTCATTTAGATTAATTGGGCTATATTTTAAGAAAATGTGAGATACCTTATGAATTATATTGCTAATGATATTTTCGTTTTTCAAGCTAAACCAAATACTAAAGTATCCATTTTTAGGTATATACTTTTTTAGTAAAATTATTTGATCAAAAATCCTATTATTGTTAAAGAAATGTTGTTCACTTCATAAAAATCTAATTTAGTACTTTGCCATTTGTAATTAATTATCATGAAACATTTAGAAATTCATATATTCATAACTATTTAAACAAGATGGAATAAAGGGTTAAATAGCTTAAGAAAATTTAATTATAAACAGATTGGATTTTTCTTAGTAAAGAAAAATAAGAACCTCAATAACTATCTTTTTAAACAATTAAACTCTCATGTAAAATGTTCTATTTCTTCCAAAAAGTCATTGAAGTAATGATGATGTTTCAACTAAAATAGCAGTCATATATTTTAATAAGAATTCAAAAAGGATAATTATACAATAAAATCAATAAAGCTAAGATCTCTTGGATAAAATTTTTATATAAATATCTTAAAGTAATAAAATTCTATTTTTTCTAGAATCTTTTGACTCATTGAAAACAAAATAATTCTTTGACTACATCTAATTTTTTGGATTTACTCTTGACATAAATATTGCCCGAACTATTTATCATTAACTTAATTTAAGCTAGTATATCTATCTCTAGTGAAGAATGATAATCATTTGAAAATAAATTCTATTTTTACTTTTACCGCGTTTCCAAATTTATCATTACAATCATCATTAGCATAAAGATTATTCTAACCAACAATTATATCTTTAACAATTGAATTGACACAATTTTGCCTTGTACTATGATGCATGAAACTCCATTCATTAGGTGTTGCCATTAGTTTAGATCCAATCTTAATTTTCTCCATGTTTTGTAATATGGAACCCCAAATTCATGAGAACCTCTAGGAATATAATATTCATGTTGATGATCAGAAGGTTCCCTTCATTCCTTCTCTGTAAAATTACCCCAAATCATATAGNATTTGAATTCTGTCGGGGAAGTAAGTGTGATTGATCAAAATTGTCATTTAGACAACTATAATAAATTGAAGCAATAACTGTTTATTTTATATGATAGACCCTCCTTAATTTAATTTCTGGTTTCTAAGAATCTCCAATAACATTTTTTTAAACTTCCTTTATGTTTTTTTGTTTAGAAATGAGGAAGAGAAAATGATTGTTATCTCTTTTTTATTACCACTAACCTAGCTTATTTATGCTTTTATTTCTCAAATTTAAATATAATATGTATAATTTGAAACATTTCTATTCATTTAGATTAATTGGGCTATATTTTAAGAAAATGTGAGATACCTTATGAATTATATTGCTAATGATATTTTCGTTTTTCAAGCTAAACCAAATACTAAAGTATCCATTTTTAGGTATATACTTTTTTAGTAAAATTATTTGATCAAAAATCCTATTATTGTTAAAGAAATGTTGTTCACTTCATAAAAATCTAATTTAGTACTTTGCCATTTGTAATTAATTATCATGAAACATTTAGAAATTCATATATTCATAACTATTTAAACAAGATGGAATAAAGGGTTAAATAGCTTAAGAAAATTTAATTATAAACAGATTGGATTTTTCTTAGTAAAGAAAAATAAGAACCTCAATAACTATCTTTTTAAACAATTAAACTCTCATGTAAAATGTTCTATTTCTTCCAAAAAGTCATTGAAGTAATGATGATGTTTCAACTAAAATAGCAGTCATATATTTTAATAAGAATTCAAAAAGGATAATTATACAATAAAATCAATAAAGCTAAGATCTCTTGGATAAAATTTTTATATAAATATCTTAAAGTAATAAAATTCTATTTTTTCTAGAATCTTTTGACTCATTGAAAACAAAATAATTCTTTGACTACATCTAATTTTTTGGATTTACTCTTGACATAAATATTGCCCGAACTATTTATCATTAACTTAATTTAAGCTAGTATATCTATCTCTAGTGAAGAATGATAATCATTTGAAAATAAATTCTATTTTTACTTTTACCGCGTTTCCAAATTTATCATTACAATCATCATTAGCATAAAGATTATTCTAACCAACAATTATATCTTTAACAATTGAATTGACACAATTTTGCCTTGTACTATGATGCATGAAACTCCATTCATTAGGTGTTGCCATTAGTTTAGATCCAATCTTAATTTTCTCCATGTTTTGTAATATGGAACCCCAAATTCATGAGAACCTCTAGGAATATAATATTCATGTTGATGATCAGAAGGTTCCCTTCATTCCTTCTCTGTAAAATTACCCCAAATCATATAGTATCTTGGATTAAAATCATCAGAAGAAAGAATTATTCCAGAGCTTTTTGCAAATTATTCTCCAGCAATTCTATGTAATCTATTTTCCAGTTACAATATTTATATAAAAATTACTATGCAGCTATGATGTTTTATATTTATTATTAAATCTCATCATTGGTTCTACCCTAAATTAAAAAATTAATTTCAAAAATTTCCTTTATTACTCATAATATTTCAACTTAATCAATTAGAATTGATAATGAGCTTGATAATTTCTAGTCTTACATAAAATTTATCATAATCAAGTTATTTATTTCTAATCTTGAAAAAGATTAATCTTAACCAAAATTTATAAAATTAAATCCAATCCAAAAGAATATATTTTACTTGTTTTCAATAACTATATAATTAAATCTCATAATAAATATTCTTTTAAAACATAAAGCATCAATTCAGGATTTGAGGTTTCAATATTCTAAATTTAATGAGGAATTGATTTTGTTTTACTAAATCAATATAATTTTATGAATAATAATTACTAATATAGTTGTTTTTAGTATTTCTTTTTAATCCTTAGTAAGAATATTATTATAATCTATTTCATCAATTTCATTTTTTTAACAAACTTATTTATTAATCATAAAAAGCATAGCAATAAATGCTTATTATTTCTAATTTTATGTTATGATATATTCTAAGTCTTCCCTTTGAAAAAAAGAATAGGATTTTTTTTTTATATAAGTTTATAAATATTTTTAAGGGGAGAGAGTCTAAAATTCTGCACATTTTTAAGAAAGAGATCATCATTGATAAACTAATTTGATATTTTTTTCTTTATATTATCATACTAATATTTTTATCTTCTTTGACTCAATAGTGGTGAATCTTCCCAGGTCAAAAGGGATTCAGTCTTGGGTGCATCAAGCCCTAATGCGATTAGGGATATTACTATCAAACAAAGAGAAAAAAGAAATAGTTCGAAGGGCAAGGAATTGCCCCTGTATTCTAGATCTGGATTAATTATCTTATATTTTGTTCTCAAGTATCTCTTAGTTAAAGATGCTGGAAAGTTTGGAATGGAAAAGGCTTTCTGAAGTAAATTGTTGTAGTAAAAAATTAAAAGTTTTAATTAATTCTGATGATTGTAAAAATATATTTGTGTATGGTTTAATAATAATAACAATTTTTTTTAGTAATAATCACTTTTATTTTTATTCAATGAAGTCACTCCCTACTAAATTAATAATATTAGATAATCGAATTTCTATTTATGTAGTTTTAGTTATATCATCTTTCTTTTATTTAATCAATTCTTATACACCATTGATTATTTTATTATGGCATAATATATATTATGTTATTTACATTTTCTTAATGGCTATAGAAGCAATTCTTTAATATTATTTAGAATAGTAAAATATTAAGTAGTATACTTTATCGTTTTTATTTTAATTTACTATATATCAAATTTTATTCTCTTAAATTAATTTATTGTTTCATTCTTATAAAAATTATTAGAATTAATTTAATACTAATTCTTAATATCAATCTGAAGTTATTTATAGAAGATTTATCATTCATTTTTAACTTTATTTCAATTCGCAAATTAACATCATTTATTCTTTTTTATAAAGAGTTTTTATAATTGGAAACCAATTTTAGAAAATATGTTTTGTATCATAATTATTAATTTTTTGGAATTTATTGAATTAGTAAGGTAAATATTTCAATCATTAATTTAATACATTTAATAAAGATTTTATAGATGCTTAAGTAACGGTTAATAGCTATAAACTTTACCTATTGGAATATCATTTTATTAAATTGAAATATCATCTTCTCAGTCTTTAATTTTCATTTTGAATAATTGGTAATTAATAATCATTTTTAACTCACTACTTAAATATCATCAATTAAATTCATATGAATTTATGTTTAGTGATGTATGCTTTATCATCTGTATATAGAAAGATTTACAAGATATATTAAGAATTTTTTCATTTCAATTTCTTTATTATTAAAAATCTGTAAATAGTAAATAAAAAAGAGTTAAACGACTACCTTATGGTACTCCAATTTAGAAAGAATAGTTGATGTTTTTATAATTGATAAATTCGCTACTCATTAATAAAATGTAAAATTCTACCTCTTTTTAGGTTACAATTATTTTTATTGATATAATTTAATAAACTTTCTAATTTTCCTCATCAAATAAAATAATTTTATTCTTTTAAGAAATTATTTTAGCAAAAATCACTAGTTTTTGAAAATCTAAATTCTAACACATTTAAATAATCGGCTTTATATTTTCTAATTGGTCTAAACTAGTGTTTAAGAGGTATTAAAAATCAAAAGTATAAAATCAGATCATCAATTAGAATTTTATTGCTACTCATCTTTTACTTCGTCTAATTAAATTCTTTCTTTGATATGTTTATTTAATTTAGGTATTACTAAGGTTGATTTAACATTCTGGTATAATCTTATAAGAATTAGGTTTTTATTAGACTAATTCCATAGAAATATCTTTTAAGCTTCTAGTCAATTTCATTAAAATATTACGAATAAGGGCAGTATATTTTTATTTTATAACGTTCTAATTAAGAATAAACTACTTTTCATTTATTCTCTCTACATTTTATTATATGATATGAAATTTATTCGGATTATATAAGGCTTATAATTATTTAAGAATTTTTCCTATGCATCTTTTAGAATTTTCTAATTCCTATTTCTATTTGAGTCTCAAATCAAGACTAAGGTTTTCAGGTGCCAAGTAATCAGGTCCCCTTCAGGAGATACTTCTTATGCATTGGAAGGAAATTATTAATTCTCTTTCATACTCTACATTTGAGAACATTGGGTGCCTTTAATTCTCACAATCATCTAGGGTAATTATAAATGGAATCAAAAAATGCTGAGAAGTTTGGCCAAACTTAAATTGACTGCACAGGTAAAAAGTTTGCTAAAAATGTTTTAATTGCCTCTTAGTTTATTTTGTATTACATCCACATATAAAAAGATAAAAATAATCATAATTTATTTTCAATTTTTTCACATATTTATTTCTCCCATCTATATGAATTTATTTATACTTTTTATAGCCATAAATAGATAAATCTATTTCTTTCTAAATAAAATAATTATGTAGTCTTTTAAATTTACAGTTCATAATGGAAATATTTGATAATTAAAATATGAATATATGAAACTGTGTTATTTTTTATCATTTATTGCATATATTTAATCAAAAAATTAAGCATTTTTCTTTTTCCTGATTTGATCCATTTTGATTTTTACTTGAAGTACTTTCTGATTTTTAACCTTTAACTTAAAGGACTTTTTTTATCGCTTAGTCAAAGACCTCTTTTATACCTTCTTATGTTTATGATGAACATTCCAGATATTAACATTGCAATTAATCAATTTTAGATTTTGCCTAATAATTAATTAAATTTAATATACTGCTTCATATTAGACATGGCTTGGATTTGACAAATTTCTTTAATCTTTGTTATTTCCAACAAAAATTTTTGGTACATTTTTTAATTCAGGAACTTCTACATCTTAATACCATTTAGTGACTGCATTTTAGAAACTCTATTCATCAATAATAGAGAAGACTATCAAAAAGACATCAGCTTAACCGTAACTTAATATTCTTAGCCTATTATATGTTTCTTATCCAGCAGTATCCCATAAACTTAAATTAATCTTTTTTCCATCAACAACTGTTGTAATTGTGTAATTTTCAAAGACCTTAGGAATGAAATCTTGAGATATCTAATCTTTTATATAACTAGACTTGCTGAAGTAAATACCTCAAAAGTATGTCAACTTTTCCAACATTGGCATCACCAAGAACAATTAATTTAATTGAAATAGGATTTTTTTCTGACATTATACAAAAATTATTAATAATTAGTTCTAAATTGCATGGAAAGTTTAAGTAATTCAAAAATTAGCACTAAATTTAAGACAAAGAAAATAATTAATAAAATAATAATAAAGAATAGATACATATGAAATTCTTGAGTGAATCAATTTCAATTAAATTTTGATGATATTCCTTACTTGATTTATTAATCTATTGCAGTTTGAGTTTAGGTATAAGGCAATTAAGATTTTTATCATTAATGAGTTTATGATGGGGATATCTTAATTTATATACAGATTCATGATATCACAATAGCAAATATATCAAGGAGTTGAAACACTTGATTTCATCTAAATTAATATTGGAAATATTTATTTGATTTTACAAAATTGATATACAAAAAATATCTATGAAATGCACTAATTTAATTTGAAATCACTATTTCATTAGGATTTCTAATTGTAAAAAACAATTTTCTAAGAAAGACCTATTGGTCACAACAATAATTCATTTTTATAGAGAGAATCTTATTTAGTTTATAAAATGGAGTTATATATTGTTTTTAAGTATATTTTATATAAAAATTAACACAATACTTTATTTCTTCTAAACTACAAAATATAGTATTCTAAGAATCTAAAATATATTGATAAGTTATGATGTGTTCATATTGTATAATTATTTGAAATGAATTTCAAAGAAAAATCATGAAGATTTTTAAATTATCTACGTGTTAAACTCTTTATTATCTATTCCGCTATTCAGTAGGCTCTTATAACTAAAAATATTCACTTATGTAAAGGTATCTTATGAGTATTTTTGTTGAGATATTAAATTATTGAATATATTTTCAAACTATTAATATCATATTATTTACTATTTCAAACATCTACTATTTAAGCTCAATGAATTTACAATGCCCAATCAATATGTTCTTGTTTAAGAGTTATCAAAGTGAAATGGAGGATGATCTCTGTGATCTATTTGGTCTCTGGAGTAGATTTATGCAATTAAGTAATATCGTTCAAGTTAGAAATATTGAAATTCTGATACTTAATGAATAAGATTTGACTACAAAAAGAATCAAATTTTACACAAAAAATGTTCCTACAAAGAAGTAAAGTAATTTAATTGAGTCTAAATTAAAATTTTTATAAATCAAATAATTTTAACAATCTTCAAATTAATTAAATTATAAATATCAATTAATTTTAGAATAGTCCTAATTTTTTAAGAAAGGCCTTCAGATTCTCATGCATCTTGAAAAGAGATTGTCCAACATAAAATGATATAATATTTATACAAAATTAGATGGTAATATTATATTAATAAAAGAAAAGACTTAATTTCAATAAAATAAGAAATAATGTATTATGGATGTAATATTTTTACTCCCATCATAAAACTAAAAAATATGTTTTTAATTGTAAATAAAAAATTTTAATTCATTACAAAATAAATTTTCATGAAGTAAAATCTTAATATTTGATTATTCTAAAATTCCTAATAATAAACTAGTTGAAAAAGGCAATTTATATATCAATTACTATATATTTTATTAAATATATTTAGAGGTATATTTTTCAAATTATATTAAACTTAAAACTTAACCTCTTCTTTCAGTAAGATGAAAGAAATTGATATTTTTAAATAATTCGAAAATATCAATTTTATATTGAGATAGTAGAAGAAGAGCCATCATAGACAATTATTTCATAATCTCCAAATGATTCTAAAGATCTGATAATCGAAAATTGAAAGATATTCAATTAAGGTGTTATTTTAGTATGTATAAAAATAATTCTACATGTAAAAAAAAATCAGTATAAAATATAGAAATACTCTAAGTTGCTCTAGAAACAGAAATAAGTGCTTATTGAGTCTAAAAACTAAAAACATGATTTGTTATGCTAATTTTTATTCTAAACATCATTAATTTGCTCGATTAATTTAAGCAAAATTCTTTCAAAATTTATTTATTAATTATTATGTCTGAAGATAAATATTTTGAAAAATGCCTAGAATTCCTTCAAAAATAAGCTTATGTTGGTTGCTTGATAATTGAATATGTTTATTCGATTTATCTATTAAAGACCCATCACAATATAGCAAATATGAGTATCAGATATTTTCATTTATATTCGGTAGAATTATTTTTTAAAATAGGTTTATGTTTGTAAACAAGGACTCGATTTCTTAGAGAATGTTATGGGCCTCATGATGTCGTTTACTTTATATAAAATCATAAGAAGACAAAAAATGGGCATCGAGTCAATGTGCTGTTTATATCTATTGTTTACGATGTATTGGATATCTTTGATTCCTTTATTATTTAATTCTTTGTAGTTGGTAATAAAATGTAATATTGAAGTAAAAACAAGTTAAATGTCATTAAATCCTGGTTGAAATCATTAATGAAGGAGATAGAAAAATAGATGAAAAGTTAAGAAGTGATATTCAGAGCATGCTTTAGTATGAGTTATACCTATATATGACTAATGATGATGGAAAAAAGAGAGAGGATATAGAAATAGAGAGATAGTATATTGAAAAATATAAACTATAGTTATGTTTTGGGTAACATAAAGAAATAATATTAGAACCCCTAAAAATGATAAGACTCCTCCAGACTCTCTAGACTCTCCAGACTCTCCAGACTCTCCAGACTCTCTAGACTCTCTAGACTCTCTAGACTCTCCAGACTCTCTAGACTCTCCAGACTTAAGTAAAGAAGGTAAATTCTTAGAAACACAGAATTGAAATTAATACATAGCAATTTATTTTATAAAAGTTTCTTGAAATTTTATTTAAATGAATTATGTTGTAATTTAAAAAGCAAACTCAAATGAGTGTTCTATCTGAATAATTTAATAGTATATTTATTATCTTCTATGTAGTCACTTTTATTATTATTTTGATTTATCTACTTTCATTATATAAATTAAATCCAAATTTTGCATTTTTCTTTATTTATATAATTTCTGGTATTTTCGCTATAGAGAGCTTAAATATTTTTACTACTTGGCTGAAAACTGGTAGCTAAGCATACTAGTCTAATATTTGAATGATCACCAAGCTAAAGTGCATTATTTGAATATATCTAACTCTTAATTAAACAAATTATTTTTTCACATATCTAACCAACTTTAGACCTTTACCTAATAGTTTAACAATTTAATACTATTATTCATAATATATCTTATTATTTCTCATTACATAATTAAGTCATTATTCGCTTTATTATAATATTTGAAAGACATTCTCATAAAATAACGATAGTTTAAAACCAATTCTTGTGCTAAACAGGTATCAAAATAAACCTAAAAATTTAATTGTAATATATTATTTCCAGAACCTTAATACTCTTTTAAAAAGTCAACATTAATTTTTTTAATATATTGCCTTTGATAGAAGGTCTCATTATAACTATAAAGGAAAATACCACAGATTAAAAAAGTTATGATGAAAAAATTAAGCAACTAGTACATTAAGTCATCTTAAATTTTTTAGAATCTCTCTGTCCTTAATCTCTCCCTTATACTTTTTTATCGGGTTATATGAGAATGTGAATATTGTACAAGAAGAGTGAACACGCTGAAAATTAGGAAAATTATTTGATAAATTTATATATAAATGAATGATCATGGATTTAAAAAAAAATTTTAGGTAAGCATTAAACTAGATCCAATTCAATACATTTAAGATAATTTGTATGAATCTTAGAAAACTAGTTGTAATTTGATGATAGACTTAATAATACTAATAAAAGCATTATTAATAATTTATTATAACTAATTAACTACCTGATGTATTTAAAAATATTTTTTTAAATTTAATACTACATATGAAAAATGCTGAATTTTGAGTAAATTTTTTTGTAAATGAGGGCATCTGAGCCTATTATATTAAAATCTTGTATTTAAAATTACTTTAGACTAAATCTGTCCTATAAAGCTGAAAAAGTTTTAAATAATTTTTATTATTATTTTTATGAACACAATTGATATTTTAGAATATGGACTTAAGGCTTTAGGTATGGCTGTGTAAAAATCAAGAATGGATGTAAGGATGGGTGTTTCCATAATGATAAAAGTTATATTTTTTGCATTATGGTTTTTATAAAGTGGAGATAATAAATATGCAGGAGGGCACTTTGCTACAACATTGATAACATGGGTTGTTTTCCATGTGTATATTATTGTTATTGAACTATCCTATATCGTTTAAGGTGTAAATATAATAAAGTTGAGGAAGTAATCTTACAAAATTATAGATTCTGTATAATCAGGAATTCTAATAATTTATTTCAGTGTATAAGTTTACCAATATTCAGAATAATCAGCTTTTAATGTTATCACACTAATTTCATTATTTATTGATGTTGCACTAAATTTTGATTAATTCTTAAAATTTATAGAAAAAGAAAAAGCTATATCTTAAAAAATAATAATAGACAACTCAGATGATAATGAAGAAGTTATTGTAACAGGTGGAGAGATTACATTTTATATTTCAATAATGATAGGAGGAATATTTGCTATATTAATTGCATTAGTAATGTTAACTGAGTTAAGAAATAATAAAAATCTAGAAAGTTTTCCTTTTTATGTATGGTCTCTTTATCTTTGTTGGATCGGAGAAGGAGTTTTTGTTATTTTTGTTGCGTATTACTTACTCCCTAAGGCTAAAACACAGAGAATAGATCAAATTGACACTACTAAGGGTTGCTGTGGATGTACTCTAAGCAAACATTTCTTATGCCTAATGTATGGAATATGCATAGGACTTTTTAGCTTATATTATGCATTTTTTTTAGGAATCTATGGATTATTTAAAATCATATAAAAAGTGCTTGAGTGTTTTGAATGGTTTAAAAAAAATTCACGATCACAAGTACATCCAGAAAGTTGAAAATTGACAAATATATTTATATGATAAAAAATTATTTTAACTTATTATTTAGTTTATCATTTTGAATCTTTGTAAAACTCTATTTTGGTAATGTTGAATATCTCATTTTGTAAGCATGACAAATGTTTATAAGAGAATCTCATTAAAAAAAAAAAAATAAGTAAAAGATATCGAAGATTACTCTATTTCATCACATTATTTTCTATTTTCGATTAATAATCAAAAAAAATATCATATATAGAATCTTTTAGTTCTCTATTGAACATTAGCAACCCTATTTTATCTTATTTTTTTTAACAAGGAAGAAACAGGCTAATGTATAGGATACTTTTGATGAAAAAAATATAAAATGTGAATGTCCTTAGATGGAATAGAAATTATTAAGACATATTTAAAATTTTTATTAAGATAAATAATACTTATAGAATAGTGAAATAACTTACCCACCACAATATTATTTATAGTTAATGATTTAGAATAATCAACTATTATGTTCCTTAAACATGTTCATGTATGATTATAATTATAATGGTCTTTGAGTAAATTTGTTTATATCTTCATCCTAGTTTTCTATTATTTTATTCATCTAATAAGAAGAATTAAGAGTAATTATAGGAAAATTGAATTTCAATAATTTAGATTAATCAATAATCTCTATATTCTACAGAAACTAAGATAATTCATATATATAAAATAGTTATTGCAATACATTTTAGATAATAAAATACATTCAGTAAGAATTGGAATCAAAGTGAAATTGAATCAATTAAATCTCTATATAATTAATCATCATACTTACTCTCTTCATTAATGAAATCTATATTTAAAATTAAACTTTAAAATAAGTACTAAGATAAGAAGACAAACAAAAACTGAATGAGAAGAGAGCTATTTAACTCCATTTAAGATGCCAGCTAAAATAAATGAATTTAAAAGGAATATATGTGTGTTAATGTTAATATATATATATATATATAAATAACTTTAAAATATTGTAATATTTCTAATAGTAATATTGAATTATCCCAGATGTATCATAATATTGACTCCATTTATTATTTACAAATAGAGAGTAAATTTATTGAATAAACCTACTTATATTTATGCAAAGATAATATTGAAACATACTAAATTTAACGGTAGAACTTTTAAACCACTAATAATGAGTTCTGAATTAATTGTACTATATAATACAATTAATTAAGTTTTAATGCCCTTTAAATAATGACATTTAATTATTAAAAAAATACTTTATATCCTTATGTTTAAATTAAAAACTTTGATTTTCTATTGTAGTTCATAAACATTAGATCAATTTATAGCAAATGTATATAGCTTAATTATTTTTGTCAATTATTGGATATATTTCAGAATTAATTTCTCACGGTTGCTCACTATTTTAATTAAATCAATTTGAAGATATAAGAACTTTTCGTTTCTAAATCGTTAAAATTTGATAAATTAATTAATTTATTTTATTTGGACTATTTTTCAAATACTCTGAAATTTTCTAATAAAGGCAAATATTGAATTTTATTTTTATGAGTTTATTTTTATATTTAAGTGTGATATTAAATTTTCTTAAGCATCTAATCGCTATTTTTTTCTTTTATCTAATGAAAAATTTATTTAAAGTTAAACATAGTTTACTAGTTTTTCTATTTTTTCTTGTAGTATTAAAAGAAAATACATATAAAATTGTATTTATAGTATATATTTAAATATTCAAATTTTAATGACAACATCTGTCCCTTTCAATTCTAATTTTCTAATAAGGTCTCTCTATTCTTCTCTTGTAAAGCTTTACTAGCATTAAGATGTATCTATATAAATTTCCCTTTTATATTAATTTAGATTTTCTAATTGCTCCTTCAATTAATCTTTATTAAATTCACAATTTATTAATATCATTTTAAATAAACGGAGATTTTTAAAATTGTATTCTTAAAAATCTAATTTGATATTTTCAAATGTAATATCAAGAGTTTCCAATTACTTACATCTTAAATTATTAGAAAATTAAAAAATCTAAATAGTTCCTTTATTAATAATTGATGCCTTGAAAAGTTTCAAATACTTGAATTTTGCAAATAATTATTCACAATTATTAAGAATAAGATTACCAGAAACTTCAAAATAAAATTCCTCAAAATTATATCTATCTAATTTTAAAAAATTCTCATTTATATTTAAATTGATTTCTATTCCTACTTAAGCATCATTATTTCTATACTATTGTATTATTTAGAAATATGAGTATGAAAAAGCTATAAGAGTTTTCTTTCTTTTAACGCAAAATTCCATTTAATGTTCATTTGTAGCTTCTACTTAGAGTTGCAAAAACTTTAATTCTTTTGGGCTATTTTTAATAATTACATTAATATGAGGAATATGGATTGGATTTACTTCATCTAAATAATAATTCAATTTTAATTAATAGATTTGACTCACTTTTAAACAACTTATTAAATCATCTAATTCGCTTCCCATACAAAACAATTTTTGTGCCTAATCAATTTCTAAAATACTTTTTATAATAAGAAATCCTTTTCGAAAATAAGCTAACATCTTCATTTTTTTTAAACCATAGTACTGAGAGTAATTTAATGTTTTCAAATTAATTTTGCAATTGTGTACTTGGGAATGATATAGCTCTACTTTTGAAATAATTGAAAAAGATTTAGGATGTTCCAATATTATTTACTTTGATATTGTATTTAAATAAAACATAGATGAGTAAAATTAATCGACTGAAACTTTGCTCAAAATTAAAGCTGGAATCAAATAATCTAAAATAATAACTTCTAAAAAATCTATTAATCTCTCAATAGTGTCTAACAGTAGTCTGATGAAAGCAAAGGCCCAAAGTGAATCAAGATGGTCATATTATAATGATAAAATATATAGAAAGATCTAAGCTATTTTATTGTAAACATCTTCAGTATTTATTCTCCACATTATAGCTTCAAATTATGGTGAAATTTTTAAGTCATCTTTTATTTAAAATTAGTCTTCAAAATTAAATATTTAATTAGCTACATTCCCTTTAAGTTTTGAAGCATAATACTTGAACTTATTACATGTTTAAGAACCAAAATATCTATTAACTCCAGCAAAATGTTTCAAATCTTTTTTTAAAATTCTTTCAAACACTTCCCATGTTTATACACAGGCACTTAAAGTAAAAATTAAAACAAGACTCAATTATGTTTAAATTGAAAAAGCTTTAAATACCTGCTGTTAAAATATTGTATATGACAAAATCTAATAGATAGCATTCATAATAGCTAATACTAATATTGCCTTTGTAAAAGTATTATCATAAACACTGACATAGACAAAAGATAAAACGTATAGTATAAAGTCCCAAGCAGTTGTTATATAGTTTTAATAACAATACAATTTTTTCCATTTATAATGGTAAAACCTGTACAATTTATATAGACAGTAATTATCGCCAACTGATTCTAGAAAAAAATCAGTTTTATCATAAGCATTTATTTTATCATTTGCTTAATTAAAAATTTTGTTTAAGTCACTTTGCCTTCGTTTTTTGAAGTTGGAAATCAGCTCTTAAAATTCTTTAGAAATTGTTATATACTCATTTTTAATAAATTAAGATTTTTATTCTTCTTACCAACCTACAGTTATTTTTGGATTTCCAATAAATTGTATTTCTTATTTATTGTTCTATTCTTCATAAGCATCTTTAACCAACCATAAATAATCAAAATATTGTAAGGCTTAAGGGTAAAATTTTAGATTTGGGATACTTTTAAAAATACCCTTCAAAAGTATTAAACTATTTTCTTCATGATATAAAAGACATATTTTGTCTACATTAATGAATTTAAAACAATTAGCTAAATACTACAAAGTATCTTATTCATATTTATCAATAAAATGAAATTAAATATTTTAATATTGCTTNGAAAATAAGCTAACATCTTCATTTTTTTTAAACCATAGTACTGTGAGTAATTTAATGTTTTCAAATTAATTTTGCAATTGTGTACTTGGGAATGATATAACTCTACTTTTGAAATAATTGAAAAAGATTTAGGATGTTCCAATATTATTTACTTTGATATTGTATTTAAATAAAACATAGATGAGTAAAATTAATCGACTGAAACTTTGCTCAAAATTAAAGCTGGAATCAAATAATCTAAAATAATAACTTCTAAAAAATCTATTAATCTCTCAATAGTGTCTAACAGTAGTCTGATGAAAGCAAAGGCCCAAAGTGAATCAAGATGGTCATATTATAATGATAAAATATATAGAAAGATCTAAGCTATTTTATTGTAAACATCTTCAGTATTTATTCTCCACATTATAGCTTCAAATTATGGTGAAATTTTTAAGTCATCTTTTATTTAAAATTAGTCTTCAAAATTAAATATTTAATTAGCTACATTCCCTTTAAGTTTTGAAGCATAATACTTGAACTTATTACATGTTTAAGAACCAAAATATCTATTAACTCCAGCAAAATGTTTCAAATCTTTTTTTAAAATTCTTTCAAACACTTCCCATGTTTATACACAGGCACTTAAAGTAAAAATTAAAACAAGACTCAATTATGTTTAAATTGAAAAAGCTTTAAATACCTGCTGTTAAAATATTGTATATGACAAAATCTAATAGATAGCATTCATAATAGCTAATACTAATATTGCCTTTGTAAAAGTATTATCATAAACACTGACATAGACAAAAGATAAAACGTATAGTATAAAGTCCCAAGCAGTTGTTATATAGTTTTAATAACAATACAATTTTTTCCATTTATAATGGTAAAACCTGTACAATTTATATAGACAGTAATTATCGCCAACTGATTCTAGAAAAAAATCAGTTTTATCATAAGCATTTATTTTATCATTTGCTTAATTAAAAATTTTGTTTAAGTCACTTTGCCTTCGTTTTTTGAAGTTGGAAATCAGCTCTTAAAATTCTTTAGAAATTGTTATATACTCATTTTTAATAAATTAAGATTTTTATTCTTCTTACCAACCTACAGTTATTTTTGGATTTCCAATAAATTGTATTTCTTATTTATTGTTCTATTCTTCATAAGCATCTTTAACCAACCATAAATAATCAAAATATTGTAAGGCTTAAGGGTAAAATTTTAGATTTGGGATACTTTTAAAAATACCCTTCAAAAGTATTAAACTATTTTCTTCATGATATAAAAGACATATTTTGTCTACATTAATGAATTTAAAACAATTAGCTAAATACTACAAAGTATCTTATTCATATTTATCAATAAAATGAAATTAAATATTTTAATATTGCTTTTACTTTAATAAGAAACCTATTATTTAAAACATACATCTTTTCTTTTGATAAGGGCTGAATTTACTTGGATTAATATGAAAATAACATGATTTAACAAATGCCAAATATTTAAAATTAGATTATATTAATTATTTTGTTTCTTAAATGAATTTTAATTCGATATCTTNTAATTTTGCAATTGTGTACTTGGGAATGATATAACTCTACTTTTGAAATAATTGAAAAAGATTTAGGATGTTCCAATATTATTTACTTTGATATTGTATTTAAATAAAACATAGATGAGTAAAATTAATCGACTGAAACTTTGCTCAAAATTAAAGCTGGAATCAAATAATCTAAAATAATAACTTCTAAAAAATCTATTAATCTCTCAATAGTGTCTAACAGTAGTCTGATGAAAGCAAAGGCCCAAAGTGAATCAAGATGGTCATATTATAATGATAAAATATATAGAAAGATCTAAGCTATTTTATTGTAAACATCTTCAGTATTTATTCTCCACATTATAGCTTCAAATTATGGTGAAATTTTTAAGTCATCTTTTATTTAAAATTAGTCTTCAAAATTAAATATTTAATTAGCTACATTCCCTTTAAGTTTTGAAGCATAATACTTGAACTTATTACATGTTTAAGAACCAAAATATCTATTAACTCCAGCAAAATGTTTCAAATCTTTTTTTAAAATTCTTTCAAACACTTCCCATGTTTATACACAGGCACTTAAAGTAAAAATTAAAACAAGACTCAATTATGTTTAAATTGAAAAAGCTTTAAATACCTGCTGTTAAAATATTGTATATGACAAAATCTAATAGATAGCATTCATAATAGCTAATACTAATATTGCCTTTGTAAAAGTATTATCATAAACACTGACATAGACAAAAGATAAAACGTATAGTATAAAGTCCCAAGCAGTTGTTATATAGTTTTAATAACAATACAATTTTTTCCATTTATAATGGTAAAACCTGTACAATTTATATAGACAGTAATTATCGCCAACTGATTCTAGAAAAAAATCAGTTTTATCATAAGCATTTATTTTATCATTTGCTTAATTAAAAATTTTGTTTAAGTCACTTTGCCTTCGTTTTTTGAAGTTGGAAATCAGCTCTTAAAATTCTTTAGAAATTGTTATATACTCATTTTTAATAAATTAAGATTTTTATTCTTCTTACCAACCTACAGTTACTTTTGGATTTCCAATAAATTGTATTTCTTATTTATTGTTCTATTCTTCATAAGCATCTTTAACCAACCATAAATAATCAAAATATTGTAAGGCTTAAGGGTAAAATTTTAGATTTGGGATACTTTTAAAAATACCCTTCAAAAGTATTAAACTATTTTCTTCATGATATAAAAGACATATTTTGTCTACATTAATGAATTTAAAACAATTAGCTAAATACTACAAAGTATCTTATTCATATTTATCAATAAAATGAAATTAAATATTTTAATATTGCTTTTACTTTAATAAGAAACCTATTATTTAAAACATACATCTTTTCTTTTGATAAGGGCTGAATTTACTTGGATTAATATGAAAATAACATGATTTAACAAATGCCAAATATTTAAAATTAGATTATATTAATTATTTTGTTTCTTAAATGAATTTTAATTCGATATCTTTTAATGTAAATGTATAATTTATATCTGTTTGCAATTAACTATTAGATGTGGAGTATAAGATAAATTAAAGTTCAAAAAAGAAATTAATAAAATTAATTCCTAATAATCCATAACAAATAATATTAAATCCATCCCATGATCCTTTTAATTAATTAAATAAGCCTTATATAATTAGTTAAGGAATTGTTTAAAAAGTAATCATTATTATCATAGAGAGGAGAGCAACTCTGTGGAATATGATATCCCTAAAGATATTGACAGGTTTTTTTCTATCTTTAAAAAGCCTACATGGATTTCTTTATTTATCTTCATAATTCAATATTTAGTATTTATTAATTTAACTGAATGAAAACTACTTAATAGATTAATCTCTGTTGTAATAAATAATAAATGGAGCTAATTTACAATAGCTTAACAGTCCCATAAACATATAATATAAATAATTAGTAATTTCAACAGAAAAACTATGTTTATCAATTTCTTTGTAATAATAAGTATACATCCAAGCTAAAATATGAACTACAACGCTTGAAATTATAGATAAATTATAACAGAACTCAAAGTATGTAGTATCATCAGCAATATTATTATGTAATATGTAAATTAATGTAAAGATAAGTTCTAGAACACTTAAAAGATACAAAAAGATCTGAAATCCTATTTTAGCATAATATTTCAATATGCTTAAGCATCCTTTAACTTCTATTAAACGATTTTCTATTAATTCTTAGAAGTCACTCTTCAAATTGATCATTTCATGAGGTGACCAATCTAAATGAGGTTCAGAAATAAAACAACAGCATCTAAAAGGTCGTAGGCACATTTTTTTAATCCAATAACAAAAAATAATATCATTTTATAAAATCATTTCTTTTAAAATAGAACTAAATTTAATTCTACATCAGAAAATTGTTATAATTTTCTAATTTTAATGAATGATAATTAAACATCTTTTCAAATTTTTCTAAAAATTAAAAAATACAAACTTTATTATGAAAATAAGGTTGTAAAGTTAATTATTTTCTATAAACTCTCATGTGCTTATCGAAAATATATACTCTAATAAATTAGAAATCAAATGAAGTGTGAAATATTCTAATTAATTTAATTATATTAATATTATATCATTTTGATAATAATAAAAAAAAATGAATACACAAATTGAATAAAAATTTAAAGAGCCCAAGAAAATTAAATTCCATTAAATCTTCTTAAACATTCAATATATAATTATATTTTAATTTTCAAAATAAACTTTTTGATATTATGATTATTTTTAAACAGAATCTGATAATAGAAGTTATATATTAGAATTAAAATTCAAGAAAGATAAAATATCCAATAAAATTAAGATCTTGGATAAAATTACTTATACAAATATCTGAAATTACAACATAATATTAAATCTTAACAAGTTAGAATAAGCTTATTTACTTCTAGATATTAGTATAATGTTTTACACTTTTTTTTATATTTTACTTAACTTAAAAATCTTAATTAATTATATTTAAGCTTTTAGGAATAATATTTCATTTGAAAAATAAAAAAGAAAGATAATTATAAATCCCTTTTTTTTTTTCATGGAGTAAAATTCTATATGGTCTCACATCTTTTGACTCATTAACAACAAAATAATTCTTTAACTTCATTTTCTAACTTTATCTAATTTTTTTTGGATTTACTCTTGTCATAAATATTACCGCAAACTATTTATCCAGAACTTAAGTGTAACTTGCATATTTATCTCTAGTGCAAACATTAAAATCATTTGAAAAATAAATTCCATTTCCTACTTTTATCATGTTTCCAAATTCATCTTAACAATCGTCATTAGCATATAAATTATTCAAACCAGGCATTAAATTATTTTTAACAATAGAATTGACAAAATTTTGGATTGTACCATGATACATGATTCTCCATTCATTAGGGTTTCCATCCATTTATATCCAATCTTAATTTTCTCCATATTTTTTAATATCTAATCCAAATCCATAACAACCTCTTGGAAAATAATAATCATATCTGTGATCAGGAGGTCCTCTTTATTCTTTTTCTTTAAAATTACTCCACTTCATATTGTATTTTGGATTAAAATCATCAGAAGAAAGAATTATTCCAGAACTTTTTGCTAATTATTCTCCAGTATCTCTTGCGTAATCAAAGTATGTTAAATATTCTATTTTCCCATTACAATATTTATGTAAATATATCTATGCAGCTGGAATGTTTTATATTAATTATTAAATTTCATCATAAGTTTTTCCTTTAATTAAAAAATTAATTTCAAAACTTCCCTTTGATACTCCTAAAATTTCTATTTAATCAATTGGAATTTATAATGAGTTTGATAATTTTTACGTAAAATCTACCAAATGAAATTCTAATAACTTTTTGTCTTCCATAATTTTATCATAATCAAGTATTTCATTTCTAATCTTAAAGCAAGACTAATCTTAAGAAAAAATTCGTATAACTTAATCCAATCCAAATGATTTTATTTTATCTGATTTCAAAACCTCTATATTTAAATCTCTTAATAGTTATTCTTTTAAAACATAGAGCATCAATTCAGGATTTGAAGCTTCAATATTCTAATTTATATGAGGAATTGATTTTGGTTCAACAACCAATTATAATTTTCTAAATAGTTATTACTAACATAAATGTTTTTAGTATTATTTTTATCCTTAGTAAGATTACTATTCTAATCTATTTTATCAAGTTAATTTCCTAACAAACTTATTTATTCTTTAAATAAAGGTTTAGCAAGAATATTTTATAATTCCCAATTTTATGTTATGATAGGTTCTAAGCACTACTCTATTTTAGATGGGTTTTATTATTATTTCATTTTATAAAATTAATAATAAAATATTCAATTATTGATTTTCAAAGCCATTATAATAGAATTTCAATTATTTTTAATTAAAATGTTCTGATTAAATACTAATATTATTTATAGAATATTTATCAAAAATTATAAACACTTTAAAATGATAATTAATTGATTCTTGATATAAACACTAACTCGATTCTTTGTTAATCGCTAAAAAGCTTTAAGTCTAAGAATTTGAATCAGATTAACTTTAAATTTTAACCCATTCAACTTTGAAAATTATATATAACCCGATATTTATAAGTATTTGTTATATCAGCTGAACTAAGAATTTCTGAGGAGATGATGTTTGGCAGTTATCAATTTAATTTACAATAATTTTTAATAATTAATATCAATTTGAGATATTATCAATGATAAATCAATACGTCGGATTTTATTCATGAATAGAAGTAATATTAGCGAAAAAAGGATCGCGGATCTCTTTTCTTTTTCAATAAACCTGAACCGATCCTGAATATGATTTTAAGCGATTTTTTTAAGTACAAATAGTGTTTTTGATAGATCTTTTCATAGATTTCGTATTAAAAAATAATTTTTGGAGAGGATGCATATTAAAAGGTTTAAATTTCTATTTTTATAATGTATCAACTTTTTGAACCCATCACTTACATTAATATTTAGATACTTGATTTGGTTTTGTTGAATGAAAAATTTTCTTTATTTTATGAAAAAAAAGAATTAGTTAACAGTTCATTGCAATTAGAATTATACAAAATATAAATTTTTAATCTCCTAAAATGTTTTATCAACCTTAAATTTGGTCTTTGATTATGTTTAATCATCTAAACAATATCTAATTGATAGACTTGTTGAGTTCAATATGCTTTTTTTCTTTTATATAATGAAAAATTTATTTAAAGTTAAACATAGTTTACTAGTTTTTCTATTTTTCTTGTAGTATAGAAAGAAAATACATATAAAATTGTATTCATAAGATATATTTAAATATTCAAATTTTAATGAAAATATCTGTTCCTTTCTATTCTAATTTTCTAATAAGGTCTCTCTATTCTTCTCTTGTAAAGCTTTACAAACATAAAGTCATATATATATAAATTTCCCTTTTATATTAATTTAGATTTTCTAATTTTTCCCTTAATTGATTTTTTATTATATTCACAATTCCTTATTATAATTTTAATTTTCAAATGTAATATCAAGAGTTTCTAATAACTTTCTTCTTAAATTATTAGAAAATGAAAAAATCTATATAGTTGCTTTGTTAATAATCTTTGCCTTGGAAAATTTCAAATAACTAAATCTTGCAAAAAATTATTAACAATTAAGAATAAAATTACCAGAAATTTCAAAATAAAAATATTATTGAAATGAAGAGGGTATTTAGATAGAGAGATTTATGATTCATACACTTTCATACAAAAATTTCCTCTCATTCAATTAGTATTGATTATCATTATCAAATATAGTATAAAATTTCAACATTTAATTTTCTAAACAATTATATTCACTGCATATTCTGTTACCAAAACCTCAATTATTATTTAAAATTTATCACTATTGCCCATAAGAATAATAAAATTGTAGTTTCGATTTGCAACTATATTTTTATATTTTGAAATGAATCAAGCTAATATTGAATGATATGCCTAAGAAAAGCAAATATCCAAGAATGGTGAACTTATTATTTGATAAAATAAGGTAAATTTAAATTTAAAAGAATTATTTATATACTGATAAAAAGAAATACAGTCACATTAAAAAGATTCATGATAAATTAGTTAGTAATAACAGACATTTGAATTAAATATTTAAAATGTAAGAAGAAGATCTGACGGCACATTACTATATATATCAACATTTCTTTAGGAAAGAGGCTAAATTTATAAAGAAATTAGTAATGCTTTAGGATGAAATTGAAAAGATGAAAATTTTAAGTAACATTTTAGTTATGATTATATTTATAATGATCCTTTAAGTAAGTTAATTTAGGTTGCATTCAATAATTATTGAATTAGAAAGAATGAATAAAACTTAGTAAGAATTATTTTCAAGATGAATACAATCAATATTCTCTCTATTCTACAGTAACTAAGTTAATTCTTAAATATTGCAATACATATGAGATAATAAAATACATTCAATAAGAATTAATATATAAGTGAAAATGTTTAACTGAAATCGCTAAATAATTAATTATCATACTTATTCTCATTTTTAATAGATTATTATTAGAAACTGTATATTATTCCCAAATAAAAGATTTTGGTAAATTCAATTTATCATAAATGATAATAATAACATCAATGTGGCATTTAAATTGAGTAAAAATTAAGATGTTATGATACTTATATTGATGTATGATAAGTAAAAATATATTAAATCAAAGTTTCTTTATGATTTATCTTTTTAAATTAACTAAATTTTGTATTAACATGATTCTGGATATTTCATTTCTTTTATAATTTTATAATTTAACAATTATAAATTCTCCCAATTAATCAATGAATTATAATATTTAATTATTATGAGATTTAATTTATTTCAATAGAATTAATTGTTCCATTTCTTATTCGATATCATTGTCTAAATCAAATTTGTTTATCAATACTTTGATTACTTCATTATTAATTTAATTTAGATTGAATGTCAATTGAATCCTTTCATTTTCGAATTAACTTTTAATAAAAGCATAAACTAAATTAAAATATGGATTACTTTATTAATTTCCAATTGCTTAATAAAATTAAAAAGTATTGCGAATAAATTATAGAATTTCTTCTTCTATTTCTTCTGGATTTGATGATAGTAATTTACATAGATGTTATAATTTATTATATTGTAAAGAATCTTCTCTTCTAAAAGTAGTTAAGAGACTAGCATTTCGAAATTTATCAATTTAACTTTACAAAGATTCAATTTTGGACATGTATTATTTCTTAATATTTTAAAGATAATAATATACTTCTTAATGGGATGTATTCAAATGCTATAACAATTCATTTTCTTTAAGTTAATTAGTTAATGTAATTAATAATTGTTATTGACTAGTTAATTATTCCTCTTAATTTGCTATTATATCAGTACTTTCTAAATAAATGAATCAGATTTACATTACAATAGCTATTTGTAATGGAGGATGACTTTGCTATTAATTTCATCTTATTGTAGATATTGAGTCCTATCCTTTTTGAATTGAATAATAGATGAATATATGTGCAAAATTAGTGATTCATCATTATCATGATTGACTTCGAATATCTCATTGAGTTATTTACGAAAGGATTGTTATTATGATTACAATTAATTAATAAGTTCATCCTTCTATTTTATTTGATCATTGAGTTTTTTCGAATCATCATCTCTTAACTGAATAGATTGTCCTTCTGATTTAATTTAATTAGAGTGATAACTAATGGATCTAGTCTTTTGTTTGTTCTATCTCTTGATATTACTCATAATAGAATGAAGAGATACAACCTTGTTGGTTGGTTTGAATGGTTAGTTAAGCATTAAAATAATAAATTATTAATTCACTAATTATTCAATTCATAAATTTCAGATTACCAATTTTCTATATATTCCTAAAGAGTTTCAATAAAATCTTAACTAATATCATTTCTAGATATAAATAGATGGAAAGTCTCAACAATTTGATATTAAACCATTTTGTTTAAAATCAATAATTTGAATTGAATGGATAATAAATCAAATGCTTCAAATAAATTCATAATTAACCAAGTTTAAAAACAACCCTATAGTAATCTAAAGTATTAATTATAAATTTTTACATTTCTTTAATTTACTTAAATATATTGTATTCCTCTAAAATTTAAATGATATTTTTATCATTCAATTTTTAAAATATAATTAGATTTTTAAGTAAAATCAAATATTCATTTACAATTTCTTCTTAGTAATAAGTTATCCCTTCAAAGTAGAGATCAAGGAAGGGTAAGAAATGACTTATTACAACACTAGCTAAATGTTGATATTAATAGATTAGAATATTATTCAAACATTTGTATATTTTAATTATTAATTGTTCATCTGGTGAATTTTATAACCAAGATAACATATTATTCAATATACCATTTTCTAATAATTGTTTTTCTACATTCAAATTAGAAATTGGAGAATCTTCATCATATTATTTAGAAGTTAAATTTATGAATGTAGAATACATCACTAATGGAAATTTATTAATTAATAAAATCTTCACCCAAACAGGTTTTGTTAAAATTATTGTAGTCTCTAACTAATGTTTAGAACAGTAATTAATTAATATTAATGCTGCCTCATATAATTAGGTTTATTCTGATAGTTCTGTTATAACATAATCACATTATTGAAGGATTCTCTAAAACTAAATTAATATAACTTTTTTATTTCATACACTTAATGATACTATTTCAGTATCAGGAATGGATGGGTTAAAAAATATCATTTATTATAAAAATAACATTGAACTCCAAAGAATTTATGGTGGAAACTCTCTATAGACATAATGCCATATATTTAAGAAGGATGATTTCATTATTTCAATTTTGATTTAGACTCCTCTTTCATCTTTCAAATCTAGTAACAAATTAATTAAAAGTTAAGAGAGCTGCAAGTAAGTAATATTATTACACTTTCAATTATCAATTACCATTCATCATAATTCTATGCTAGTTTTTGTTTACTATTCATACGACCCAATAAATCATTAAAAATTATGTCCAAAAAATTATGGTTCAATAAATTATTAATAATTTATGGTGTATTCCCATATGTAAGATTGATTAATATAATAATGACTAGATTTAAACATTTCACTCTTATCTCTTCTATATTACTATCCAATTAAACATCAGACATTCGTAATATTTGCATGAATAATTGAGTGGCATCTTAATTTATGCTAAAATGATTTATATATTGATTCATCATAACCTCATCTCCCTATTATTATTTTACAATAATTAGTAATAATTGTTCATTGTACTTAAAAAGTAAACTTCTAAGAGTTTAAAAGTCTTTAACCATAAAACTTTTATAAATTTAAACAATCAATTCATCTGGTAAACACTTCAATTCTCCATTTAAATCACTACTCAAATTTGTGTGTCTCTTTCTTGAAAAGATCTCTTCTCTAGCCTATTTTCGAATCTATATAAAAAATTGTTCTCTCTTCAAATATAATTATGATGAATTAATCATTAAAATAAAAATGAATATATATAATAATAATTAAACTCATTTAGAAATTTGATTCATTTATACATATGTATATATATATATCATTCAATTTTAGTAACAATTTAATTTTCAAATTTTTGTGTTATTTTCAAGTATATTAGGATAAATGAATATCTACAAATTTTAATAGCTTATACTCTAAAGAAAATACATAGAATCTATGGATATAATCATGATATTTATTCATATTATGATTATATATCAATCATTTGATTGTAAAATTGAAATGAGTTTAAACACCTTTGTATATAAATATATACATTAATTTTAATTGAAAAATTTAATAGAATTATTTAATTTCTTTGAAAACAAATATGAATTCTTTATTTCATAACAATTATGTCATTCTAAATCTTCAAGATGATTAAGGAATGGAATATTATTTTGTTTCCTTTAAAAATTCACTAAAAAACCTTGATAATGAATAATAATTATATAATTAATTATGCGATCATTTATATCTAAAAATAGAGTAGTCTTCTTAACTTCAATAGGAGTAGTAGGTTTTTGGTAAATGTTTATTGAATATTTCATAGTGCATACTATATGAAAATGAGCTTTAAAGAGAAATATAATGTAGAGAAATTATTTAGAAAACATGATTAACATCAATATTTAGATAAATATGATAGATCTATAGATTAGAAATTAAAAACTAACAATGATATTAAAATTAGATATATTGGTGATCATTTTTTAGAGGCTAAATTATTAATTAAGATATATGGCAAATAATTAGATATTGCAGGAGATGCTTTTCGTTAATTGAGTAAGTTAAATTGGATTCTGAGAAGAAATTTGATGAGATAAAATTAATAATCATATGTTGATTGTATTGTCTAATTTATCATGGATGTTGAAAATATCTTAGATTAGGCATTAATAAGATCATTATATGAATTAGATGTACCAAAAGAGAAATTTGAAGAGAGTGTACTTGCGAGAATGGATCAAGAATATTTTTAACATTTATATATGTTCAAAACTAGTGTAAAGTAAAAGATCAAAGAGAAAATTAAATTAACTAAGAAAATAAGTTTAAGAAAAATGAAGGACATTATTCAATTTAGTGTACAGATGCTCAAGAATTTCCCTTAAGAATATCAAGATATTCTACATCAAATTATATAATAAAAAGATTATAGAAATAGATTTAAAAAAATTTGATGTTGATACCAACTCTTATCAACTTAATTATATAAGATAAGATTTATTCTTAATTTGGAGTTGAAGAAGAGGATTAGACAGCAAGTCTAAAGAATGTATAAGGTGATAAAGAAATTCAGAATCTTTTAAAAAGAGGTTAAATAGAAATGAGTAGATTATTAAAAAAAATAAAGAATTAAATTCCTAAGAATTTAGAAAATGTTTTTTGATTAATAAACTTTCATAATTTAGGTTATTCTAAAGCTGATTGTACAAATTTTTTAATTTACTTAAGTTATTCGAATGAAAAAATTGGAACTCTATGTGCTATTATATACATAATTCTTACTTGCATCAGTATAGATCATTAATGGATTCAAAAACTCACTTGATTATATTAATGATTCCATTTACAAAGGATCTCTTTATCCAACTGTTTGAATTGTTGGAATAGTAATTAACCTTTTTTAGGAAAAAATTTCTTTCTTAGCTTTTATACCATGACAAGAGAAAGCCATAAAAAATTTAAGTCTCTTTCTTAATTCTATATCAGTATGTGCTAATTATCCTAATTCTGTCACTAACAATGTTCCATGTGAAAATCCTACAACTCCCACAATTGTTGGATCATTAATTATTTTAGCTCTTAAATTGGTTACATCTTATGAATGATCAAGATGGATATCTCCCCATCTATAAAGTTTTTCTTATAAAATTATTAGTATCTTACTTCCTACTCCTTATGGAACTTATATATTAGATGGTAATTGAGTAATACTCTTATTAACATCATAAGAAGGATCCAAGTATTCAAATGTTATTATTGAAGCCAAAGATTTTTCTAATTAAGTCATTAAACTCTTCATTATATCAGCATCATTCAACCATCCAGGTAATGCTAAACATTTATATTACTACATATTAATCTATTTAATTGCGTATTATTTTAAATTTGTATTTTGATTTATAATACCAATAAAATTATGTTTAGAATTATTCATTTATTATTTTTAATAAAGAGATTAAGAATTCCCTTATATTTATTAAATAAATACAATAAAAAAGCAAAATGTAAAAATTATATAAATATAATCAAATTAACATTGAGTTCATTTTAGTTTTCCACATTTACATTCCTTAAATTTATTCTTTAGGATATTCTGCAGCAGAAACCATTTTTGGTTTCAATATTTTCAAAAATACTTTATTATTTTTAATTGGATGCATAATATTATCTTAATACTCTAGATTGTATACTCTTATAGTATCACTATGTTTTAATTTATTTGCATCATCTAAATCTATAGAAACTTCTTTATGATGTTTTTGGAAGTTCTCAGTATTCTTTTTAACAAGTAATGGTTTTGAACTTTAAACTTATCTTCTTTAATTAATTTCTTCCTTTATATTCTTCTTAACAAATTCTTTTCCAGTCAAAGTTATAGCAGAATTAGGTCTCATTCTTTTAATTTTATTAATAATCTCATTAGATTCATCTATCATAGAAGATTAGGGTCTTCCTTTCATGCGAGACAATTATTCTTCAAATTCTTATAATGTGAGAACCTTAGCTAATGGAGATTATTTATCATCCATTTTTATGCTGTCATTATATTTATCTGAATATTCTACTTTATCAATTTTACTAAGTATCATACTAGATTTGTTCTTGCCTATTTAAGATTATTATGGAGATCTCAATAATTTAATAGGTTCTTATACTGTTGCTGATTTGGAAGCTAAAAATTATAAAACCTATTTTGTAGTAGCTCTTCTTTTCTAATTCTTAATGAAAATAACTTTCAATAAAGCACTTACTAAAGGGAACTCTTAAAAATCACTTGGTGGTGGTTCTCTATATATAATATTATATGCAATCGATCTTTCATTCACTCCTGAAAAAGGCAACTCCAATTTCATTAAATAATATGCAATGCATCCTGCACTCCAAATACCAGAAGACTCAACCTCTTTCCTTAATACTTCAGGTGATGCAAATTAAAGCTATGCATTCACTATATTTAAAACATCTATCTTATAATAAATATTATAATTATACTTTCACCTATAATTATTCATCCAGAAACACATTATTCAATGATACTGTTATTGGTATTGATTGCTATTCTAAATAAAACATAGCCGATATGATTTAGTATAATATTGTAAGAATTGTATTTTCAGAAAACTTATTGTTTTGCATAATCTAATTTTATGAGTATTATTGATTACTTCTTATAAATCATTGATGGTATCACATTTTTAAACAGAACAAATTTATCCTCTTTCCTCCCAATACTCTTCTACAAGTAATAAATTTGGATGATTCAAATGGTAAAGTAAACGATTAAATTCGCTAGGAGGTTGTATAGTTAATATGTAAGTATCCTTTGTCTACTTATGATAACAAAAAGTCTTATTGTTAGATATTTTATGAGTTTTTTCTAATTAACATAATTACATAATTTATTTTATAATAAAAATAAATTCATATCTAAGTTTTCAGTTATTCAATACAATTCAAACTTAAAACGAATGTATTTTCATATAAATGATTTAAAAATATTAGATTAATTTATTTAAATATTAATTTATTTATCTATTTATTGTAAATCTTTCATAATGCTTTTAACTTGTAAATTTTTAATTTATATTATATTACAAATATTAACAAATAAAGTGTCAAGCATTTATAATTCATGATAAATGTGATGGAGGTTTCCAAATAGGAGGATATAGAAACTACTTTATCTCACTTACAATCTATATAGAAATTTATTTCTTACTTCATGATTCCACAATTTAGTATATTTAGCTGGACTTAATTTTAATTTATTCATCTTGATTGACCAAATATTCTACTCCTTCTTTGATAATAATACTTATTTATTTCTCCTACCTCTACATTAAACAGATCTATTTTGTTTTTTCTATTTCTACTCTCTATTTGATTTATTTGATTGATCAGTTCCTCTAGTATTAGGAGAATTAGACAAAGAATCAAATTTAAATTTATTATTCCCATTATTTTGATAATCTACACTACTACTGTATTGAGTGGGCATTTTCTTATTGAGAATCAATTTTGGAAGAAACTTCTTTTTACTTTCTGTTTGAATTGCAACACTGGAACTATTCTATCTTTATGAAGCATCTAAAGACTAAAATTAAAGTCCTTAATCAAGAAGACTAAGCAAATCAAATTATCTTTATAAAATGGGTAATTTTTAATGGAATTACACTTCATTATGACTAGTTTGATGAGAAGTATTTTAAATATTACCATGATTAGTGTCTGTTTTAGAAGCTAGAATTTCAGCTTAAAATTAATTCCCTATTTCATCTTAGTCTGGTTCATCAGCCAATTATGATCTAACCTCTTCATCTTCATGTATCTCTTTTATATTATGTTATTATGGAAATTAATTCAATGAAACTCTCACTTTGTCAATAGTTTATAATTAATTGCCTCTCCAATTACCCTTCAATATTAATGTATCATATTCATATATTCCTTCTCCCTCCATTAATCCATCCACCCAATAACCCTTGTAAGTAGCCTTGTCTTACCATGTAATCTCACCATATCCACATCTCTTGTCATCTACAAAATGCCCTTCATATTTAGTTCCATTAGCATATTCAAATACTCCTTATCCACTTTTTTTATCATTTGCATATTAACCTTTATATATATTTACACCTTCTTGTGTTTTACTCTCCCACATTCCATAACCATTTCTTTAACCATTGACAAATTCTCCTTTATAGAAATTACCATTATTCCAATAAAATTCCCCAGGACCATTAGGTTTCCCATTTCTATATTCTCCTACAAAATAATCTCCATTTTCAAAATACTCTTAACCATTACCATGTTTGAGATCATTAGTAACATAACCAGCATATCTAAAATTATTAGTCAGTTATACATGTCTCCATTAATATAGATACAAAGTCCAAAACATCTTCCATTTTCCCATTGCCCTAGATAATAATCGGAATGAGTCCCTTGATACCATCCAATTCCATGCTTTGATAATAGAGATTGTATAATACTTTCTTCCCTTAATGCCATTAACCAATATACTTCTAGTTTTTTGACCAGAACACTCCTTCTCCATGTGGTAACCCATTAAGGTAAGTACCATAGTAAAATTGATTTTATTTCAGCAATTCAAATCCTATTCCATCCTTCTTGTCTCTGAGAAAAGAACCTTCATACAGTTGTAATGTTGATTTTATTAAAATGCCTTGTCCTTGTCTCAAACCATCAACCAAGGTTCCATAGAATGCTGCATTTTTGTATAGCTTAATCTTAACATCTTAAATGTGAGTAAAATCTAAAATGATTGGGTTGTAATTCTAAAAAAATTCAATTACATTTTCCTGAGTAGGAAATTGAACAGCATTGATTTAATCAGGGATTGGAAACTTCGTTTTAATTTGTTAGACTAAGACATGGAATTATTATAGTGTAATATTTTCATACACTCCTTGTAGAGTCTTGTAAGATTATTCCTATAAGTTAGGGAATAATTGCTATATATTTTATTATTTTATCATTAATAAAACTAATCTAATTAGAAGTTGTTTTATAAAATGATAATTAGACTAGAAACATACAATCATATTGTAATTATGTTAAAATCTAAATAAAAATCTATGGTAGAAATATTTATTGAAGATAGAACTAAATTTGTATTAATCAAAAAGGATTTGAATAATTATTATTATGAATAGTATATTGATTTTCTACTCCTATATTTTGAATTCATTACATTATTTATCCTTTTAGGTATTACTATTCATGATTTCTATTTTATTAATAAGTTGTAGTAAGTTATTTTAATTTCACACTAAGTTTTACTAGTTCTTATTCTATTACAAAATAAATGGTAGATATTGAATATTATTGATGAGATTAGATTATTCACCAAAAGATTTACTAGGAATATGGATGTGATTATATTTATTGTTATTATTCAATTAAATGTTTTTATACATTTATGACATATAAAAAACAGTAAATGTTCAGACCAGGGGTAAGTTAAGATCATATTATTTATCATTAACTAATTTTTAATCATTACATATATTTTAAATAATTCAGTATATATAATTTTATAAAAAACTTTAATTTTTAGATTAATATTATGGTTATTCATCAATAGCAAATAATAAAAGTCGACTCTTATTTTTATTTGATATAATTATTTTATCTATAATTTAGATTCTATATTAAATTATTATTATTATATATATATATATTTTTATGAACTAAGCTTCTTCAAATATTAGCCAAAAGTAAGATGTTAATGATCATAAGTTTATATGTCTTATACATAATAAACCTGCAATTTTCTGTCTTAATTAGTTTTGCCATGAATCTAGATTGCTGTGTCTTAAATGTTTACAAGAAGGAAAACATAATCACTAATAGAATATTCATTATTTTTCAGAAATGTTAGAATTTCTTGAAAAAAGAAAACCGTAAGTATTATCTGTAATAGAATAACTTAATGAAATAGCAAGCCTTATTATGATTTTACAAAAAGAATTTAAAAGTAAGTATGAAATTTCAGAAGAAGATGTATTAGAAATGAATAATAATTAATTGAATTCTTATCTTGAACATATGATAAAAAATGAATAAGAAATTAATCTACTTCTAAAGTCTCTTAAATTTTCATTTAATTCATTTAATGAAACTATTTAATAGAGTAGTGAAATTCTTGAATTAGATTAAACTGCATATTCATGGTCAAATTTGAGATAGAATTAGAAAGATAAAAGTAGTATTATTTATGAAAGCATTGTGTAACCAGGTTAGACTATGTTAAATAATAATGATATCAAATAACCTCTAATCTTAATCTTGAGTATAGAGGATTAAGAATAATAATTCTTAATGAAATTATTGTTTTAGAAAATCTAATGTTAATTAAATTACCCATTATAAATTGCACATAATGAAGTATACTTTAACTTTGCTTTTACAACATAATTCCCTGATTTTTATGATTAGATTGAAAGAGATAAATATATTACTTAATTATAAAAAATATTTTGTGATTTTCAAAATTAAATCTCATCAATATTATTACCAATTAATATGGAAAACATCAATATAATGAGTAAGAAATTATTAAGTATGATAAAGTGGATCCGTAAATTTAAGTAGATAATTATTTTAGTCATAATAATATAGGGAATTATTCATGAGAACTTAATAAAGAACATTAAATAGGCTATGGTTAAATTTTAATTAAAAGATATATTATTTTTCAATGAAAATTCATAATCAAAAGAATTATTTGAAATTCTAACTAAACATTCCTTCCATATAATTGAAAATGGTTATAAATTGGATTTTTAAGATACAATCTTTTAATAGACTATATTAAATGATAAACAATGATAAGTTAACATTGAAAAAAATAAAATAAATTAACAATATTATTAATTATAAGTTCTACTTCTCGATTTTATAAAGATTAATCATATAATTAATCTACTTTCTTATTAAATTAATATATTAAACAATTAAATATCATTATATTACACTCAATATAATCATGCTTTGGCTTATGAAATTGTACAAAATTCTTCCATATCATCTGATGTTTGGAATTTAATTTTACTTTTTTATCTGTCATTTGCAATCTATATTTAAATATTAAATATACATTCAAAAATAATAAATGTCTTGAGGGCATTATATCTAATACTAATTCATTAACCTTCTATATAACCATATCATTAATTGGATAATGAAGAACTGGATTATCAACAGCTAAATTCTAAATTATATATACCTTCTATTGTTTCATCATGTTTTAACCAACAGCCAACATATCTATCTATTGTTAATACTAGAATGGCTTATAATTCATTTGTTTTATCAATAATATGTACTCTAAATTCCTTGATCAATAACAATCTTGCTGCTTAACAACCCATTTCTTTTATTACTAATGTTTGAAGGAATTCTTCCTAATGTCCATCTTCAAATTATGAAATCTCTTTTGGTAATAATTTCTTTAAATTGTAATAGTCTTCAATATCAATTTTCAATTCTGGTAATTCTACTTATATATTATGAACTTCTGCTATCCCCTTTTTATATATTAAACATGAATCTTTAGCCCATTATGCTCTTTTTTATTCAATAGCAATGACCTAATTATAATATAATCAATGTTACTTATTTCCAATATTATATTACTTTTTCAGCTAATTAATTCAGCAATTTATTAGCATATTATTAAGTGGCAACAAAACTAATGATAAGTCTATACACATCCACTTGTTAATTATTTTATTTTCTTCCATCATCCTCATTTTTTATTTATTACTAGATATTTGGTTATCCTTGAGATTAGTAATTTTTTGATTTAAGCTTATTTTAATCAAATTATTATCGTTCTTTTTATTATTATTATTATTTGTAATATTCTGCACTGCTTAATTGTTCTCCTAAATTTTATGGCTATTTATCTTATTAATTTTATTAAAGATTTTATTCCTAATTTTCTTTTAATTATTCAGGTTTATCAATTTATTCTAACTATTCTTATTAATTTTATATTTATTTATTTAATTATTATTCAACTTCTTTATTTGTTTATACTTATTATTCTTATTATTATTATTCTTATTCTTATTTTTCTTATTTTTCTTATTATTATTATTCTTATTTTTCTTATAATTCTTATTTTTCTTATTTTTCTTATTATTCTTAATTTTCTTATTATTCTTATTTTTCTTATTATAATTCATTTCCATTACCTAAACTTTACTCTTCTTTTAATTATTATTCCCTAATTTATCTTTCTTATTCTTTCATCTATTAATTAAGCTCCATTTCAACTGGATCTTATAGAGATGATGATCCTACTAATAAAGTTCCTATTGCTGATATATTTTATTATATTTTATCAGTTTTACCTTATGCTTATTATGGTTATTATTATTATTATTATTATTATTATTATTATTATTATTATTATTATTATTATTAATCATCAAATATTGGTTTTCTTTATCTTTAAGGTACCTAATGCTATGGAAATTATTAGATTATTAAATTTAATTTCTAACCTGCTGATGTAATGTAATTTTATAGTAACTTTTTCTATGTAATTATTGAACTCAAGAGCAAATCCAATTGTCTATCCATATCACTCAATTCACTAAAAGATTAGGCTTTAAGTATTTCGGTTTAAATTGCATGAGCAAAATTTGCAATTTTTTCTAATCTTTTCAAATTGTATTCTTCAAATGTTGATATCGAAGTTCCTACTGTAGAATACAATTATTAATTTAATGGATTTTATTTCAATGCATGTTAAGGTTTAGTAATAAGAAATTGAGCATATTGTTGTTCATGAAAATATTTTTCATTAAAAAATTTGTAAACAATTTGAAGGAAATCAACTGATAATCGTATTTTGTAATCACAAGAATTAGCTAATTCTTCTACAATTTCTCTATTTCTTTCAAACAATTCCATTCTATTCTAAGCCCATTCTTTTAATAACTTTAAGCTTTCCTCCTTTCTTTATTTCGAATTACTAAAAAAAAGTTCATTCTATTCTTAAGTTTCATCTAATTCTGAATATTATTTAGGAAAAGATGGAAATTTTAACATACTTTTGTAGTACTTTATAGTTGTTAATATTGAATTTGATTCTTCTGACATTTCAAAAAGTAGTAAATTAAATATTAATTTTTGTTAGTATTTAAAATTATTAAGAAATGTAATATAATCAAATATTACATCTTAATATCTATCTTTTATTTGCAAATCCTATTATATATTAATTTGTTTATATATCTTAATCTAATTATATTGTATAATATATTGGAGATTCATAAAAAACCTAATTTATTTATCAAAATTTCAATTATTAAATATGAAGAATATTAATTTAACAAGATAACATAATCATCCTTTATATAATAAATCTATTTCAAATAAAAATCTAAAATTTAGTAATTATTATTAATAAAAAAATTACTATTTTATAAAATCATTCTAATTAATATATAATATTTTATTACAATATAAATAATTGTATAAGTTAATTTTAATATTTAAGGGTTGCCATATTAATCATTTATATTTGATACTATTGTATTATAATATGTATTATATATGTCTGATCATTCTTTTTGATATATTTTCAGATTAATTCCTTATTGATATTAATTGTTTACTATTAATTTAATAGAACTTCATTCAATTAAATCGCTTAATCTGTGAGACAGAATTTGAATTATATAAATATTTAATGAATATTTTTCATTAAATTTAGAACAAATTAGGTGTTTGTAACAATATCATATATTTGGTATTATAAATGATTATCATCCAATCTCAAAAATATTCTAATTTTCTATTTACACTTAAAAATACCTTTCTATTAAGATTCAATTATGTATAATTCTGTATGATTTTGTTATTCAAAAATGGGATTGGAGTACATATACATTTTATTAATAAAAATTAAACATGTAAAACTTAACACAGAGTCCTTTAAAACATCTAATTATTGAAGGGGACACTAGTCCTATTAATCTTATAGATGACTTTGAATTATCTAGTCAATCTTCTTAAAATAATACATTTATCTAATCAGGAAGAAAGAATTCTGATGGGGATAATACAGTAAGAAGAAAAAAGTTTCGATCTTAAGACTTCACTGAGTAATTATATATGTGGAATGGCTACTTAGTGAAAAAATTTGAGTCTAAATAGTTATGAATACTGAGAATATGATATTTATATAGCTTTGTCTTTTTAAAATAATTCATGATTAGCTTAATTATATAAAATATCCAAAGATATTAAATGTTAAAAATAATGTGCAATTTAGAAAATAGCGAATTTGTTAAAAATGGAATTAATATATAAAAAAAAGACTTTATAAAAGTTTCTTTAATTCTTTCCATTTTATATATTAATTAAATATGCAGTAGTTTCATTAAAATTCATTATCTCCCTTAATAATAATTGGTGATGTTGATAATCTAGAAGAAGACCTTAAATCTAAACATACTCCTGAAAAATCTCCATCATACTTAGATTTCAAAAATAAAAAATAAGAAAATACTGAGAAAAAAGAAAATAATTTAATGATTAAGAAATTTAACTAACATGCTTCTGATTTTACCGATTTACTATACTTATGGAATGATTACCTTAGAAATAAGTTTGAAAAAAACAACAGACTTCAATGAGAAAAGTTTTATTTTGATTTTAAATTTCAATGTTATAGATACTAATTAGAGTATTCTCTAGTTTGTTATAGTTTAAAATATTCATTAAAATTGATATCTAAAGAGAATTGAATCTATATTCATTCATTAAAATTTCAAGTATTTTATATGAAAATGCCAGTATTGTTTCATTAACGATAGTAATTAATATATTATAAAACTATCTTTATTCTTTTAATATTCCAAATTTAGAACTACAAGAACTTTCTATTAAATATTTCCCTTATCTCATTAAAAATTTGTCAATTTTAATAAACTATAGGAATTCAAATATTTTGACTTACTAAAACTAAATTCAAACTCAGACTATATTAAATAACTTACACAAATTATCTAATAGTAAAAATAAATATTATGTTATTCTTTATTCAACATACTTAAATATCATTAATTGTTGAAAATTCAATAAAATTAATCTATTTCTCTTTTTAATAACGATGTTAATTTAAAGACTATTTTGTTTATTTTACATTAAAATTTAGATAAATTGAATTAAGTACAAATAGCAATCAAATATTTAAATGAAATTGATTTAATATAAATGAAAATTGGAAAAAATGAATAATCTTATAAAAAGTGGAATATATTAATTAATATTAAAATATCAAATTGAATAATCTTTAATATTATTGTTAATTTTTAAAAGATTCCTTCCCTTTCTATTAGAATATAATTTATAAATAAAATAAAATAAAATAATATGATAGATGATTTTATTATGAATGATCAATACTATCATAGTAATATATAATAACATAGATTATTATAAAAATCTATGTTATACTAAATAATAATTGACAAGAGAGTAGTAATATAGTACTATTAGAAATAAATAAGTTGAATGATTCATATTCTATTACTATTCCTGTAAAATTTAAAATACAAAACCCAATTAAAATTAATATCAAAATATATATAAAAAATTATAAAAATTATTATAATAATGGCATTTTGAAAATTCCTATTTAATTTATTGTTTCAAATGAATTTATATAAATAATTAACATTAAATATATAGATAATCTTATATTATTGTAAAATAATTAATATTATAGAATTTAATTAATTATACATATTAATTAATTTATAACATGAAATTACAATTTAAAAAATAAATAATATTCTTTTATGTAAATTAAACTATTCAATAAAGTGATAAAAATAAGAATTATATGATAGTTTGTTTAATTATAAAGTAAAATTGGAATATATATCATTTATCTATATATTTATTAATTTAAATTATAGTTAAACTTAAAGAACCTAATTTTATATTGTATATGCATAAGATAAATGAAAATAGAGTGTTAGTTTGAGATAATTTATAATTATAAAAAAGTTAGTTAAAATTAAATTTAATTTTGACTTCAAAATAATTTTTATAAACAATTATATATTAATTGATTATAGTTCATTTTTAATTATTTAAGATTGTCATAACATGTTCAGCAATTTTATTGAATTTATCAAGAGAATACTTTCTTTTGATTGCAGTCATATTACTGCTTGATAATAATTTGATGACTGGAAGGAATTCTTATAAACATTGTCTTAGATCTTCTTGATTATCGACATAATGAAGTGAAGAGGGTAATACTTATGGTGATCTAAGTAGATTAATGGCTAAAAGAATGGCAGTGGTAGCTAATAGGGATGATGAAAATCTTTATATATAATTAATTAATACTTTAGACATCTGATATCTAGGAGAGATAATTCTAGAATCATTCTGGAAGCAAAATTGATTTTATCACATAGATTGGCTCCTGATATTTGTCTTTCAAGGAATTTGAGTGGTGAAGTGGATGTCAAATGAAATTAGATTGTTAGTAATATTTTGCTTTCCATTTCTATAGTAATAATAATAAATAATGATATATACCAAGTATTTCTTCTTTTGTATATGCATTGTCACAAACACAAACAAAATCTTTAAGTTCAGGAGCATAAATTTCTTCATATTTTGATGCTATGAAGAGGGAAGCAATTCCAACTAATTACAATTTATTTCGCATAATAGTATTTTTTGCAAGGTATCTATCAATTAAATTAATAGTCATATAGAGTGTTTCTGATTATAATTTAAATTTAAGATGCACATCAACTAACCAATCTATTAGAATTGAACGCATTTAATTAGTAATGTCTAATTGTAAGTTCATATAAAATGGAGTTTAACACATGAATTTATTTTGATTGATACGTAGATATTCAAAGATATCAGCAACATATGGATTAACAAATTCAGGAATAGGAAGAGGTGTTTCTTCTTCAATTTTTAATATAGGTTTGGAACAAATGAATTATGATGTAGATCTAGTTGGTATTCGTTGTATGTTAGTGATTTCATTACCAAATTATCGATTACGTGTTGTTACAAAGTTATTGTATGATACTCGTACATAATTGTTTTCGTTGTTCGACTTCATTGATTTTTTAAATTAACTGTTATAATTAAAAATTCTAATCAATTACAAAGTAATTAGCATTATTATTATTCCTTCATATATTATATATATATATATATATTAAACAGTTTTGAAATGTATTTAGATTCATTTATATGTGCAATATAAATAAAATATAATAATATTCTAATTTGTAATAATTTCTTAACATTAATTATGAACAATGTATAAATCCTACTATATGTGTTCCTAACAGCTAAGACTGTAATAAAAATCATCCATCCATAAAATACAGAAGTCCTTATTTTCTAATGGTAATTCAAATTAATTATTTTAGGTTTGCCTTGTTATTCATTTAATAAATATTTGATTTGTTTTACTTCTTCGATTCTATATCATGGATATGCTTGATTATATAGATGACATTCACATTTTTAAAATTCCAACATTTGAATTATTGTGCAGTCTATCTATAGAACATTTAAATTGAAAAGGTCCTAACAGAAATAAGATATCAAATGTCTTATATCTTAGTTACAACAACATCTAAAATAATTAAATTGATATTTGTTAAGATATTGTAATCTATAGAAAATTAGTAATTGACTGATGAACGTTAATCTAAATTACAATAATAATTATTGGATGTGAGCCAATTTATAGAAATTGAAACTCAAAATAGATGTAATAAATCATAACTTAATTAAACTTAAATAATGGATTAGACTTTGAATCTTAATTACACTATTATTGAAAAGTGTGATGATTTACCATCATAATAAAATAGGGAAAATTTAGAAATTTTAAAAGAATTAAATGTTTCAGCAAAAAAATAAGAATAAGTTAAACATTAGATAAATGTTTAACCAATTGCATAATAAGTTTAATAAAAGAAATCACCATAAGAATAGTTAAAATAATCCTTATAAATTTAGAATTAGAATACTAATTAAAATAATAATTAGAATTCTGTTTAAAAATCAAAATCTCCTGAATAAATTAAATCAGTTAGAACATCTTCAGATTTGAGTTCATTAAGAAAAACATTAGATCTATTATAAACAGATGAAAAGATTTCATCAAGAATTGTAGTTGAAGCATTATAAGAAAAAGTATAAGAAAGTAAAGTTAATCCTTCAAAACATGAATTATTTTAGAAGATGTAATAATGTAAAGAGAAGATTTTACAATAACAAAAATAGAATTCTAATTTTTATGAATGAAAAACAAAACCAAAATCATAATTACAAATTATAATTATCTATATTAACTTAAAATTCTTTCCCATATTATTATTCTTCTGTTCCAATTATTTATGAAACAATAGATTTTCTTGAATTATCTAATGCAACTAATTTAGCTTTTTCAGCAATAACAATCATACGAGTAGCTACATTTCTTTTACGATTAATAGCTGCAAATATTACAATTAATGTCATTAATAACCAAGAACCTAACAATATGAATATCCAAGCTAAACATTAATTCTGAGTACCACATTCAACAGTATCTCCATTATAAATACAACAATAATCACATTCAGCATAATCACATGAATCTAATTGTAATCTTATTTATTTATACATTTCTCAGCACTATAATAACATTCACTCTCATTTACAGCACAGTATCCTTATTGAGAACAACATTTCAAATATGTACAATCTACAGCTGCTTTATTACTGAAACATGTTTAACTTAAGAGAGGCACAATGAAAATAAATAGCAACAACATTAAATATAAAAAATATTGTTTCATAATTAATCATTCGATATTTGAACATCCATCATAGCTACTTCAATATTTTTATTTGATATTTCATTTCTTTTTTAAGAATTAATAACACTATTTTCTCTTTAGGCATTAGCTGCTCTATTATGGATCAATGCTATTCTTTGCATAGTTTTATTTCGAAAATAAAAATAAAGACTTATGTAGATTAAACATATAGCAATCCATATTGAAAGTGTTATAGCAATATAAGTGTAACAATATTAATAGGTTTCACAATACCAATCACCATCATACCAATAACAACATTCATCACAATACCGTTAAATTCCATATTGATAATAGTCTATAATGTAATAACATCATACTTACAGCATTCAGCTTTAACAAATATAAAAAATGCAAAGAGTAACAATATTTTCATTATTAATTAATAAATCACAACATTTAATCCTTCTTCAAACCAAATACATTCTATCCGTCTAATTTATAGTAAAACTTCTTCTATTTTAGATTATCAAAAGGATCAATGATCTTTTGTACAAGTCTTAATGAATCATATGCTCTATCAAGACATTTAGCCAAACAAACTTTTTCTTGTCCTGCTATTATAAAATAAAAATATATTTTCATACAAATTGGTGTAGAATAATCATTAAAACATGTATCTAAACAAGTCATGTAATAATTTTCCTATAATGTTGTCTTGATATATTTTTCAAAGTCATCTTAAGGGAGTGATTTTGATTAACTTGAGAAATTAGGTTTAAACATAAATAAAAAATTTAATTATTTATGGCAATAGTAGAATATAACTAAAACTAAAATAGTTATATATATATAAAAGTAATAATCATGATTTAAACATACTATAAAATTCCTCTTCTGTTATATATAAACTATCAGAAGGATTTAAAAGATGCCAAAGATTAGAATGGTTTTTACCCATTAAATGACAAAAATCAGATTCTGATATCTTACCATCTTGATCATGATCAATCAATTAAAAACAAAATTTCTAACATTTCTTTGTTTAAATTTTATCTCTTGCTACTGATGCTGCTAAAAATTCTATATCTAATAAAATAACACAATACCCTTATAAGTCAGAGTATCATCTGATTATTTATTAAGTGTTATATATAAATCATCTATTTACTAATCTATATTATAAATATTCAATTAAAATAATTATTTCTTGAATTCCTATCTAGAAATCTAACCATCTTAATCAGTATCTAAAAATAAAAAAGTTTAAATGGCTGATCCATGATCATCACAATTTTAAAAATAATAAGTAATTATTGAGAATATCAATTCTTCAAATAAAGTTGTGGAATGATAATTTATTAATTTAAATATCAATTATTGATTGATTTAATTTATAAATTTATGTTTAATAAACCAATCCTCTTATAATGCTTATTAAGCAGTAATTCTTTTATTAGGATTAACCTATAACATTTTACCTAAAAGACATTATAATTCTGGACTAATTTATTTATCAAATTAGAATTTTCCACTCTTTATAGCATTTTTCATCTCTTAATTGGTCCTTCCCATAAATGGATATCTTTTATGAACTAAATAGTATAAAGTAACTCCACAAGCCCAAATATCAATTTATTTACCATAATCTTTGCTAAAAATCTCAGGGGCCATAAAATACATCTTAAATAAATTTTGATTTTCTTACTGATCCTAATTAAGAACTCAATTTTCTATTCTTTTTGATTTCAGTAGAAATACCAAAATCAATAAGTTTAATTAAAGTGTTACCATTATTATATTGATATAGAATATTCTCTGGTTTAATATCTCTATGAACTACATCCTAATTATGAATATAACTTAATGCCAATAATAATTGATAACCTATTTTAGCTGCCTTCTCTTCATTAAAATTATGATTATTCTAAATATCTTCCTGTAAATCAGTTCCTTACAATAATCTACTTAATTTGATTTAAATTTACTCCAATATCATATTATAACTCTATTCATCTTAGAATACTTCTATTGCCTTAACAATAAATGGATGATCTAATTTTGATAGAATCTCCATTTCTCTTAAAGACTTATTACTCAAAGAACTTTATTATTTTTTTATCTATTTCATTGCTCTCAATTAATCTAAAATTTAATTTATCCTTTCATATACTTGTTTACTTATTTCTAACAATAAAAACTTCTCCATAACTTCCAGAACCTATAGATCTTTCTATTTAATAAGAATCAGCAAAGTTCTAATATCGAAACTTCACAAAATCATCAGATGTTATATGAAATTTAGATATTACAACTGAATCATTAGGAGTATGTGAATTTTAAGGTGACTTTAACATCACATCTGGAGATTTAGGTACCATAGATTTAGTAGTAGTAAATTCTTTTTCGAAATCTGTAGGAGATAAAGATTCCTCCATTATTTCATCTTCTATTTGATGATCAATTACTGGTTTAAGAAAGTATACACTAGTACTTAATTGAGTTGTATATTCATAAGAACAAGAATGTGATTAACAAATTGATCCCATTTATATAAATAATTATTAAATATAAATATATATAATCAATTAAAAGAGAATGTATGAGATTATTATTATTATTGTGGTTCATCATTGATATTGAGAAAGTGGTCAATGTAATTGTTACCCTTTTATAATTTATTGAATCTATTCTTCAACATTATTTCCTTCATTAATTAATTATAATATACAGTTCTCCCTTCAAAATGTTTATTTATCTAACACCATTTACTCCCATATTTCTGATATAAGTTTAACAACAACTTGTCATCTTCCTCATTCCAACTCTACTTATTCTTAATCCCAGGACGCAACTGATTCATATAATGCTCTCTTATTTACTTTCCATTCCTACCCTGCATTCCTCTCTTTAATCAACATCTCATACTTTAAGCAATCAAAGCCCAATTATTAAACTATGGGTTATCCTTTGTAAATGACAAGATCATCTAGTTCTCTTCCTCTGTCCACTTCCTCTTCTTGTCTTAACCCCCACTCAAACGCTGCCAGTGCTATTTACATTATGAAACTGTTCTTCCTTCCAAAAATTTAACTATAGTTTCCCATTCTCCCTTATAAATTTGAAACAAATCTTCCAAATGCTTATCCTCTTCTTCACTCCACTTCTTAATCTTCCTCTTCTACAATAAACTATCAATCATTCATATCTTACAGGTTCTTCTTTAATCCTATTCCTCTTCCTTATTGATTTTTACATAGTCCCAGAAGTACATGTTCTTGATTGACTGTATAATATGATATAATATTCACTTACGTTCCCTAAAGTTAAGACTCCTCTTCTGACTCATCTGATTCATCTTCCCTCATACAAAGTGTTGAAGATACCTTTTAAATCTCACTCTAATTCATATCCTCTTCAATTAAAACCTTATTGTTAACCAAGTCTATACTATCAAACACTTTAAAATAATTCATACTTTTCATAATCATTTTCGTATCTCATTATATCATTCTATGGTAATTCTTCAAAATCAATATAATCCTCATCTTCTTAAAATCTGTAATCATCATTTTAGAAATAGTTCGATTAAGAGTTATTCATTTGAAATTTTTTATATAAGTAATTATGATAATCAACATAAATTATATTTAATAAAATCCCTCAACTGAATATTATTTTTAATAGGATCCTAATCTATCAAGCTCATTTCTCAATAAAGTTATCTACAAATATGAAAAGACCTTCTACAGATTAGTATCATTTCCTAATTAATTCAGAATGAGCAGCTAATGAAATACACATTCTTTTCATCAAAATCCAAAAAGTATGCAAAAACAAAATATAATAAAAATAAATTCTTATATAAGATTTAATAATAGTGAATTAATTAAGAAAATAAATGAATTATACATTTAAATTTATTAAATTTGTGAAACATTTTTCATAGGATCATAATTCAATTTATACTTCTTATAGTAAATTCAATGAGTAATAGTTATGTCATGTTCATCAACAGATATTTAATACAAAAACTTAATAAAATATCATATTAATGCAAAAGGGGATATCAATACTTAAAAATTAAACAATCACTCTTAAGTTTGAATTTTTGGAATAAGGTATTCTAAAATGTTAATTCTAAAAAAAACTTAAATTAATTTTTTATCAAACTGAATCCAACAAAATTAAAATATCAGATTACTCTATTTCCGTTAACAACTTCGTAAATTAATCATCAATAAAATATTAGCATAGTTTTACTCCAAAAGTAAATGACAAATATTGTGCAACTGAAAATGTTAGTAATAGATAATCATATATATTTAATTCATTTTTTAATATATACATATTATATCAAATAAACTTGATAAGATATTAAAAATATGATATTCAACAATTATCATTCATAAAAAGAACAGATGAAATATCCTCTCTTAATAATAATAAACCTGAAGAGAAACTTTCCCTCATATTAAAATAACAAATTTAATAAGGAGAAAACTATCTTTTTTATTCAATATTTTGTATAAATTTGAACAATATGATAATATAGATGGTAGATTTATATAATTATTTAAAATTCATTTGAATTCTATTTTATTCAATAAATATCTTTTCTTTTCTTACTAATTTCATTATATTATAAATATTTAAATTAAATATAAGAATATTTATTAATATTTACTTCATCATCATTATATTATATTTACCATTGTTAACTATATAAAATTAAAATCAAATATAATTATCAAATAATTATATTATTATCTGTAACATGCCTAAAATATTTTATAAATAAGAAGAAATTAGCCATAATCATAATCTAATTATTTTAAGTTGGTATTAATATAAATAATTAGTTAGAAATGAGAAGAGTGATTAATATTGAATTATCAAATATTAACATATCTAAAAAAATAAAGAATATTTATTTGATTAATAAAATTAATGAGCAATTTCATACCTGAGACTAAGACCTTTGGTAAATTTGATCCTCTTTTTACTAATAAGTACGATAAGGTCGGCCCAGAATTTGGAGAATTACAATAATGTATAAATTTAATAGATATTTTAAGAGAAAAGTGATTTCTTGGCTGCTAATGTTGGAAAGTTTGAAGTACAACCCGAAATCCCTTCAAATATTGAAGGACTAGTAATGAGGACTCCAATAACATGTAAATGTGTTGATTGATAAGCAAAGAAAGAACTCCAGTAACAATGGCTTGGTTTAGAAGAACAACCTCATTTGAAAGAAATGGAATTTTCAATATTCATACTCCAGTAATGAATACTAGAATCTTGCCTTGGATTTTCTTCATTTTCATTGGTTATGGATGGTAAGGATTCTAGGTTTCCTCATGGAATTCTGTAGTCAAGAAAGATTCTAATGAGCCGTAAGAAATATAAATTATGAAATAGTCGTAACTCTCCTTATGATAAATTATCATTAAGAGAATTACCACCTGCCAAGAGTTGGGCTAGACCAGGTTGAATAGGGCTACGTGAATAATTATAATATATTAAATCAAAAACAAAATATTAAAATAAACACAATATAAATAATAGAGGTGATGACTTGTTTTTCATTTAACTTAAAGAATAATTGAATCTAATTTTATTAATATTTCTTTAAATTATTATATTTTCTTGTATTTTGCATTATATATATATACAATTTTTATAGAAAATATAAATATAGATCTGAGAGGATACATTTAAAATATATTATATTTATTTTCACAAATATTTAAAGCAACTTGAAATTTAAATGGTTGTTATAGTTGCATATATGGTAATAATTGATTTAGATTTATATTCTATAAATTAATTTATGTTAAGAATTCAATTAATTAATATGATATTATGTTTAAGTATATATTACAATTATAGATATAATAATATTACAATAGTTAAATCTATGGATCATAACACAAAGTAAATATATAAAACATAAAAATCATTAATTATTAAGACGTTTTCTTTATGTGATAGGTTTCCTTTCAGTTAATTATTCAAAATATGGACTATGGTGTATTTAATTAGGTTGTTTAACTTAAATTGGTGCAAGTCGCTTAGCAACTTTTATTTATTCATAACGTTCTAATAATCCATCATGAGAATGATCTCTTTCAATATGATTAACCCAACTAAAATCTAAATTAATTTTAGGAATAGTTTAAATTTTTGTTTGATTCATAGCCATTTTATAATGAAGTTCTGTTATTTTTATCTTCAATTCTTCAATCTATTATTTTAGTTATACTTCAGCAATTTAATAGATCTCATTCATTGCAGTTTACTTTTATAATTTCTCTTTGAATAATGATATTTAATTATCTCTATCCTTTAATTAATCAATAAGATAAATATTCTTTCTCTATAATAATACTATCTCTTCTTCCAATTTTGAGATTAATTCTCTATCAAAATTAATTTGAATAGATTCATCTTATGCTTCAGCCATATCTGTAAGACTACTCACCATTACTTATTTATCATCTATATCATCTTATTATTCAGCAATTGATTGATATAACAGTTATGATTCATTATCAGAGTCTTACATTATTTATTTATTTATTTTTATATATATTAACTCAATTTAACCCTAATCTCTTTAATTCATAGTTCAATCTCTCTTTAGTCTCCATATTCTCACATTAATTTAGATACTCTGTTATATCATTATATAATATAGACAATTCAGAATATTAATTATTACGAATGTTGTACTATATTTATATATATACATTACCACAATTTTGTTAAAAACAGATGAATCCTCTTCTCGAAACACTTTTGTACAATTCAAAAATAGAATGACTTAAACTAATTAATTCATAATTATTAACTGATTTAAATAATTTCAAAATATAATATGAAATCAGGCAGCTCATGGTTGAATGCTGTATAAATGAATCCACTTGACTTTGCTGAAATTGATTACTTAGATCCTGCATTAAAAGATGGACATAAGATCCTTTATGATCGCATATTAAACATAAATATTAGATTCTAAGATAGATTTTCAGAAGTCTAAGAACTTAGTTAACCAGAACCTATACGTATCAGAGTATTATAACTAGTAAGAATATAGTTTTATTAAAGGGAATTGATAGTAATCCATAATCAATTAAAATTGAAATAAGTTCAGAAAAAGACTTGTTCTTTTTATTTATTCATGAAGCCACTGTTAATGGTTTTACTTAGATTAAAGCATTATAAAATTTATAAATGCCATTTAAGGATTATGCATAGATAACAATTGCAACTTTAAATAAAGTTGAATAAAACTATAATGGGTATTATGATCCATATATCTATTTAGATATGGAGCTATTTTTTAAGTTATGTTAGATGGTTCTGCTAGATTGGAAATCAATTAGACAACAGAATTTAGAAGTGTTCATATGATTCATTTTGACTTTCATTAAGTTGAGGAATCATTTCTACGTTAAACAATAGTTTTTAAATACAATTAACAAAGAAAAGAAATTAAATATCTTACTTAATCATTAAGTGAATGCAGAATGAGAGCCACTGGAACATTCAAATGATTTTAAATTTATATTTATACGTGGACATACAATATCATTTTCATTACACTTATTATTTAACTCTCTCTTAAACCTTTTAGAAACCTTTGTCAATTTTTTCATGATGTTACAAATAGAGTGGATGGACAAACTATAATGAATTAAAATGAAATAATACTTAATCATACAACTTCTCAGCTCCCTTTATTTGTGGATGGAATAAAGCAACAAAGAGTGCTAATTTTAAGATATGATAGAATGGTATGAATTCTAATACAAATCCAATGGTGGCATCTGCTAAAGTGATGATTGAAAATAGAATCCAATAGGTTAACCATTATTTATCATCATTTTCACCTAAAATTTGGACATATAACATACCTTATGACTCTATTGCTTGAATACTTCTATAAGCTGGATAGAGGATAGAAATGAATGTGGAGAGAAAACGTGCTGCAATTCCAAAAACTATGCTGAAAAGTGCAACAGAACCACATATAAAAACAACATGAGCAGGTCTAACTCCAATTTTGCTGCATGGTCCTTTAAGAATTTCCATTTGATCGGTATTATCAAGTCCAAATTTTGTGATTAATGGATCAAGTTTTGATAACACTGCGTTCATTAATTTTATTAAATTAAAAAATATTAAATTTCCAAATTCATATTCATTCGCTTTCAACAGACCATCTTGCAATTCTATCTAAATTATCATTCAATAATTTTTATGCCTCTTAGACTCTATCCAATATAAATTATCTATTAATATTATTAAATTATTCACCTCTAATCATTTCTGTCTTACAATGTCTATCCTACTTCACGAACTGCCAATTTCTTAGTATTCAATTCCAATTCCTTTTATTAAAAGTGAGCATCCAATTCTTAATATAATCTATCACTTTAAGCCAATGAACTAATAAATATATAAAATATATAAATATTACCTTCTGATTTCACCACTCAATTTATTGTATAATCTAATATTTTCTTATTCCTTCTCTTCATCAATTGCTAAACTATTTAAAACTGCATCTCTCAATCTATTCAACAATTCTTAAATATGTTCAACTTATTCAGTTTATAAATGAGCAGTAATCTAAATGTAAATATTAATTAATTACTTAAGCTAAAACTTCAATATGTTTTCCTCTTCCTAATGCTTTGATTTCATCTAATAAATTATCTTTTTCAATCAAACTATGTCCACCACCTTATTGTAATTCACTCACACGTAATAACAATTATCCAATTACATCCAAAATAGCATTTTAATCACCAACTCTCTTTTAATATGCTTATTAATCATTTGCAAATAATCCATCAATAATAGTTTATTAATTATTCAAAACTTAAATTCTACTTGCTGCTTGTTCAACTGATACTCTTAATTCTTCTACTTCATTTGCTAATCCAGAAAATGTAGCTTCCATTTCTTATTATTTTTCATTGAAATATTTCTCATCCTCTGATTCATCATCTGCCAAATGCTTTCTCAACTCTTCAACATGATCATTTAGACTCTATAATGTTTCACCTTTCTGAACCATCATTAATAACTCTCCAAATAATCTTCCACCGAATTCACTTTGTTTTGACTATTTACTTATAAACCAACACTCATTACATAAGTTTTAAACACATCTATAAATGCACTATGATCTGCTGTCTGTAACATCACATTACTGCTAGCTGTCACTAACATAATACATAACAATCCAAATCCAATTCTATTCATACCCGTTTTTTATATAATTAATAAAAAATCATAAAAAATTTCAATCATCTCCAATACATGGAATCATTTTCTCAAACTTTAATCCATTTCTTTATTTATTCTAAACAATACTTTTACTCTTTTACTTAACTTAATTTAAAGTCATTATTTATTTAAACTGATCATATCTAATCAATCCCAAATTTAATTCTTAAAATATTCCATCTATCTTATTCT